>VXAV01007242.1:40924-83309 GCA_013399715.1 Alectura lathami | reverse complement strand
TCCCTATTTCTTTTTATTTATTTCTTTGGATTTTTTTTTACAATAAAGCCAACATTGTTCCGAAAACTCGCTGCTTCCTTCTCGGTGCATGCCCGCGGCCGCCGCCTCCCTCCCGCAGAGCCGCACCGTGATTTCGTTCCACCGTGCCGCCCCGGGTCGTTCCGGTGTGAGAGCGGTTTTGGGTCGGAAAAGATGGATTTCGGTTCCCTCTCCCCTGCACCACGCGGGACCACGGGGATGCCTGTCCAGGAACCGGCGTCCATCCCACCCCGTGCCTGGCTTTGGCAGGGATGGGCAGCGTTGAGAAGCGCAGCTGCCAGGCAAAGGGGTAAAGAGCTGGACAAGGGGACCCTGCTCCCCGGTATGACTCCCTTTCAGCCCAAGCTTTTCCCCTCAAAAACAAACAAACACACACACACAAAAAAACAGGGAATAAGGGACAAGGGTAGGCTCGCACCCTGGGTTCAGCCCCAGCACTATTTTCAGCAGGGCAAGGATGAGTTCCTTCCAAGAATTTTCATTTGCATGAAAATTCACATTGACTGGTTTTGTTCTGCTCAAAAAATTACTTTTGGACACCAAAATATTTCAACAGGAAAAAGGGCACCAGTGGGTGCTGCTAGCATCAACCAGCTCCAGGCAGGACAGCAACTCCGTGCATTGCGATGAAGGACTCTGCTCCACCCTGAGTCACTTGAAAATAATTGACCCAGTTTCACGATTTCTTCCTCCAAGGTTACACAGGTCTGGGCTTCTGCCTCCTGGCTGGTGATTTGAACATCTGGGCTGACAAACCACTCAGGGGAGATGGCCACGGCAGTGCTGGGTCCCGCAGCCTTGTGTGCAGACCCTTGGAGTTCACTGATTTGCGTGATAAATGCCTTTCATGAGAAAGTGTGGCCCAACAAGAGCTGGTGTGTGAGCAGTGACAGCGCTCGTATAACCTGGATGCTGCACTGTGAGCAGAAGCGGGTTCAGGTTCTGATTAAACACAGGTTGTAAGCACTTGGGTAGAGGCTGGGTAGAATTATTCTTCGAGCCATTAATGTCAAATGATATGAACAAACAGTATGACAGAGATACAGGCGTGCTGTGCAGGGGGCAGGAAATAAAACACTGGGTACCGCTCAGAATTTCAAAAGCCACTTTATAAAGCAAATAAAAATATTTACTGATTTGGTACACGCACATGGAAAACCCCTAGAAAGAGTACTAAAAATGAATGGAACCTCCGTACTTGGCAGCTATTTTAAATTATATATCAAAACAGACAAATACACCTCCCGTGCTTGTTTATGTTACAAAAACAAAGCTGAAAACAGGCGCAGGTTGTAAAAATTGACGTGTTTTGCTTCGAAGTCCAAAAAACTCTCCTTTCCGTGAGAAATTTAAAAAAGCACACTACAAGGACTGCTGCCAGCCGTGTCTTCAAACATCGCGCTGCTCGGACTGCCTGCTGCGTCCTCCCCGGGAGTTCATAAAATCTGCTTTCCGCGCTTTCTTTAAACCCCGTGTCTGTTTTCAGGCTCTTGTGTGTGAAGCGAAGGACGGCCGGCGGTCAAGCTGCCAGGCACGGTGCAGCTTGTGGAAGTGCTGCAGACCCAACGGCACTCCTGCCTCGGCGCCTGCAGCAGGGGAGCGGGGGGACCGGCACTGGGCAAGGTGCTAGTCCACAGCGACAAAAAACAAGGGGCTGGGTAACAAGTGTGCACATTTAAAACAAATATACTTTAAAAACTACAGGGGGGTTTCTTCCCCGCCCCCCCCCCCCCACCCCCCACTTGGTAGAAGAACAGAAAACCCAGACATTTTCTACACTTAAAAAAAAAGAATCCAGAGCTAATTCCAGCTGTATCTTCCTGAGGGAGGTGGCAGCGGGTAGGGCCTCCCGGGGCCGTATGCCTACAAACAAACAAAAGCAAGCGTTTATTTTTTGGATTAACAGCACAGTAAACAAGGCAGCCGAGCTCCTACAGGAAGGGAACAATGCGTCCCTCCCGCAGAAAGGTACCGCCACCCAGCCCGGCGGCGCGGAGGATGCAACGCCGCTGCGGACTCCTGGCTTTCAGCAAAAAGATGCAAAATTAAAAATAACAACAACAAAAAAAATACATGCACACAGCTGGAAGGGAGATGTGAAAGGACAATTTTTAATGCCGGTAAGATGCAGGCGTTGCTGCAGAGTAACGCCTAAATGTCATTTTTCTGAACTAAGCTATCAGTCCGAGATCTGCGATGCCTGTACACTGTTAGTGCGATTACCCAGGATGATTTTTGATTTTTTTTTTTTAACCCTCCACAAAATAATGATCTCCCCTGACTACTCATTCTTTGGTTTAGTTGTAAGCCACCCTATGCCAAAGCAAGTCAGGCATTATTACTGACAGCTATTTGAAGAAAAAAGAAAATGTTTGGTTTTGTTACAGAAGCAGCATTTCTCAGCACTCCGTTTTAAACACTGGATGAAATATCCCCAAATCTCACACTCGAAGTTCCTGTGAATTGGATTCACTTCTGAATTTCGATTTAGGTCAGGCATTCTATACCCTATGCAGAAAAAAAGAAGTTGGAACAAATCATAAAGAGAAGAAGTCTTCTTGAAGCATTTCAAATGCTTTAAAAATCTGACACACTGCAGAGCCCGGAAAGTTCACTCTGCTGACAGCTCCAGGGGTTTTGTTTTCTTCTGGAGGAGGGAAGGGGGACCAAGGGGTTGTGAAGAGGCTTGTTTTGTTCTTTAAAGGAGAAAACCATCTTTACCCCACGGGGCACAGAGAGAACCGCTGAAACTGAAAAGGCAGCGAGCAAACCTGTGACAGCGGGGTTAGCGCCAACGTGTTTGCATCAGGCAAGCAAAAAAAAGACCTTTTTTGTGAGAAAACTTTTTTTTTTTTTTAAATGCTGGTTTTAACGGAATCTGAAAAGAGATGTGCAGAGCACTTTGCTTCCACTGTTAGGAAGATCTTTGGTTACGATTAAAACCAAACCTATTGGAAAAAAAAACAAGTTGACAATAACCCTTGAAAAATCCTTCCAGTTGCACAAGCAGCAGAAATCCTGCCAGCACGTGTATGGACACACTGTTCAGGAGGGCTCCTAGCAGCTACACAAGGCATTTATCTGGACATTCAGTAACGCATTATTACGGCCTAAAATCAAGATGTCAAACGCCTCCACGACACCATCACATTTATGCTTTATTCTCTGCAGCACCTCAGAGAACACCCCCTACCACCCAGCAACCCCTATCCATGGCAGTAGCATTAATTCCGTAAGCACTCTGTAGCAGTGTGTTTATTAACCTCTTCAGGCCACGTTCTGCACGCCGTAAAAAAAAGAATTCTGAGGTGAAAGGGACCAAAGATAATTATTTATGCTGCTACGTGTCACCACTTCCACTTGAATCCCTTTTCAAGGCTTTAAAGCTTTGAAATTTACAGGCAGCAGTGAGGGATTCAATTATTGGTTTTGCACCCTAAACCCTTTCAGATAGCTTCTAATTTTACTTCATTACTGTCAGCCCCAAGGCAATAATGGCATCTAAAAGGTCAGCCACAATAACCTAAAAAAAATAATAGCAACAAAAATTAAAAAAAAAAAAAAAAAAGAGATCGAAAGCAGCTGGAAAGCAACACAAGTGCGAATGTTTTTATTTATTTTTAAGGAAGCAAATTTACTGGACTACAGCTATCTTTCCCTCCGAACCATCACGAGCACAAGCACAACCATGTCGCTGCAGCTTCCATCCGTGAGACCGCAGATGTGCTAGCGACAGGTGAATCGTGTTGTGGGCAAGGCTGCAGCTTCGCCAGCACGATGCCTCTGGGTGGCAAACAGCTGGGGGGCTGCGGAGGCTTTACAGCCCTGCAGCTCTCCCGGTGCCAGCGCGTGGCTGCCCGCGATGCTCTGCGACAGGACAGCCCTCCACGCAGGCACCGACCCCGATGCCCTCCCTGCTCCCCCCCTGCTCTAAGACAGTTCCTGCTCAGGTCTGTGTTGCCCAGCTGCAACTGTTCTTCACGAAGATTTAAGGTCAGGAAGAGACCAGTGTGAGGGCTGATGTCTCTCCCAGAAATACCCCCCTACCCTGCCCGGGGTAAGGGAGCAGAGCCTGGTGTAGCAGACAGACTTTTCAAGCACCTACTTTCCAGCCCTAATTAAATACCCCCCAGACTCCACCAGCAGCCCTTACTATGTATTAAGGCATTTATTCCTTTGTTTCCAGCATTTTGGGTAAACCTATGTAACACAAACCGCAAGATGTATGAAATACCCCTTAACCCAAATTCCAACAAAAAACAACTGAAAAAAACCAAACTTGTCGGGCAGCACAGCTAGCTCTGGTTAGAGCACTATTTCCCCCAAGACCAACGTGACCATAATCCATACTGCCTAATTCTGCTCATAGCCAAAACTGTCCCGGGAGGATTTGCACTGGCGATGTGTCCCCAGCGTACCTGAAGCCACAGTGCGTGCTGTACTTGCCTCTCTTCCCTTCGTTCCCTGCTGCAACGCCAGTACCACAGCGGAATGAGCTGGAGACAACTCTTACTCCAGCCTCAAAAGCCTCCTCTGCGCTAAAAATGCGTCAGGGTAGGAGCTGGGGGGTGGGCAGGAGGGAGCCTCGCTGCTGCTGACAAGGGTTCAGCCAAACAAGAGCTGAAGAGCTGGGAGCAGCGGGGCAGGCAGCTCGCTGGCTGCGGATCTTTTCAGCAGCAGCGCGTAATCCGGCGGCCAGCAGACAATGCCGAGGACGGCGTTAGCGGCTCGCAGGCTGCTTCTGCTGGGCCTCGGTGCTGGCAAGCTGAAGCAGCCACAGCAGCGCATGGCACTCTGCTCAGAGCCTCCCCGGCAGAGGCCAAAGGCTCTTCTGTCACAGACTGCGCTCGACAGCCTGCGCCTCTGCTGCCTTAACTGGTGTTGTCCAGCAAACGCGGCAGGCCAGGATTGAGACCTGCATGAAAATCACTGCTGGAAGCACAGGAGGAACAGCCCTGGGAATCGCTCACCAGCTCCGACCGCGTGCCACAGGGCGCAACAAGCTTTGGCAGGCGGGGGTGACAGAAAGAACCGAGAGCACACACCGGCGAGTGACCTGTCTGGAGTGTGTTGGTGAGCAGTAGGGAAGGACCAGGTCCCCACGGAAGGCAAATTTCAAACAGTTTGTGCCTCAGCTTCCAAAGAGCAGACTGGATAACAGTCACCAAGGAGCTGAGCACTCTTCTTTCTCTTTCCCCACTACTGGTCGGTAACCTCCCCCTAAGCCAGTCCTAGTTCTGATTTACAAAACCAGCAACAGAATTTGTAGAGTAACATAAATACCTTAAATAAAAGCCACCCAAAATTTCAGATGAAGTTTTCCTAGCGCGTTCGCTTGCTTGCATTTAACACACAAAGCTAGTTTCACGTGTGCATTCACAGATCATTATTTCTCTGCCTACTGGAACCTAACATTTAAATGATTTTTCATAAAAGATGGTCATTAAGCATTTTGGGGGGAGGGAATGAAGTTGTGAGAACCTACATTTTACACACACAGCGAGGAGATGCCCTTCTAACATCCAAGCTCGTAGGTTTCCCCAGAGGGGAAGGGCTCTGGCGGAACCGCTTGCCCTCAGATCATATTTTCTCAAGCTGCCAGAGGTGCACAGCTTGGTGAGACGCTTGATCTGGTTTTAATGAAAAGCAGCGGCCGCGCAGCGACGGCACGGGCCTCGTGCCACGAGCCAAGGGCGGGGCGAGGCGGGGCAGATCATCTGCCAGCGCTTGTGCTGGTGGCACAGCTGCCAGGACCTACACAGCGCTCAGCCCCCCGAGGAAGCGCTCCTCGCAGCGAGGAGAAGACACGCAAAAGCCAGGTAGCGTTTCCATACCTGTCTTCCCCGGTCCATGCGATCCTCGGGCCTCTGTGGGTAGCCCATGGGCCCGCCCAGCCCCTGGTACTGGCCCGGCGGGTACTGACCCTGGGCTGGCAGCATGCGATTCCAGGCCAGCAGAGGGGCGGCCCCGGCAGTTCTGGAATGAAGAAGAAAGCATGAGCTCCCGGAGCGCCACAGAATGCACGTTTCTGTGTTCAAGTTTGGCATGCGCTGCTGTTTGCCTCAGAGTTGAGCGCTGGCACATCCAACTGCGCCCGCAGTGGTGCTGTAGATGGCCACAGAGACAAATGGGGGAAAAAACAAACAAAAAGAAAATCCCTCAAGGTTCTCTCACCATAAGGCCACGGCTGTTCACTGCTGCATCCTTACCATCCTTGTATGTTACGGAACCATAAGCAGCAAACCCAATTTCACAAACCAGGAATTTCAAAAAAAATTCCTCGACAGGATGCTGTCCAGCTTTTGTTTCAGGAGCAAACCTGCCAATTCATCCGCAGCAATCTCCAATGCCGACTACAACTCAAATATCAAGTTAGCTGGCCGTAAGGCACCGTCCAGGAGCAAACATGTGCCATACAGGAGAATGAGGCTTTCTTTTCTGAATGTCCAGGCTCTTTCTGGGAGTCCATTCTTTCTAGTTAATTGCAGGTTGCAAATGAATTCTTACTGCGAGTATTCTGAATCTAGGGTAGGGGCCTTGGCTGCTTTTTCCCATCCATTATTCTGCTCAATATGTCAGAAGGTCTGATCGGGAAGAAACCTTTTCAAGTTCTATTGATGCCGTTTTCAATTGACCACGGTGACCTAGCAACATAAGCACTAATTGGCACGGACTGACTGACATTTGGTGTACAGTTTATATGGGAACGCAAATTCAACATCCATTCTAACCTAGTTTGCCATCCTGGATTACTAATGGCAAGAAATGTTTTAATTGCCTTCAAGTACCCATTTGAACATCACAATTATAAAGCAACAGGTACGGTACATCTAATCATTGTTTGATTAAAAATATTTAGAGAAACGTTACAGCTATGATATCGTCTTTAAAGCTGCTCATCAGGGTACAACTCTTACAGAATTCGCAGCAGTTTTTTTTTTAAAAAAAAAAAAAAAGTCTTGCAGCAGAATGTGTTGTTGTAACATGGAAGTATTGGCTAGTTGAGGCAGTTGATCTTTTCTGACCCCTGTTTAAGGGAGCCAGCAGAACAGGGTGAGAGCCAGGAACGGGAGCACAGAGAGCATGAGCATTGCACAGCTGCCTGCTGCACTGTTCAGCTGGGAGTTACCGTGCGCCTCTTCAAGAGCCTGTCCCTAGAGGTGCTGCCTGCATTGCTGGGACTCTGGCTTTGGCCCAGAGCTTGAACTGGATGGGTACTTTCAAGAACACACAGCTCAAGGAGGAGGTGTGACTTCAGGAAAGAGGCTGACCGAGTCAGTCAGCTGCACCACAGCAGGCAAACGCAGCTTTGAGCAGGTGAGGAAGTGATGCTGGGAGAAGAACAGCTCAGAAACGCAAATGTCACCAGCTGGAACAGAGGCAAAGTTTGAACTGGCACAGAAACTCCTACCCTCTCCCAAAATGAAACGAATGATGCTGGTTTACCTGTTCAATACCCAACTGGCAAACGCGGTGTGCGGCAAATGCGCTAACAAGGAACTTGCACGAAAGCTGCCGTCAGTTTCTGCAACTTTGCCAACATCCACGTGAAAAATACCCTCAGCCCTGACAACTGTGGGCCAAAACTTTTGTTATATGCCCGGAACTGGAAAGTTCAAGATAAATTTCACTTGACATTAATGTGCATTTTGCATAGAGTTTAAACATTTTTATAAAGTGTTTTTTAGTGAGAAGTCAGGATATTTAACATTTTAGTTTCACAACCCTCTTAAGGAGTGAAGCTGGTGACAATCAGAACTACTGCGTGTTCCTGGGGATAAACCTGGCAGGAAAATAAATGCTGCAGTGCACATTCTAATCCTTAAGCCAGGAAAGCAGCTTACACCTTTCCGCTGCTCTTAACTCACCAATCTATATGCTATTTTTATAACCAAAATTTCAGATTATCATCTGGTAAACAACTCCAACTATGCAACTGATGGCAATCAGCTTCACATCCCTCTGTTGGCTGCATTAATTGGTAACTTCAGTTACCTGGGGGTGGAGACCTGCACACAGTAAAGCTGCGCCCCATGGGTAACAAACAAAAACAGTGCTGGCTGGAGTATCACACGAATTCATGCTGGCAGTGACTCAAATGCGGTGCCTAGAGTTGCATCGACTCAGAATTAAGGCGTACCCGTACTGAACAGCTACAATGCAGTTTCAGGAAATTATGAAGGAAAACCTTTCTGCTACAACGTCAGCCTCCCTGGAAATGTCCTCCTTGAACATCTTAAGGAAATCCTTTTGCTTACCCAGCAGATTACGGATTTCCATCAGCAAGGAGAACAGGTAGTAAATGTGCAGAACTCTGAAATATATCAGACCACTAGCTGGAGGCAAGGGTACAAAATAATCTGTGTGCCCACAAGTGTGCTGAAAGGTGATCTCTGCATCAGCAACTCACCAGCTTTGCTTTACTTGCTGTATGTGGAATTGCAGCCCTAGATTTAGGGGCAGGGAATCTTACCCAGAAAACGATCATCTGGATTATGAAGAAAAAGCTTCATGCTACTGATTTTTTTTTTTTTTCCACCTTGGCCTATGAAACAAGAGCCAGTTTGCAGCCCCAGCTGCAAGACTCTATCCCAGAAACAGCACAAAGGCTCAAAGCTTTACTGGCAGGGACAGGCTCTTGGCTTATCCTTTGCTTGATCAAGGATATCGCAGCCTCCTGCCAACCCTCTTCATCTGAAAAGGCTGGAGCAGGGGCTGGCCTCTCCCTCTGCTGCTTTCTTCCTGGGAGTCACGGTGGCAGAGAGCAGAGAATTCCTTGCAGCTTCTGCTTTTGCAGCAAGTGAAGCAGCAGCATGCGGGAGCGGCTGTGGGGCCAGCAGTGCACGCAACAGCAGCTCTGCAGCACAGCAGCTTGGCAACTACCAGGGAATCAACTGGAAAGCTGAAAACCTCTGGGGGTTGAGGTTTCAGTTCAACGGCTTTGACCATTTTTTTCCCCCCTAAAGCTGCACCAAGCTTACCTACCTTTATGTTTAAATTTTCCATGTCAGCCCCAAGCTTCTGTTTTATGCCCTCCTTCCCCAAATCAAACATACAATGCAAAACCATCGCAAAATTACTTCTCCTCGGCACTAAGACTGGCAGGTTAGTGATTGTCATGAACTGTCAGAGGTGCAACAAAAGCACGGTAAATAGTCTGGTTTTGTTCAACAGCTAGGATTACATCCTCCAGGCAGCACCATACATCTGCAGAAGTGTCACATCTGGAGAGTGTGTGATCATTTCTGAAGATGTTAGCATGACCCAAGTGCAGTAACCCTACAGCAGGGTTCTGAATACACACAGTCCACTATGACAATTACACAAAAAGATGCATTTTGAGCGGGGAACAAAACAATTTGTCTAAAAGGAATTATTTATATGTGAACTGAGAAACTCTTCCACTTTCCAAAAGTAAACAGCCTGATGACAATAGCACAGCACTGTAATAAATAACTACAAGTTACAGAGCTGCAGCAGTATGTCACTAAATGATACTCCACAAACTGCACTTAATCACAGTGTGGGAATAGCCACTCATGGACAAATTCATATGGAAGTTTGGACTGCAAGATTCAATAATGCGATGTTCCACACTGGCAGGGCTCAGGACAAGGGAGCTGAACTTCCACAGGGATCAAAATGGTTGCCATGGAAAGCATGATTGCAGAGAGCTCAGCAAATTCTCCCAAAGCTGATACTTTCAATGGTTAACGTTTGCAAATAAAAACATGAAAAAAAAAAAAGTTTTGCTCAAGAGCAGAAGCTTCAAGGATCTCGCATCTACTGCCGTTCCTCCATAAATCTAAATACAATTATTCATAGCTTTCACAGGTACGCTGAAGTTTGTGGAGTCTGCCTGACTTAAGGGCAGACAACCTATCAATGAGGGAACGCACGTAAAACATCCCTGATTATCAAACCATGTCACATTCCTGCTATTCGATGGCACTTATTGGGCTGCAGATTCCATAATCCTCCTCTGAGTCCCTTCTGCATTTAATTCTGTTCAGTCTTAAGTAGTTAAAGAAACTGTTTTCAGTGGCAACTAATAACTACTGACCTACAGTGACACTGCCCTACAATAGGCTTGTCAGGCCTGAAAAACTTGTACCAAAGAAGCTGATTAGGACTTCAAGAGGTTTGTAGCAAGAATCAATGGCCAGCCTGTACTAATGCTCTGGTTGCGGCACAGAAATGATAAAAGTGGAACACCATTAGTTATGCCTCATTAAGCTCCACAGCCCTCCTAAAAAGAAATTTGTTTAGCCTGTCCAAAATCTAATGCAGTTTTAAGCTCTCTGTGTTCAATTTCGTCGTATCTCAAAAGCTTCAATAAGATAAAGGCCAAAGAACCAAGAACGGTACCAAAGCACCAACAGTAAAGTTAATTTTGAAGGCTGAGTTTTAATGGAAAGTGTTTTTGCCTCCCTTTTTTAATACAAAAGTACTCAAACCTTTTAAAGGATGAGCACTGCACAGTGCACTCGCAAAATGTAAATAAATCATGGACATTAATTAACTTTAAAAAGTTGTTGTATAAGGCGATTTGAATGAATTTAAACAACAAGTTTAAACAAAGAGGTAAAAATGTTGTGAAAGCCTGACAGAAACAAGTACGTACTCTCAGCCACAAGCTACAAACATCAGCCCTACCTGCCTTACCTCTGTGGTGTCTGTTGGAACAAGGGCGTAGGGCCTCGCCAAGAATCCTGGGGTCTAAGATCTACAGGGTAAAATAAAAAGTTAGAGTAAATACACAAAAGAACTATGCTCCGATTTCCACAGTGCATCGCTTAGAACTTGTTATAAGAAATCAAACAGAAAAGCTTAAACTGAATATACTGCATGTCACTAAATCTGCTTTGTGAGAGCCCCTTTATGTTGGTCTGTGACAAGTTTAATATTAGTACAAGGCAGTCTTTTAAGCATGCTCAAAAACCTTCAAGTTACACGAAAGTTTTAATTGCTAGAACTAGCACTGGTTCATGCACGGACACTCCACAGGCAGCTATGCTGGCTGTAACGTTTCAAAATGTGAAATCAAGGCTGTTATTGTACGAACCAAAGACTTTCTTTAATGTTTACATTTCACACAAATATATTCATCATCACGCTATGTGAAAGTTACAGATATGTACATAAACACCCATCCGTTCCTGCATCATCCCCAGGACACAACATGTTTGTGAGCGATACGGTCACAGGGCGTTCAAGTCTCCCTCTGGGTAGGCTAAGTTACCCCATAAACTAAAAGGGCAGTGTCACACACACACACGTATATATAAAAATAAATGTAAATTCAGGACTTTTGATTACAGAAGAGATACTGAAGACATTTCAAAGTTGTTGTTGTTGTTATATATAGCTGCCTACGTTTATCCTTTAACGGTCTCTCAGATAATCTAATTAGATTGAATTCAACCTTTTGGGTTCAAAACCCTGTCAGAGACGTAGCCTGGCAGTTACAAGCAGCTGGAATGAAGAGGACCACCCACCTCTCAATTGTTTCTTCTGCCCAAACCACCTCTTCACAAAGAGGTACCAGTAACAGCACTGCTTTAGCGGGACAGGCAATTAAGCGCTGGTTGTTGTTCTGCAGGAACCGGTCAGTAAACAGGATGAAAGAAACAGCTCGTCAGCAGCTCCCACTCCACTCACAGCACCCAGACCGAGCACCAGCCCTGAGCTCCGGTTTCACTGACACCTCTGACTCCCTTCAGCGGTGTTGAAGCGTGACCTGAGCTAGCTCCAGGAGCCGACTACTGTAATTTCAACATTTCACAGACACCAGCACCACAGAAAAACGTGCCACACAGCAGAACTGAGCTCTGCTAAAACCACTTCCAGATCCAAACACCCTCCCACCTGTAGCTCCTACCTACCACCTACAGCCGCCTGGATGACTGCTGGGCTCTGGCTCTCCCACAGCCCAGGTTTAGGAGACCTACAGGTGCAGCACATGCACTCTCCACCCTTGATAAACCACAGTTTTCCAGCTACAGCTTATTTTGCACAGCTGCCTGTGTCACACTGCAATGGAAAGTACCAGCTGATGCGGAAATGGGAGGAGGTGGCTCGGTTCTCTTGTTCCTTGCTGGGAGATTAACTTCCAGAAAAACAACAACCACCACCACCATTCCATCAAGTATACTCTTCCTTCTTTTTTCCATGCAGACTGAGCTAGACAATTTTACAGACTGATACAGCCTCTCCTTGCCTGACTGCTCAGAACCTCGCCAACACATCTTCCATCCCAGAGCCAGATGCTCTAGTAAGAAACCCAGTGAGAAGATGCTGGTCCTGCCCCAGAGTGCAGTGTTTCCCATTCATACAGATCCCTCAATAAAGGCTAGTTAAAAATATATTTCATATTTAATCGCTTTCTTTCCGTCTGAAAAAGGCCCAACCACCCTGCTGTAACCACATCTTTTTCTTAAGCTGTTCCCTAGAGCTGCAAGGAGTTTAATGAAATCACGATCAAAACATTTAAAGCCATCTTATTACTGCTCATTTGTTTGTCTCCGTCAGAGAACAATCTTTGAAGGGGGAAAAGCTTGGAACAGTAGATTGCACTTCAAAGACACAAATTGGGAAGGAAATGACAATTAATATTTTATTTAGTCTTCAAAACATGGGCATTTCCTAGAGCTATAAGGCCAAATAAACCGCCTTCTGCAGCAGCCCCTCAAGTAACAATTTATCTAATCAGTGTGGCAATCAAAAGATGAGATTTTGTGTTTACTGATTGCACTAATCAAAATCACTTTTCGAATGCAGCTAATCGACAAGTTTACTGACTAAGATGGAAGTCATAAATCAGATACTTTGTGTTGCAGAAACCAAATATGCCATTCACTGAGCACTACCATCCTGCACTCGACTCCCCACGTTATCAGCGCAGACAATTATTCATCAGCTGAAAATTGGTGCATCAAAGTCAAATCAGAGAGCAGCAGCCAGGAACACCCCCAGCAGGCCCTTGAAGGAGAGGCAGCACTCTGCCTGACCGCATTGCCCTTCTAGAGTCTAATTTTTCTCCATCATACAGATAAAAACATTGTGTGTGAAACGAGAAGTTGCTCTGCATCAGTCCCAGAAAAAGTGAGAACTGTAACCACATCAGCACAAGTTTTCCAGGAACATGTGAATGAGCACTGTCAGGAAGCCTCCCAATCCAGTTATTCTGTAACGTTCAGATGCTCTCTCACGCATTCTGCCTTTTACACTCTCACAAAGACGCAGCCGATGAACACAGTTTTGACACAAGACAATCTGCCCCAGTAAGAAAATTCTGCTTCTACCTTCCCAGTCCCCTGTAATTCCATTTTCCAGTTGAAGACATCTGCCCTTTGACAGAGGCATTTGCACTTGGATTGAAAGGCGTGGCTGCAAAGGCAAGGAGAGAGCTGTGCTCTCAGACCTAGGAACACCTTCTGGTACTCCCAGACATGATGCTGTCTGGGTGAAATCGGTGGCAAGGAGAAACAGGGCCTGTGTGCTTAATTCTGACAGCAAATTCCCATCAGAGCAAGCATGCTGTCCATGCAGGATGCTCCTGCATGGAGCGTGCCATGAACCAGCTTGTACAACCCTTGCTGTGTGAAAAAAGCCTGTGTGCAATGACTGTGGGCAGCACAGGAGGCAACGCGCCACAACGCAGCTGGAAGGACAAGCAGGTTGACCTGGCACCTCTCTCAACGCACAAACGGGAGAAATCAACCTCTGCCTGATGGAAAAAGAAGTGCTAAGGAACAGGGCATAAGGGGGAAGAAAAAAAAAAGTTTTGCCTTTAGATTTGCAAGACACACCTGCAGAACAGCAACTGGTGTTGCCCGAGGCAATTTGAGGGTGAGGAAGGGGCAGGAGATGAGGGCAGAATGGGATGTGTGAAAGAGCGCCCCATGGCAATTTCTGCAGCCCCAGATGGACTGGGATTTCAGATTGATCAGTGGATTCAAGCCTCCTCAATTTGAGAGAATGATGGCATTGGGGCATATTTGCATTTGGAGTGTTGCCTACACAAAACAAGGTGCTCAGACGCCACGGGGATGAGAGCTTTGTGAGTACCTAACTGGCAAGGAAAGCTCCATGCATGCAAGGCTCACAAAACTGCTCTGAAATAACTGTTTCCCAGAAAGAGTCAAGTCACAAGTTTCAGAAGACATGAACACGAGTACTGAGACTCGTGGGCTCACAGATACCTACCTCCCACAAAATCACAGACCCTCTCTCCTTGGAGAGGAATACAAAAGTATGATGCCAGTCTGGCAGTTCTCCCATTTCCCACACTCTTCTTTTACGATCCTATTTCTGTTTGCCCAAAAAACCCACTTGTTTTCCTTTAATGAAAGCTAATAGCTCCAGACTATCATATTCAATGTCTCTCCACTTAAACCAATCTGATTCCTCACACAGGAAGGCTTCTGCGCACCCTACTCAAGTATACTTCATCTGCTTTGGACCTGGACAATAAGTCTAATATCAGTGGCCGCTCTGAAATACTTATTTATTTGCTGTTTCACACGCAGTCAAGAAATACAAGTCAGCTACAAGAAGTCTGACAGTTTCACTGTGATCTGGTCTCCTATATATGACCAAGTGTTGGATTTCAAACTTCAACTGTCTAAACTTCAAACATGTGCATAATTCAATATTACAAGAACTCAGCTAAAAATGAGAAATTCTAACTTTAAAGCACCTTCTCAGGCTGTTTAGCCACACTTCCTCCCATTCCAATCCCACCATCACAGAAATACAGGCAAAGAGACAGGACTAATAGCCCTCCTTCCTGAGTAACTGAAGCTGCTTGCCTGAAGTAAGCTTGGCAGACGGGAAAGGACAGACACAAACTTTCAGAAGAGACTGGGCAGTCTACACATGGCAGGAGCAAACTCTGCAAGAGGCACCACAGCTCTTCTCTCAGACTCCTACAACTTGCCTCATGCATTAATTGCGTTCTGTGGCCAGCATCCTCCTCCTGCTCTTCTCTCCAAACACAAATCACCGTACCTCTAAGTCCACTGATGCTGGTGATGCTAAGATTCAGCTGCATACTGAATATGCTCAGCATAAAGGACACTAAAAACCCTTATTAGACAAAAATGTAGTTTTTCCTATTGCATTTGAATATTTAAAGCGAGATCCTGCTTACAGGCACATATTTGCATTTTAGAATCAGAACAATTTTAGTGCATTTCACTACAGCAACACAAAAAAAAAAAAGCAATAGAGAAGAGCAACACAAGGCTAATCACTCCTCTTCCCAGCTTCCAAACACAAACAGCTCAGAACTTCTACGTAGTTCTGGACTCTTCAAAAGCATAAGGTATTTGTGTATGTGGTCAGAGTAAGGAGGAAATGACGTTTGCTTTTTGGCAGGATCAGTCTCTAACAAAACGTCAAATGAAGCAGTAAAACATTTCCCATTCACTAATGTGACAAGCGTTTGAAATTCAGGACCTCTTTGTGCAAGGGCACCAAATCACTTAGTATGTCTCAGCACAACCATCTGGAACTTAAAAAGTGTAGAAATACTTATTGCCTGAACATCCCCACTGACAGAACACCACCAAAGTAGTCAAAACTGCATCTCCTGCAGGATGAATTCCTCAACCCACTTTTTACTTGCAGTAGTGCAACAGACGAAAACTAACCTGTAATATCTTCCAAACTCCAATGTACCAAGCAGAACCCACTTACTTGACAGCAATTTAGGAATCTGCTGCTGCCCACTCATCAGCGGCCGGCTGTACGGGCTCCCGTAAGCTCCAAGAGGCACCGTGTTGGCATACATTCCTGGCATCCCTCTTTCCCTTGGCATTGTATGGCTATTATGCAAAAGAAATGGAAAGAAGAAAGAATAGGATGTTCTCACGAACGCCATCTCACAGCACAGCTGCTACCCAGCCCACTAAACACCCAGAGCTCTCCAGTGGAGATGTGCACAACGCGACGCAGTGACTCGCTTACGGATAAGGGTCCCAAACAGAGCAGTGCTTTGAGAGTTGTTGCTGGCACCAGCTCACAAGTTTCTACAGCAAGTCACAACAAACAGGAAAAAAAGCCATGTATTTTCTGCAAACTGTGTAAGAGTTCAGTAGAAATGAACTAGTGTCACACCTCCTGAGAAGGGAGAGCCGATATAAACATGGGAGCTGGAAGATGGGGGAAAAAAATAAAATATTTTCTCTTTCTAAAGAGACTCATGTCAGTTACTCCCAGTGTTTATTTTTATTTGACAGGATTACAACCTAATTTTAAACATTCTGTTCCGGCTCTGACAGACAAACGGCTCCTTGTACTTCCTAGCAAGGGAAGAACATTTATCTGCAACCCACAACCCCAGCTCATTCTCTCTCAGGTGCTCCAGTGCAGCACAAGAATGCTTCAGAGCACAGGAAGAAAGTTACTCGGACTTCTGGAGATCTAATAAAAACTGACTGTGAGAACACCTTGAAAAATGACAAGCAGGTTGTAGGGTGCAAGTGCTCCAAACAAAGGTTTGTAAAATCCCCTCATTTTTAGAAGCATGAAAGACATTCCTGTCTTTGTAGCAGTATTAACTGCCACTTGTGTGCAACATCCTCATTGTTCCTTCTGTACTTGGTACAGAAACAAGTTGGAAAAAAAAACAGGAAAGCTATTAAGACGTGTTTAGTAGGGGAAAAAAAAAATCACCCCCCCAAAAAAAAATCACGAAGCGTAAGGTATTACTGTAAAATTATCATATGATCTTAATTAGCATTGAACATAAATAACCACACACCAGAGTTTCCAACTTGGAACACCAGCATCTAATCTGATTGTTTCCACCCCCTGGATGGTTTGGTTTGTTTGTTTTGTTCTTAAAAGAGGCAATAAAGAGTGTAGTCAGCCAGCAGTGCTGCTGCCAGGCTTACCCCAAAGTCCTAAAGGCTGACTGGTCCAAGTGGACCGGCTTTCTGTCACGATTAAAACCAAGCTGCGGTCTCCACGGCCTGCCATCATTGTTGGTCTTCTCCCAGTCTCCTGGCTTCAGAACTGGAGGAGGTTTCCTGAATATTAAAAATAGTTCCATAAGTAGTTATCAGAGCAGCCGCTCAGATTAAAGATAGAAAATTCAACTGTTTGAGATCTCATTATTAATACTTACTTTGCACCAGGTAACACCGTAGCCTTGAAAACGAAGTCTTCCTCAAACTGGGGATCTTTGAAAGAGATACTACAAGAAAATATTTGAGTAGATTTACTTGAGAATTAAGACAAGCAGGATGCAAAAATTGCTGGTCAGTGATATCCACAACAGAAAAGATGCAAGAACCCATGACTTTGACCTGTACAGTGCATTTATTTCACATGGCATATCGACTCCATGGAGATGGGTACCTCCATTATTTTCTACAGGGCGACCTTTGTCCTCCTCTATATCAACCTTCCAGTCAAAGGAGCGTTTAATGTTTAGAAAACAGTTAGTCCTATGTATGATAATGAAAGTATCCCTTGAAGACCTGTGAGTACAAACCCTCTAGTAAAAGCACTGATTGTACTTGATTGAGGTCAAAGGATGCCACAGCAGAAATGGGAAAGATATCAGCTTGCTATGCAGTCTACTCAAAAAAAAAAAAAAATGTAGAAAACTTAGAAGCAAACCACTAAGCAGAATAATCTCACTCTTCCACCTGAAATACATCTATTTTTTCAGCAGAGAGTGAATTAGACGCCATTAGAAAATTCAGCCAAAGTCAGAAGAGCTGAAGAGCAGAACCATGGCTACCCACACCATCTCAAAACACAGGAAGCAAGATCTTTGCAACAGGGGAATGGAAACAATTCCTCCTGACAGCAGCAGATGGATAGCCAAAAACTGCCTTCAACTCATCACTCTAGGTAACTAAATTCCCATTTGAGAACATCCTTTCAACAACATCCTGACAATCCACAACGTAACATTTTCTATGGCCTGTGAATTTGTACTAGTTGAACCAAGTTATGCCTCCTCGGAGAGAAAGAAAATTATGGGAACAGGTCACAAGTGATTTTTAGCGTCTCAAGTATCCTCCATGGCTCAACCATTAGATACCTACTATACTGTACCAAATTAAGCGAGAAAAACAACACACCTGATCTACAGAAATTTGCTGTCAAGTGCAAGAGTAATTCACACCATCTGTGACCACAAGGTTTATCCTTGAAAACTCCACATTGCTTTTTATTCATTATGAAGTTTCCTATTATTCTCCCAAACAACACATTAAAGTCAGTATTACTCCTACACACTCTCCAACAAAAAGAAGGACAAAAGGAAAAACAGAAAGCCACAAGGAAACCAACACTGCTAGGGGTGAAGCTTTTGACTTGGAACTTCTTCCTCTGCAAAGCCACATCTACGAGGCATGAACTACTTCACCCAGCAGGTTAGGATCTGGTTCTTACAGGGACTGGCAGGTACCACCTGCCTCAGACTAGCCTCACGGAGAACACCCAGCCCTGGAAGGGCTGAGAAACGTTCTTTGATGGGTTCACCCCAAGGAGACAGATGTGCAGCTGGAAAAGGCTGGCTTCATCAGGAGAACTCCCCTGTCACTCAGCACCTCTGAGAGAGGGGGCTGCAGAGAACAAGGCTCCAGAAGAGAGAAGGTGCTAAAATAAAAGAAATCCCAGCAGTTACATAACTGGCAGAGATCTCTCTTCATATCAACTACCTCCTGCAGGCAGGGAACCAGTCATTCGGGGAGAGAAAAAGGAATCAGCCCCTTACTGCTGACTCGAAGACACAAAGCTTATATTCTCAGACATCCTCTGGGAATAGCTAGGCATGAAGGTGGATAAAAATCCAAGTAGCAAAAATCAAGAGCTAGAGGGCTCTTGACTGAAAAAAAAAAAAAAAAAATCAATATCCAATCCTGTCTCAGAGGCTGGTCTCACAAAAGTTTAGTTTTCTTTAATTTAAGAGGCTTGACAGAGAATACAGAGTTCTGCACGTGTTGCTCCTTGATTACCAAAGATCCAGAAGTCACACCAGAGAGCTAGTAAAAAAGCTGAAGTGAGCACAATGAGGTGCTTCTGAAGGGATGAAAAACACCGTGTTGGGTCCACTGAGAAGCATCTATTTTAGACAGGGCATGTCGCCATGCACTCTGCTGAACTACCCTAAGTCCAGCCTGCCATGTTACAACATCTCAAAATAAAGAGCATTGAAAACAAAAGCTTCATTTTTATTGAGATGGATTCTGCCGCAAATTCAGAAATACAAAACAGAGGTTTAATCTGAGTTTTCTTACTGTATTTTGTACACCATTGTATTAAAACCCAGTGTTACTTGCCTGACTGCAGAATTTTGTGTAAGGTCACGCAGCATCGGAACAGGAGACTCCACTGTCCTGGTAAGAAAAAAAAAAAGCTCTGTTAAAACATCACAGATTTATCATCACTGGCTCCACTTTCTCTGCTGCTACTACTCATGTCAGTGCCAGTTAAGCCTACGACAGATACAGGATTCCAAAATCAGCTTGTATTTTCCCTCTGTCAAATAGTCCTATCAACAATGGAGTTGCTAAGTTCTTATTTATCGCAGCTGATGTTGCACATGCATTCTCTACTCTCCAACAGTGGGTGCAGACACTTCCCACTGCCCAGCTGCTTACGAGTTAGAACTACTCTGCACCTGGGAAACCTCTCCACATCACTAAGTTTGATTGTAACAAGAAAGCAGGTTCCAAGAGGGCAGGAGAAGACTGGAGCAGACACACACACACACCATGTGGGCACAAACTGACTTCCTCAGGGGGAAAAAAGGCTTTGAAGAAAAACAGAGTTTTAGCAGCTGTTCTACAGAGCACTTGAAGAGTTTCCTTTCTAACCCAGATTTAATAGGCTGAGATGCAGCTGCTTCTTAACCCTTTCCTTAGTCACTCCAGAGAACTTCCATCTCCACATCAAGCAAACAACATGCTAGAGAAAATTAAGCTTGTCAATCAGAAGCTGGATTCTTTGATTCGCAGCACTGTGCCCAAACGTCACACACCCGTGCGTACACAGGGGTCACAAACTGTGCATGGGCTGGCTGCATTCCATCCAAATCTTCTTAGCAAAGCTAGACACATTTTGAAGTGGCAACAGAACTACTTCCTCGTCCTCACAGAATTCCTAGCGAACAATACCTCTCCAGGTTAAGAAAATACCCATTCCTCATGCCTCATATAAGGGACACCAGGAGAGATTTCCTTTCCCTGCGTTACTATTTCCTCTAAGAACCACCCTGACTTGCTCATATTCTTCCCGAGCCATGACGAGAATAGAGAACTGTGCATTAGTGAGTGTGATCTAGGGTACATTATCTGCCCAACAAAATGGGAGTATTTGTGCATTTACTGCAAATGAGTTACTGAACACCTGCTTACACCTCTGAGCAAAGTTAGATAAATGAATGCACATCCAACAATGCCAAGATTGCACTGATGATTTCTCAAACTGAATGCATTATCTTGGAAGAGGAAGAAAAATAAGCATATTTTTATGTGCAGTTGGTGAGGTACATTCCTGAATTTAGTACTACAGCCTGAATGGAAAACAAAGTACATCTCTGTCTGGAGTTTTCCTTAATGCAATTAAGATTAGCACATAAAAAGCAGATTACTTTGTCTTTAAACAGCAAGATCTAGTGGAAGTTACATCAGACACTGAAATTAGCATTCAGGCAAAAGCAGAGACCAAAACAACACGGTATGACTGAGGAAGGCCACTGATAACTATTGCTTTTAGTATACAGTCCTACAAAGAAGCTTGTAGAATGAGAGTTCATGCATTTTTATTTCTTTTACATCTCATACTGACAATAGTGCACATCTATTCTGAATCTTAGCAGGAAGCCACAGCCTCAGAATGCAATGCTATGTCCTGTCAGAAGCTTTAGGTTTCTCACTGTAGGCACAAGTGTTTTATTTCAAGTTTAAATGCAGACATAACTCCACGTGTCCTTGACCATCAAACATCCCATGGTGAAAGCTATACTCACTGATCTGGAAGAACAGCATTTTCGTTCAGTGTCAGCTTTCCCTGGATTCCATAACACAGCTCTGGAGGCATATCCACCGGCTACGTTAAAAACAGTGTCTCAGATGCAGCACATAACAAGAACTCCACCCTCACCATTCACACAATCCCTCAAGAACAAATAACCTACCTCTGTATTTTTGGACTTGTACTGTTCTACAATGAAGTCACAAAGTGGGTGGTGTTTTCCAACAAAGAGAACATCACCACCAAGGCTGTTTCTTCTGTCTAGAAAAGAGGAGGAAAATGGGGTAACAGTTCAGAGAAAAGGAGGTGAGGAATACAGCACACCAGCACACCATTCTGGTGAGATCTCCACCAGAACTCCTCCAGAGGAAAGTTTCATTGTGATTTATCAGAAAGCTTTGAAAACTCTTCTAGAGCCTCTGCCTAGAACAGGATGCACAGGATACCTCTGGTCACAAGGGCCAGCAGCAGACAGTAAAACAGTGGAAATCCTNAAAAAAAAACACCACCTCCCAGGATCACTTTACCTATAAGAACCAGCTAACCAGCTATTATTTTTGTACAATGCAGAAAGTAAAGCACCAGTTTGCCTACACAGGTTGAACATGAAGCTTCACATACTGCGAGTGGACACAGCCAGCCTGCTAACCAACCCTAACTTTTGGAAATCACATTTATTCTTGGGTTTCGGCACATTCATCTACCACCTACTTTGACTGTGTACACTGGTAGAAGCTTTTCACGCCACCAAGCTGCTATCTAGTTTTCAGGTTAAGTCGTATACAAGTCTACTTCCTTTGAATAATGACAAGTGAAAGCTGCAAAAACAAATGTATCAAGGATCATTATAATTGCCAACACCATGCAAAGAGAACTGCATATAGTTTGGCCTAATTCAGGGGTTAAAGCTACATGAAACACCAGTAAGTGCAAGTTCTAATGAACACCACAGTCACAGCAAAATATCACCATTCTTACTTTCTTCAGGAGTGAGGTCAGGATAGACTTCTTCCAGGGCAGCTCTAAGGCGTCGCTCATCGACAAATGGCAATAAGGCAACACCTATGAACACCAAAGCATTATTTTTCACACTTGTTGAAACTGAATTAGTTACCTTTGTGAGACAACTTAAGGGAAAAAATAATAATAAAAATCTACCCAGAAAAGCAACAAAAAACTCAAGAAAGCATCCTCCGAGGTCATTAAGAGGTCATTAAGACAGTCTTTATTTATCTCACTTGCTAAAGGTATTCTCCCAACAGAATTCAATGCTACTTTATTCAGTTTATTAAGAGACACCAACAGAAGAAATCACTCCCAAGTTCAGCCATGTGGTGATACAGATTCTATTGCCCATTAGGGACTCCTCCTGTTAGCTATTAGTTTCACTCCAGAGTAATAGGAGGCTCCTCTCAGGACCAGAATGCCTCACCAAGCAGTACACCTCATGACAATTCTGAGCCCACCCTCGACAACATTTGATGAAACTGCAGAACAACCAACCCCAGTGTGCTCCAGTACTTCAGTCATCAGCTCTGAGAAGGCATCAAGAAATCTACGATGAAAATTCTTCACAGATTTGCTGCTGTCACCTTTATTAAAGGCTGGAATCTGGAGCCATTTTTCTAGTTTCTACTCTGTTTCCCTCACCACAAACACTAGAGCTTCACCAGTCAGAGACGACGGCAAACGCTTTCTACTGACAATATTGATAGTTCCCTATCTGCATCTGCACCAGTTCTACCAGCAGGCAGACCTCAGACAGTTGTCATTAACCTCCAACATCTCATCAACAGCACAAGGTACGCAAGACACTCTTACCAAGGCACCTCTGGGTTGGAAGACATTTCTTGTTTTGCCAGAACTACAGCAGGGTTAAGAGAGGGCTTCAAGTTACAGAGGGAGAAGCTGCTAAGCAGCACATCCTGTAATACTCGGGTCTGTTCTGTTTGATTTGGGATCACTATCAGGAGTAAGACACTAGTGAGTCTAACTGGCTGTGTCAAAGCATTAGGTGAGCTGATGTTGGCAGGAATCTCTGGAGATCATCTTGTCCAAGCCCTGCTCAAGCATGGTCACAGGTTGCCCGAGACCACGTCCAGTTGGATTTGGAATACCTCCAAGGATGGAGAGTCCACAACCTCTCTAGGCAGCATGGTCCAGAGTTTGACCACCCTCAGAGGGAAAATGTGTTTTATTATGCTCAGATGGAATTTCACAAGTCTCAATGTGTCCAAATCATTATTTATGCACCTAATGGAGCTGCTCCACTATTGGCTGATTATTAGATGGCAGATTTGGCAGCTTATTAAAAACTAATATTCTCTAAAGGAAGAGACCACATTAAGTACTGTATCTATTTTCTCATTCTCTGTATGTATTCAAAGATTTCTCTATTCCTCACAGCATTTTTCACAAGGTACTAATGAGCCACTGATTGAACAGAAGAAGATCCATTAATTAAATGCAAAGGAGACAAGGGACAATTACACAGTAAGGCTAATAAAAATAGAAAAATGATTAATCTAGTTCAGGATAAATTAACAAATCCAGAATGACTGCTGAAATTATTACTAATCATCGCC
This sequence comes from Alectura lathami, assembly GCA_013399715.1. Classification (NCBI taxonomy): domain Eukaryota; kingdom Metazoa; phylum Chordata; class Aves; order Galliformes; family Megapodiidae; genus Alectura; species Alectura lathami. Next base: position 59,685 of record VXAV01007242.1, on the reverse strand, counting down.
AGTCCTAGATCAGTTTCTGAACCATAATTTGTTCTCATACAGATTTCTTTCCAACAATATACCTGCTGCAAAATACCTCTCCCTGACACCAAGTAACAGAAGTTACCCTTGTTACTTGGCATGTCATTATCTTATGAGGATCATTTTCCACTTTCTTCCTGTTTTTACAGAGATTCCTAAGACTAGGGTCAGCAGACTGTAGTTCTAAAGCAGAAAACTAAAGCTTCACCTTGCCAAGCGTATTTCTTCCCATTCAAATCAATGGCAAAGTCTTCAGGGTAGAAGTCAATTATGCTTGATTCCTGTATTTGAGAAAATAAAATCATAAAAACCAATCTGAAGTTGTCTCAGTGCTATATAGTGCTGTACTTAGCTTTGTGTCAGCTCATCCTCTGCTAAGGAGGATGCAAAAAACTGACTACGAGAAACATCTTTTACTAAACACCATTTAAACAGGAAGTTTGGGAGGGCATTCCCACTGCCTAGAGTATCAGAACAAGAAATTAAGTGTGACGGCAGAATTCCTGATCTCCGGTCTCTGCTCTTCAAGTAGGATTCACAGGGTTTCTCAGAGAATGTGAAGAATGTTACTAAAGCACTAAAAAAAAGTCAGGAAATCATTTTTCCTTAGTGAAATATCCGATTCCAATCACACTCACACACAACCGCAAAACAGCAAAACCTTACAGAGAGGAATAAACCAAGGATTCTCACCGGATCTGTCATGAGCTTCCTCCAAGTTGGTGGCAGAAAATTTCCACTTGCAGCTGGAAATACTCCCATAAGTTGTTCAAGAGGCTTAAACTGTTGGAAGTAAAGCAAGCAGATGTAGGACATTTCTAAGGAGCTGTTAAATCACAAGTAAAGAAATAAAGACGCCCTACCGGCTTCGAGCCCTTCTCGAAGTCTGAGGGCATGTCTGCAATACCCTCAAAGTCAGAGGCGAACGGAGCGTAGTGAAAAGGGTAATACCAGTTCCAGGAGGCACAGCCCTAGGACAGGGGAACAAGAGAAATAAAATCAGGTAAATCTGAAAAGGAAAAGACAATAAACGGAAAAAAGGAACTTTCAAATTCTCCACAACCGTATAAAGGACAGAACTGCACAAGTCAGAAAGCCACCACAGGGGCCTCAACAGGAATAGAAGCATTCTTCTGACAGCACACAGTCTGCAGGAGTTTTTCAAAGCTAAATCACACTGTTAACTTGGGAATATTGGGGAACAGAGAACCCCGATACGATGCACTCTACAACACGTGAGGATCTGAACAGAGTTTGTTGCAGTCTGAAAAAGCATTGGTTTAATTCATTACTTTCCTATTCAGCAAAGGCACTAACATGCACTTCAGGTAACATTTTGCTTTTCCCTCTTACTCCTCCATCTTGAACGCCAGGAAATACAAAGTACATTCACTTGGAAGTGGCAAAATAATACTCAAAAAGAAGAAAAGAAAGTCAACTCAAACACATCAGTACACAATGCACTTTAAAGGAAACGTGGCTCTGGAAGGTCTAAGTCAAGTTTTCACCTCCTCAGTTATTTTTCTTCGTAGCACCACTTGAAACAAAAGCCTACTGTTTTGACTTCCAAAGCTGAAGAACTAAATGTCAACGAGGCTCCTCCAGCGATATTTTTGGTATAAGGCCACAGAGCCCTTAATTACAATTCTTCAGTTACAATTCTTCAGATGGTTTCAGTATGTTTCAGAAGCCAGGTGGATTTTTTTGTTGTTGTTCCCCTTCTCCGCAACAGATGTTCCTAGTAGTGAAACGTGTTCTACTCCATTAGCTTTTTATAGGAGTAAAAAAGCATATAACACATGCTTGCAAGTAGTTCATTGCTGAGCTGTGTTAAGCCTGCAAGGTCATTTTTTAAGGTCTAGAGATCTGCCTTCTTTTAGGCTACTCTGGACACAAAGCAAAACAGCAAAAACAAAGCCCTACGCACTTACGTTTGTTCACTAAGTTCTCCTGTGGAACTTTACTAGACCAGGAGCACCTTCTGTGCAGCCACTTCTCCTTGAGATCTTATTTGCACTCCTCAGTTTTCTGGAGAGCACCGTGGTCCTGCCTGAAGCCATCAACCTCACTGATTTATTTTCTTTACAACTGTAACCATCTACTGCTCCTGTACCTACCAGTCACCTCAGTCCACAAACTCAGAAGGACAAGGAGTCATCCTGTACACATCTCACAGTGACACTGGCTTTACATGCTAAAGCAGGCAACAGTGCAGAGGCACTTGCCCATATGGCTTCAGCTTGAACATCTGATCTCAGTTCCTTTCACAACCCAGACTGCCTTCTGCAGGGGTTTGGTACCACTGCAATACTGAAGGTTGTACTGACAGTTTTCCGCAGACACCTGTAGCTCACCTGAAGACTTATTTACACAGCTCAGAGACACATGGGCACATACAGAGCTCCAGGAATACATCTTGCCACAGTTGACAGGAACACTGTTAGTTTCCAGCAGACCTTAACCAGGTGGAGGATCACGTGAATTCCCACAGCGGGACTTCCAAGGTGGCCACCAACTCTGGGTGACATTTATCCTCTGCAGGAGGAGCTCCTCAGGGAAGCGCAGAGCTAAACTGAGCTCTCCCGCAGATCAGCCGCAACACACCCACAAGCCTTAAGATGTTCTCACCCACCACCACACACAAGATCCCTAACTCTAAGAAGTCAACACAGCAAAGGGGAATACACTTCTTTTTTGTTCAAGAAAAAAGAGCATGTTAGAATTAACTAGTTTTAAGACCATGCAGTTTTTTTGCATGCATGTGAGCTATTTGCCCTGCCTGTGCTTGAAGTCAGACAGGTGTGAGCCACCTATGAAAAGTGCATGGGCACTGCCTTCAAACTACAAAGCCATGCTGAGATGGATAAGCTCCATTTGCTCAAGCACATTCTGTTGCCAGGTCACACAAAAATGTGGCTGGCTTTATGTTCAGAGCACGAACCTAGTTATTAACCAGCAGCGCACCAAGCACCAATATGTCTAACTAATCTCTTGCCGATCTGACATCTCAATTATCAGAAGATTTAAAGCAGATACAGATTACTTCAATCACAGTGCACTTCATGGAACACTATCACAATCTACGAAGGAGACCAACAACTCTGCTCCTTCCGAATTCCTACTAGCATTTCGCAGGCTTTGCCCTTTGTTTGCACGTTGCCATCTGCAATTTCACCAGCCAGCGCACCCCTGCAAACTGCATTCGCATCTGGAGCGCCGAATAGAATGGGCAATGCTTACATCTTCAGAAGAGCGTTGCTTTTCAAAACTAAGCTACGGAAAACTATTTCCTGAACAGAGGCAGGGTGCAGACACAGAAGGAAACTGGAGTTTCAGAGAAGAAATTGGTACGTACCTGATAATAATATCTGAGAACCCAGCAAAGCCCTTCAACATAGGACTGTACAACTTTGCGACGGAATTTCTCATCAGATGCATCAACATCAAATTTGTTTTTATAGTAGCGTTGCTTCCAACCAGTTTCCCATAACCTGCATAACAAATATAAACAGATGTCAATGCATGTTAATATTATATGCCTGATTACATTTCTGAATTAAAATTCAAAGCAAGTAACTCGCTACTTCAATCTCACTTTTATACCATTTTCTACTGATTTAAATGAAAGCATGAGAGCTGATACTCAGCAGCAGGAGAATAAAATCTGATGGCCAGCCTCACAGAAAATCCAGATCAAATTCTGAAGCTATCATCCTGAGAAATGCACCTTCAAAGTCCTCATTAGAAACAGACTTTCAGAATGCAGTATTACATCTAGTCCATAATTTCATGTTTTTTAATCAGAAATCTACTACCTAAAGTCACACTTCAGCTTTGCTCTTTAACTATTCCAAAGCTGGAAAGAGAAAACACTTCTCCTCCCTTATTTGATTAATTGCTTTATCTGCTGTAACCCAAAACCTGCATATGACTGGAACCTCTTCTCAGTCAAGTTCTAACCTCTGCTCTTACTGCCCTTCCCAAGCAGAGAAGTGATGCAGTTCCCTCCTACTAAAAAGGAACCAAACTGTCACTAGTGTTTCATTAATAATCAGCAACTTGTTTTCCCTGTCTTGTGCTGTTCAGACAAGCTGCGGTTAGCAGCAGCATTATCTACAGCTCAGTGCTTGCTGACTCCCACCAGATGGGTTCTCTTCAATACGGATTTTCAACTGAAATTTCATGCCGGGGAGGGATGCTGGAGGCAGACACACAGCCTCAGGCACCATTTCTCCTTCCTTCACACAGCTCCCCCTCATGTCTGCCTAGGGATGGGGCAGGGGAAGGAGCCACCTGCTCACTCTGGCCAAAGAGCACCTGGAGCCCCCAGTTCTAACACACTGTAACCTTCACGAGGTGAGCAACGCGCTCTATGGTGCCACAGTTCAAGAAAAATTTCTGTGAAAATTAACAGTAACAACACACCCAAGGATCCTCTTGAAAAAAAAAAAAAAAAGCCATAACAGACACCCAGTAATCTTGGGGGAAATTCTGGCTCCGTTTAGAAGCCGCCATCCACAAAGGCACTTCAAATAACAGATTAAGCTCCACTTAGAGCCTGGTTCAGTCACAATGCTATGTGACTGGCCTTCCTCAAAGCTCTCAGTTTTTTTTTCTTTTGAACTATTACTCATCATTGCGCATGCACTTTGCACACGCATCCCAAACCTCACGTGAATTTGCATACTTGAGTGAACTCTAACAAAGCAAATTCCAAATCTGATTCAGAAACTGGTTAAAACCAAGAACCCTGAATAATGGTTTTATTCTTAAAACAATCTTACTCTCAATCCATACCAAGTTTTGAATCGCTGTCACACCTGAAAATCATTATGCCAGATTCCTTTCCACGAAGGCCGCAACCTGTTTAAATTCCACACAGGATCCAAAACACACAGGTAACCTGTGAGATCAGCCCAAACTTACACAAGTCAGGGCCTCACAGCACACCAGATGCAGCACCTGAAGCCCTCAAGGCAGAGCAAAGGCTGCTTAAAGCTTACATAAAGCACAGACACAACAACAGAAGAATGACCCAGGATGTGTTTCCTTTAAAATTTACAAGAAGAATCTTCCCTTGCTCCTGTTTCGAGCTGGTTGACCAGTACAGGGATATTATTTACACTTGATCAGAGCCAGTTCCAAGATGATTCAAACTGATGAGGTGGTGGAAAAACCAGGGGATGTTCCAGCAGTTCAGGGAAAACAGCCAGGATGAGAAGGATGAGAGCCACCTGCACTGGGGTCTAGCTGGACAGAGACAACACCACCTGCAGCCTACGCAGCTGACTCTAGGAGCTCCCTGCCACCTGGATACTTCTACAAGTTTTAAAATCCTTTCCACAAGCCAACAACAACCACCAAGCTTGCTAACAGACTACTGTTTCATCTAGTTTTGAAGTCAGTCTAAACACAATGTATTTTTGCAAACAACTTCTGCATCATCCATTTACACTTTCATTTTTACTAGCGGCCTGAAAATTGTTTGTTTTGAATTGATTTCCACTCTCATCTAAATACAACTTGATGCAAATAACACAAAAAAAAATCTAAGAAAATAAATTTGTTCATCATTTCCCAACACAACGAAAAGCACAGAAGTATTTTTCACTCAAAAGGATCTGAATAAATATTCTGAGCTACAGAGGAGCCTAAATCATTGCAGACAAATGTAGTATATCCGCTTGCTTGACAGCACCACCTTTGTCAAAACCACTGCTGTGTGCAAATCACCGTGATTCATTCATGCCAGTTGTTTAAAGACAAGAAACAAAACAAAAATCACTGCTAAAGCTTCTTTTAGCAGTGCTGCCAAAATTCAAATGGAAACCAACTTGTTCTGGCATTAGATAGAAGCTCTACCTGACCAGTTTAAAAAACCATAACAGCGACACATTCAGATCTGCATACACAGTAAGTAAAAGATCAGGTAGAGTATCCTCCTGGAAGGTCAAGCCACATCTAGCCAACAAGTGTCACGATAACACTATGGGGTCCTAGTGATCAGCACTTCACCCTTTTTGTCCTCCCCTGCCCACCCATGTCCCCTGACTACAGAAAACAAAAACCCACCAGTTGCATTTTATCAGGATAGAGACTGTAACAAAAATTAGAAGGTCCTCGCCTTTGACTCAAAAGTAATTTAAACCTTTGATTAATTCACACTCACTGGTAATTCCCTGTCAGCTCATTCTTAGGAAAAGCCTACCCTTTAATCACCTTGGAACAGTATTTTAAAAAAATCATCGTGGCCAAAAGCAGGCTGGCTACTCAAAGATGGAGGAACACATGTTGTGACAGCCAAAATACACACTGCAGAACACACACGTGTAGTTGAATTTCAGGGGTTAAATAGCTCAACAATCCAACTGCAAAGCAGCAGCATTCAGCTCACATAATCAGAGCTGAACAGTGGATGTCTAGCCAATCTAGCGCGCGGTCTCACAGGGAGTAGTGGCTTGCAGGATGAAAACCTGCACGCATACTAATCTAGGTACTCAGATTTAACAGCTATAGCTTACACATCTCACTGGAATTTACTGAATATTCTAACCCTCCACATTAATTACCGGTGGATAAAAAGATCAGAGAAAAGCATCCGAAGGCACTGCTGCTGTAAGCTAAATGGCATTAATTAGAGTGCATCTATTTCAGCAATTTGCTAACAAAGTGCTACAAAAAATGGCTTCACCTGATATTATCCTCTGGCTCAGGTTCACTGTCACTATCTTCAGCTTTCCGCTTAATTCCTCCTGCCGGGGATGGGCAGCCATCAGAATTGAGACTGGTGTTTGGGGATGGAGTTGTCTAGGGTCATAATTATTACAGACAAATAGAGGAGAAGAAAGGATTTATTAGACATTTTGAAGTTAAAATTAACAGCTATGTGATAAAGAAAAAAAAAAAATCACACTCATTATTTCAGCTCCCCAAAAACTCAAGGCAAAAGTTACTCAATCCTTGAGCTATTATGTCAAGCAGCAAAAGACAAGAACTCATCCTTCCATTAGAAGGGAGGCACTGAGCTATACAGCTAAAAACTTCGCTGCACGTGAGAAAGAAAAAGATGCCATCAACAAGACAGTGTAAAATGATAAGACAGGCCATTGTGATGTACCCCGTTTTGGAACACAACTGTTGTCTTTAGTCTTATTCATAACATCACTACTTTTTTTTGTTTGGAACTTTTGCTAAAAAAGGTACTGAAAATTAAACCAGAGATCATGAGAACTTATTGAAATATAATGGAGACACTCAACTTGAGGGAAAAGTGGTGGTGGTAAACGGTGCTGTGTTCTGCACACACACTGGTTAATAGCACCTTACTGTTTTTAATGTATACTGGCCTTCCAGCTTCCTGCTTAGAACAGATTCTTTGTACGCACACTGATCAGTGAAACAAATGAACAAAGTGCACACATTCTACATGTATTTCGCATACACTTTCTCAGTATGAAGATCTGGGCCTGAAAGAACAGTTTCAGCATAATCAAGCTGTGCCTCAACAACCCTCAGGGTACTTCACCAGTTCGTAACGGTACTGAGAGACAGGAAGTGCCCACAGAAAATTAACAACCACANGTCTCTCTCACAAACTTTCCGAGGAAGATCCTAAAGTTATATTCCCAGAAGGTCTGCCTGCACAAATGCCAGTGTTGGTGAGAACAGTCACTGTATTTGATTCAGATGCACTCACCACACCTGTCTCCCTTAATTACTAAGCAATATTATTTACAATTTTATTTAACTAGTCTCACAGAAATTAATTATTAGAAGCCATTTCTCTAAAAAAAAAAAAAAGGCATATTTCTCATTCTGTTTTTCAAGAAAACTTGACAAGTTAAGAGAAAAAGGTATCCAGAGTTATGCAGGCTGTGATTAAAAGTATTCGCAAATAGAAGGGGAAATAAAGATCTACTTACAGAATTTTGCCTGTCATGCATCCTCATCTCATAGGCAGCTTGTCTGGGGTTACTGATTGCCTGAGGACTGGATCGATTTCCCAGAGCTTGAGGGGAAAACTGTCCACCAGGAATAAAAGAAGGATGGTCCCTCTGAAAAATACAAACATACAGGTGTACTGCAGAAGAATTGTAAACTCCACAGCAGCAAGGTGATGCTCTCTCAGTTTTCAGATTTGTACATTACCTAAAACAGGCATAATTTGCTCATTCAGTCAACGCAGCTTAAATCAGTTGTGTTTAACAATCTTAACTAGACATAAGATGACACAAGACGGACCCTAGTATTCCTATAATTTAGTAACCTCTTTTTAAAATACTGAAATTTGTGCCTGTGTTCTGCTTGGGTTAAAAGGCAGGCTTCTGGGAAATGAGACATGTTCCCAGTAAGCTAGGCAACTGTACCCTTCGTAGGTAAAGCACAGCACCTCTTCCCCTCTAGAAGAGATAGCCAAAAAACACACAGTTTAAAACACAAACTCAGGACACGGACAGTCCTCAGAAAATATCAGAACATTTCATGAATATAAGGAAATTCAACATCTTTCCAATAACAATTCTGAAGAACTCAGCTGACAAGGATCAGAAAGGGCAGAGATGTTCCAACAAGAGCTAATGCTTCTCCGTCGCATTTACGAGAGGTTTGGCAACACTGACTTGCTTGCAGGCAGAATGTGTAATAACCACAGTTTGGGGTATGCCTCGTATGTTAGGAATGGGTCGTTAATCACGCTGACCAACTTAATGCAAACTGGCGTGCACCTTTAAACCTCAACTCTTAACCTGAACCCCATCTCCCTAAGCAATACAATCGCTGAGAAGACTGGGGTCAGTCCACGGAGAAGCGATTCCTGTACAGTGATCATGGTGACGCATCACTGAATCATCATGAAAGTGCCTGTGTATGCCTGAAGGACAGAACACACAGGTATTATCCAGCACATTCAAGTCTCTCCTCCTTCTCCCTTTTAAGAAGCCTTTAATATACAATTCCTTNGGGGGGGGGGAGGGGTGGAACTTAAAATAGTCTGCATGCAGCTCCAAAAATGCCATGATTACAACTTCAGCTAACACCTTTACTGAAAGCTACAGCAAGAATTATTGTGCTAGAGTTTTTGCATTGCGAAAGAAACAAGTTTTACCTTCATTCTTTTCTTCTTTTCTTTTTGCCGTCTTTTAAAGTTATCCTTAAGTAGACAAAAAGAAAGAAATAGGAGTCAGACACACAAATTTCTTGGAAAACCACTTCATTATCTTCCTCTACCAATCAAAAGACTGTGAGGTATTTGAGTGATGTCTTCAATAAGACTTGCACCGGTTCCTGTATCTGTAAATTCAAAGTAAGTTGGCTAGAAACTTCTGCCTTACCCTGAGAACCTACAGGAAAGAGCAACTGCTTATTCAAAGCTCCGTAATTTTGGTTATGACTTGTATCACCTACTAAGTTCAGCTATAGCCTGAGTTCAAGGTGACAGCAGTAACACGTACATAAGCTCCTTAGATGGCCGGAAGTGTGCCAAAAGACCAAGAGCAAGAAAGTTCTAGAAATGGGAAAAGATAAGGCGGACCCAGGACACTGAGAACTGCCAAAAACTGCATGGACAGACTGCAGACAGAGACCAAAAGAACAACTATTTCTGGACACATCACGAATGGCAGGAGGTACTGCAAGGCAAGAATGCACTTCGAACTCCTGTTCAGTGCTCCAGCCCTGGTCATCGCTGCCTCTTGTGCAGTTTGTACCCAAGCACAAAGTTTTCATAGGAGCTATTCAAAAAGTTCCCAGGCAGTAGCAGAGCTCAGGTACAATTTTCATTTTGCTATTACTTGATAGCAACCAGAAATACAGGCCCTGCAGTCCAGGAAAAGCAAATCAACTTGACTGATTTTCAAACAGGGAGTAAGGCACTAGGGGCTTCAATAAAATACAATGGTTTTTCTTCCATATTGTATCAAAGGAGTGTCACCATCTCACTGTAACACAAGTTTTGAAAACAAAACTTCAAGAATACAACAAGAAAATTACATCATCATCCTTTCTCTTTTTGAAAATACTATCTTCAACTTCTCCAACAGCTAACATGATCATCTGGACTCGCTGCAGGTTGACAAAACCACTTTCTGTGAGGTAGCCCTGTAAAATACAAAATAACGTGGTTAAAAAACAAGCCTGTCTTTGTCATAAACACCCAGATATTAAAAAGAAAAAAAAATTACCCCGGTTTTGTGCACGACATTTTTGTATATGTTAACCAAGCGATCAATTGCTCCTTCCCTAAAGGAAAAAAAAAAAAAAAGCGTGAGATTTGTCATTTCAAACCACAGAAGGTATAGTTGCAGGAAAGTGGAACATTCTCATATACCTGATCTCCAAAGATGGCAGATGAGGAAGAAAGTCATTTCCAACAAAGAAGCACATGAAGACCCAGTCATCAATACTTCTTTCAAAATCAAAAGTGAAAGGCAAACTGGCCATCGTGAGCTCTCTTTCTAAATACTGCAACACACAAATACGCCAGAAATCTTTGCGCATAGAGTTTAGAAATCTTATTTATACGTAGCAGATTTACTCACTGCCTCAACATACCTCTCGCAAAACACACAATCGGATGAAGATAAATTCCTGCTCAGAGGCAGGAAGACTGTCTGCAAACTGATCATGCTGAAATGAAAGGGAAGAGTGGCATTACATCCAAGTTCACTTCCAAGTTTATCCAGCTCAAGTTTAAAGCCTACTTTGAAAGGAGCTGAGAGGTACACAAGCAGAGGTTCTCAAGTCCTTATGCCAAGCAGGTGTTTTGCTACTTCGTGCATCTTTTAGGTTATTGATTTTTTTTCTTGCCACAGGAAAAAGAAAGGAAAATAAGTGAGGAAGTTCAGTTCCACATAGTGTTTATATACCACAGTATTACAATATTCACTTAGTAACATAAAAGGAAAGCTGGGAAATTCCAGTAGCACAACCTGCATTACGCTTCAGCCAAAACTGACAGCACAAATAACCTGAGGATCTCATTCAGACATGAATTAGTTTACAGATGAGAAGAATTTCTAGAAATACCAGAATTCTTACCTTGCCTTGTTTTTCTCTGGGCAGACCTTGACAATCCTTAACCTCATGACCCATCTGGTTACAAAGAGCGCACGGCTTGGGTTTATTTGGTTTAAACTCTTCCCTAATTATGGTGAAATTTGGTTCATGTGTAGCTAACCCAAGCATAATTAGATCAGCTACCGATCAAAAGAGAAGAATAAAACATAATGAAGGATAAACATGATTTTTCTTTTTCTAAAACACTAAAAACACATTCTGCTTTAAGCAAGTGTGAACACAAATACTGGCTTACCCACGAAGCACCTGGATAGTACAACTGAGTGAAAGCTGACCCTGCAGCCCTGGACAGTGCTAGATCTTTCCCCAGATATTACACAGATGCCAAAAACTAACAAACACACCCGATTATTTACACAGATACAACTGCAAGCTCAACTCAAGAAACAGCACGAGGAATTTTCACACGGGATACATTTCTAGAAAAGAACTCACCATCAGCCCCACACAGACAATGGTGGGTGTTCGGGTCATGGTTTGGTTGAGCTGTACAAAAGAAAGTGACATGACTTTAGTTTGCTAGATTTAAAACAGATAGGAAACAAGTAAATGTAATACTAAGGTTTGTTACAAGCTTACCTCTTTGTCTTCTAATGTAATCCATGATTTTATGTTCACCTTCACCAGGAGCACTAGCATCAGACAAAATTACCTGTAGAAGATTTACAGAGTAATCAATTTATGCGGCCACAGTTAAAAAACAAAACAAACCACTGCAGCTTGTATGCTGAATACCAAATCTAACTTACAAATATTTGAAATCCTGACTTGTAGTGTCAACCAGCATATTATGACTCAAAAATCCATTAAGAGTTTGGATCCTATGAGTAGATCTTAATTTTTCTCTACTAATTCTAGGATGAAGCTGACATGTTGATTCAGGTACCACTGAAATTATCACTTCATTAGCTTCCTGATAATTTATCAGGGCAATTGGCCCAGGCACTAGAGAACCAACAGAAAGCAGCCATGCCCTGCCTCCCTGTAAGATCTACTCAACCCACAGACCACACTTCCTTACATTGGGGTTTCCAAAACATGCCCCTGAGGGAGGGAATTAAGCAAAGCCAACTGCCCTCTAATTAGGCCACTCTTACAGTCAGCTTGTGGAAAATAAAGGACCGTTGCCTCTGAAAAGACTGACTGTTCTGCCTCTTGTACAGAGCAAACACGGGGCTGTCAGAAACAGAACTCAGTGGGGCTGGAGTGCCTGAGGAACAGGAGAAGAGAATCTCAAAATCCAGAAAGGCATGAAAGCCGACATGCTTAATTGTCACTGACTGCATCTACTGCCCATCGTTAGAATAACAGAGAAAATGCAGTCTGAGCTACCAAACATGTTAAAAATGGTGAGAAGAATACACATACAATGATCTCGACACTCTTCCCCCGACCATCAGGTATTCCTAAAACCCTGTCTCCCATTATAACAAATTGTGGCTTTCAATATCAAATCTTTTCATTGCTCGTAAATGAAATCAAAACTAACGGTGCTTTTAGATTGTGTTATTAGGATGAAATACATCTCCAAAGTCCAGCAGAATGGGCTAGTTGGGCCGTTATTAATAACAACGGTGCCAGAAGATGAGACAAATCTGCTGAATTTTTACTCTTCAATCACATCCCAACCTAGCCTAATAGATCACCTTAATTTTCCTGAAGTACCAAACCGTGAAACTTACTGTCAAATTCTTCCACCCCGGGTCACCGTTCAAACGGTCAGCGATGTAATAGCGGAGGCATTTAGCAAGATTGTCCATAAACTCCGTTCCCTAAAAAGTGACGGAAGAAAATAAATTAAGCCATCATCCAGGCACTGGCAATCGCTGGCTAAGTGCAAGATTACTTACTGGGGTAATACAGTTGCTGTCAAATCTTTCTTTCACTTCTTCTGGAGGAAGAATGCCACCTAGAGCAATAAAGATATTTAGCAGAAGGAAGCCAGTAAGGAACATTGAGAACATTTTTGCATGATGAATGCACCGATGGCTCCCTTATAGTAATTAACACCCAGTGAAAAATCGCTTTGTTTCAGAAGCGAAACAGCTCTTGCTGTTACGTTATCCACATCTTTAAAAAGGTAACAGCACATTTACAGATGTCTGTTGCTTCAGAAGTGATTCCACTACCTGTTCTGCCAAAGACTGAAAGAAGTCTCACACAAACTCAGCTTGCTAAATGGGAGAAATCACTGGGAAATTATCTTCTTACACATTCTCCCCTATGTTTCCACTGTCTGTCCACTCGGGCTCCCAAACAGGGCTACACCAACCTGAGCATTGCAAAGGGTCTTCATAGTCTAGAAACGCTACAGGGAAAAAGTGTTAAAATAGCCTTTGTCCTCCTTTTTAATCTCTAGCTAGGCTTCACAACCACCCTCTAACTTGGAAGGCCACATCACCCCTCCTACGCAGTCACCTGGATTCATTTCTCCAGCCCGAGCGGCGTGCTTCAGCTACGCACGCTGCTTTCACTCCAGTCACGTCACTGTCACTCTTCAGTTGCACCGACTTCGTTCCCTTGCTGAGTTTAGTGCTTCCGCTGCCAAGTAACTGCCCTTGGTTCAGTTCATTCTTTATTCCTGTGCAGCAGTACTGTTGTGCCATCCCTACTTTTAAGCCCTAGCTCTCTTTTTATTAGGCCCTACAAATACAGATTTCCTTCCATCAGAGTTTTGCTTAGCTTCCCACTACGATATTCACCCCTGCTCTTCTCTTCGCTTTTTTCTAAAAGAATTAAAAGTATTCAGCACAAATCCATTTCAGGCAGAGAGACAAAAAAGTGACATTTGGTTTCAGTTTGGATCTTAACTTCGGAAAAAAAGACACATCCTTCTGTAGGCTTACTCTTTCCTTACTACTTCCTAGTGATGCACTTATACCCAGTGTCCAAGCCACCCAAAACAAAAAAGGTGACTTTCACTTGAGAAACAATGTCAGATACGGTCACGGCTTTACCTTTTGAAAGAATTTCTTGTCTTATTTTCTGCTTCTCTTCAGCAGCTTCCATGCCCTCCTTTGATGCTCTGAATCTTCTTGACCGCTGTTGGTTCATTTTCGCACGCGGAGCCTGGCACAGGTACCATAACGCCTGCTTCAGTTACTGCATCTAGACAATTATTTTCTCTCTGCTGGTTGTTTCTGGCTTCCAAAACAAGTCTTTTGGAATTAGCCAGTCTGTGGTCATGCAACCATTTACCAAGGAATCCCTGTAACCAAGCCTGGGATCCTGTTCACCCTCACCCTGTCACTATTAGCGCACACAGGGCAGCGCAAGGAGTTGGGCAAATTTAATCTAATCTGTGCTTTTTCACTTGATAAAGCTATTTCCCAAAGGAAATTACGAGAGTGGATGGCATCAAACCTTATTTTACCAGCAGCCACTACCAGGAACTAAGCCCATTGACACTCACGACTCCATCTATAGCCATGTACAGCAGCCGCCGTGGCCTCACGATGTTGAAGATCCTGTCGATGTACTCAAAAATCGCAACCATCATTTCATCTTCGTTTTTAGGGGCAGGCCTAAAACATACAGCATTAATTCAGCACGTGAAATGCTATCAGTAAGCGCTATTTATAGAGATACACAAAATTCCCTTACTTGTCTTCCGGATGCGTACAAGGGTGAATGATACCATTCATGTCCAGGTACAGGTTATCAAACTCCACCTCGTTAGGGTTCGGCTTGCTCGTATCGACCGGAGCCTTGACGCCATTGCACTCTTTGGCCTGTGGAAGCGGTTGGAACAATTTCAGTACTCTATCATGCAGGAAGCACAAACCAACCCAGCACTCATGTTGAAACTCACAGAAGATGATTATTTCAAAGCCAGTAGAAAAAGATGGCAACAAACTACCCTGCAGATAGCCACCTGGAGTGTCACGCCGCTAAGGCAGCTTTGTTTCAAGACCTTTATAAAGCAGCACAGCCTGAAGGCATTACGATGGCTTAAAGCAGAGCCAGTTCACTCCTGTCCACCTAGATGTCCTATAAACATTGTTTCAAGAGATTTCCACAGCTGGTGTTTTCCAGGAAAACTATTCTTCTCACCGCCAGGACCATACAGGCTCCCTCAGAATGTAGCAAAGAGATTTCAAAGCTCATAATGCAATGCTACAACTGTAATGCAACAACAAATGTCAAACATCATTTTTTTTTTTACTTTAAGCACTTCTTAAAAACAGTTTCTCAGACTGACACACCTAAAACTTGCACCACCGTATTTTCTCCCTGCAGTGCAATATTTAAGCCACACAGACCACTGGGGAGGGGGAGGCAGCAGAAGCTTCCCGACAGTAAAAGTATATCAGCACATCCCGATGAGCAAAGGACAAGATTTAACCAGAAAACTTTATTTTTCCGGATTCTGCTATACAGAGAAAGGAGATTCTTTCAGATGGCCATTTGGGGTCTGTATGGATTACTCTTCCTCCCCAAGATCTTCGTCTCTCAACTGTGTCTGTGGGTATAGCTGAAATGCTAAATTAACCCCAGGCCTTACTTCCCACTGCTGAAAACAGACTGACTCCAACGCTTTGCTTCCTTCATGTCAGCATATTCTCTGCTGCCAGGCTACTGCCTAGCACAGAACTCCAGCCACGGCACAGATGGCAAAGTCGATGTGAAGCTGCAGTCACCCTGAACACCTACTGCCACCAGCATTCTCGGAGCTCTCCAACGTACCTGAATGCTTACAGCACCCACCGCCATGATGGGCGATTCAGCATCCTCCTTTTGAAAGCAACACAAGCAGCCAGACCTATACACCCCCAAATTAAACGCCAGTAACATCCCTGCTGGAAGAGAGGGAGTTACCTGCAAAAAAACAACCCGCTTTCAAAGAAATGATGGCTGGAAAGGGTTATAACATATCACCAAGACCTGAACAGCCTGGCACAAAGATCAAAGATCACGTTGTTACATCAAGGCTGGGATGTCAGGATTCAGTGAGGCAGCAGGAAAAACACCATCACTCTGGCTCCCCCATTCAGGTGACGTTTAGCAGCTGACAAACACACCCAGTGCTGCCTCTGACCTTGCTCAGGATTTGCACCCATCGCATACTGCAGCTGTGAAGTTTCCAGCGCAGGCCTGTGAAGTTTCTTTAAACACTGGAATGCCAAGCTCCCCTGCTTCCTTTCTTTAAAGCACACAGTTTCTGCCAGTGCACATCTTCCTTCTGCTAGTCATGCAAATCAGCCAAATTCTGACAGAAGAAACCCGGACCACTGCTTGGCTCCTCCAGAGCTCACAACAGAAGCGTGTTCCTCAGCTTCTCACAGCACACGAAAAACCCCTTGGTTTCGGCAGAAACTGACTGCCAGGTGCAAACACTATTCCGCAGTGTGTGATTGCCACCAGCTTACTGCGAGCAACCGGGACCCACAGCCCTAAACAAGGAGCGTTCCTCCTGGTTACATCAGCCAGGGGGACTAGCAGCTTGTCTTGTGTTCTCCTTGATCCTTCTTCAAACCTCTCGCCAACACAAGCTGTGACTCAGGAGGTATCAAGGCTTGCAGCTGTGCTACGGGAAATCGCCCTCTCCGCAGAGCTTATTTCCAGTCCTGAAGGTAAAGCAAAACAAGCACCATCTCTCGCAGACGGCTTTGAAAGCCATTCAGTTTTCATCTGCATACTGCTGTGTCAGCAGCCTTGCCATCACACGCTCATAGACCTATCTGCTCCTGAGCGTGCAGCCTTGTAAGAGGTTTAAGTATCTGGGAGTGATATCTCTTGCGACAGAACTGAACTGTTCACTTCTAATCTACAGCTGCTTCTGAAATCATTGGAAGTAGATCTTCAAATACGATACTTTAGTTGCAGCTTTATTAATTCATATGAATTTGATTAAGAGTGTTCTCTCCTGGATTTTATATGGATTTTATATTATCTTCAAGATCTTCCTCTTATTCTTCCCACTCAGCTTAAGAAAAAGATTAATCAGATTTTTTAGAAAGGAATGATCTAGCAAGGTAAGAGAACAAGGATCAACTTTTTAATATCTCAAAGAGACAAGCTAGCAGGAGACACGGAATTTCTGATTAGAAAGATTTACAAGCAATCCCAAAACACACAGAGACCTCATTACATTGTGAGAGAAACTTAAATTCTTCTATGGTAAGACAAACCGCAGCTTCTCACTATTGTCCTAGCCAGCTCTCAAATTTAATTACAGTTTTTGATACTCATATCTGGTTATAAACACGATTTACCCGAGTGCTGTTCTTGCTGCAATCACAATGTGTTCTTAAGTCAGAAAAAGCAACATGGATAAGGACACTGGGATCTGAAGGTTCCACTACGGCCCATCTGTCTGCCTTAACAGAATTTGCTCTATTTCAGCTTTTCTTTTAATAAGAACATTTGCTGTCACAACTGCAGTTATTAGAAGGCCACACGAACACGTACTCCAAAGACTTCTGTACATTCCTGTGCTTTACCTGAACATTAGAGCAACTTGGATTAAACACAGATCAATCTAAATGTTTACTAAGGTGATGAAAAAAATAAGCCTCCTACTCTTGGGAAAGCACTGCTGAATTGTTACAATTGCAAATATATTTCCTATTTAAATTGTGACTGCTTTTACACACGTAGATCTTAAACTGCCGGACAAGCCTGCACGACAAAAACACCCACTGGTAACGGTGCGTATAAGGATAACTTATCCCATTCCTATCTCCTTCACAGTGCCGTAACTCCCAAAACATGAGGCATGTCTCTCCCAGGGAAGGGCAGGATGTAGAGAAAAAGCCCAAGCCACAGCACAAGCTGGGCAGCACGGACGTGAACCTTCCTGACTGCATTACAACCAGCTAAGAGACCCTGGCAAAAGACGAATGATGCAAGTTACGTGGAAAAGTATACAAGGAAAACATTTTGAGAAGCTTGAACTCAGGAGGTTATCTACTCAGAAAAGCTACAGCCAAGTTCTTTACTAGAGAACACCAGTAATGAGAGAACAAAGCTGAAGCTGGACAAAGGTACAGTGTTACAGACTTGGACTGCTCCTGGATGCAGTCATGACCTCCTGTGATGGACAATATACAAACGAAAAAAAAAAAAAAAAATCGAAAAGTGCAGGAAGCTGCAGAAAGAGCAGTAAGTGACAGAGAAGATGCACAACAGCAATCGATAACACGCAAAAATTATGATGATATAATGACACCGATAACGAGGCGCGAAGCCCCCAAATGCTGGGACAATGAGAGCCCGGAGAAGCACCTCAGACCCCGCGTACACCGGGATCGGACGCCGACGAACTCGTGCGGATGCTAAGGGCCGCCTCGCCCTCCCAATTCGGACACAAGCGAAGCTGTGGGCGCTGCCAAGCGAATCCCACCTAAGGGGAGGGAAAGGCCTTCACAAGCCCAGCATGAAATCGTCTCTCCTCCCCTTCTCTCCCCTCCTACAAGCGGAAAGCAACAACTGGAGCTCCTGCCTTAAGATTTTGAATCATCTTCCTAGCTTTCGGTGGAGTAAGGTCTCTCTGACACCTTACAGACAATGCAGCCTCCCCGTGCCCACAGCAAACGACACAAATCAAAGCAAACCAGCACTTGACCGAAGCCCGACGGCCGCGCCCCGAGCACCGGCTCCTCTCCCCGCCTCGCTGCCTCGCGTAGGCCCGGGGCGGCCACCGGAGGGGACCCCGCCGCCGCGCC
>VXAV01007242.1:2880-40704 GCA_013399715.1 Alectura lathami | reverse complement strand
TGGGGGGGGAGGGAGGCGGCGGGCCCGGGGGGCGCAGGGAGGGTCCCGGCCGCCTGCGTGGAAAGCGCCTTCCGACTGACGGGAAACCCTGCTCGAAAAAGGGCGAGCGTGTCGGTGTTTCGGTGGGGTGGTTAAGGCGAAAAGCGGGGCAAAAAACAGGCGGCGGGGGGATGGCGGCTCGCTCAGAATTAACCCTGTGGGGCCGCTCTCCGTGAGCCCGCCTGCGCGGCAGGAGCGGGGCTTTTCCACCTTCACGTGGGGGTACGCGAGGACACGGCTGGCCCTGGGCCGAGCCAGGAGTCGGGCCTGGCGGTGCTTGGGGGTCCCCCCCCTCCCCCAGCTCGGGATGCTCTGCGGTGGGGTGTTCTGAAACCCAGCGGGGAAGCGCGAGGAGGCTTGAGGGGCCGCCGGCAGAAGCGGAGCGAAAAACGGGGGCGATCTGCGGCGGCCCTGTCACGTCACTCCGTCCGAATCTTGAGATATTAAAAGGGATTAACGTGGGGATTAACGTGACGAAGAGTTTGTGCTCTGCTGCGGCCTGTCCCTGCACACCAGCTCCATGAGGAGGGCAGTGACACGGGCGAGGATGTGAGAAAGGAGCCTGGCAGTCATTAGCAAAAAAAAACAAAATCTCAGCGGTGCTCACTGAGTCAACACTGCTGGTTTGGGGAGGGGAGAGGCACCTCGCTAATTGGCCATAGAACAAATTAACCCGGTATTGTATTTCTCATTATTCTGAGCCTCACTTGGCTGTTGGTAAGCCATTTTCTGTTGTCACTCTCTTAAAAAATCTGTGACTTGAATAAATTTCCCCAGCAACTTTGTACTGGCACTACATCTGTTGTATCAGCTAAAGATTGTCCTTTATCTGTTCCTTACAAACGTACCTTGATAGAAATTTCCTATTGTATTGCTTCTCCTTCTGGAATTAAGTATATAGGAAGGCAGCTTAGCATTAATATTTTATTTGTATTGAGGGGCAATCAGTTGTTTTTCTGATAATATTTTAAAAAAAGGCACCAACAAATGCAAATGAAATATGATCACCTTATCTCATAATTACTTGTGTAAACAAGCTTTGAAAAAATTAATACTGCAAGAATCATTTCCTTGAAAAGTCAATCTACATTTTGCTGGGGGAATGAAAACAAATAAATAAATCTTGCAAATATCCTAAAAAACCAAGCTGCAGCCAGCGCAGGGGGAACAGGAGCATCACCTCCCCCAGAAAACGCTGACTTCCCAGTCCGTGTGGGGCGAGGCGAGAGTGGGGTGCCTTCCCAAGTGAGAAGTCAGCTGCTGCCAGGCAGCAAGGCTCTGCTTTTGTATGGAACCACCTCCAACAATTTTCATTGCGACCCACGTTACGTGCTGTGTGGGACAGGCAGGGAATCTGACATCTGCGGGTCCGAACGAGCCAGTCCACAAGGCAGCGTCATGCTGACCCTTTTCTAAACGTCGGTTATTGCAGAGCGAGATCCGCGTGGGGCTTGCGAAGTTTCTGTTTCAACCAACATGCGTCTGTGTTAATGCTTGCACACACCCAAACATGCTCGCATTCCTGTAATCCATACTTTTCCTCCCAAATTCCTACAGATTGGGTAGACTCTACCCTACAAAGCTCATCACGAACTCTTTGCTCTGCACGTCAGCTCGGTGCCCACACAGACGATTTCACCTCACTAGATGACGGCGCTCACCCAGCATTTTTTTTTGTCAGCTAACCCGTTTTTGTGGGCACGAGCTGCAGTTTGGCCTCAGCTCAGTACAGCTGTGTAGATGTGACACGCAAAAAAAGGATGTAGCACTAAGTCACCGCAAACACGCAGCAGGAATACGTGAAGACTTTTCGTTCCGGCATTTTCTGTGGATGAGTGGCATGCTGATTTAAATCTGTTCAGGCTGTATTGATGACAGTCCTACTGTCCGTCAGCATCATCCGTCATCATCTCTGGGCTGCCAGCATGACAGCTGTCAAGGAGCAGAATAAAGTTGACTGGCAGAACATTTTGCATCTAATGAGTCTGTGCACAATAACAGTATAATAAAAAAAATGCTTTGGAGGAACTCGGCTATCGCTTAAATACCAGAAGAGAGATACTGCCTTAGCAGAAACTCCCAGAGCCATCTGTCATCTGTCATTAGCTGCATGTCTAAGGCTGAGCTGGACTGAGGGAATGAAAAGCACCGGAGACTAGTGATGGGTGCCTTGTATCATGCAAGGAGATTTAAAGTGGGCTGACATCAAGAACCCAGAATCGCTCAGAAGGAGCTTAAAACTACAAAGGCCCTGAGGATTTGATGCAATGTTACTTCGCGGCGCAGCTTGCCGAGAGACTTCTTGCAGATGAACTTTGGTCTGACATTCACTGGAAATCACACAGCAGTAGTCTGTCTGTGGTGTGATATACTGGTGAGCTTACATTTAGCAGATGGCTAGGACCCTCAGGAATGAATTGCCACAGCTGAAGGACGAGCAGAAAAAAGCACCAAGGCGCGACGAACCAGGCACCGGCCCTAGCGTGATGGGTTCAGACATTTGTGACGCTGCAGGGTGATGTTGAGCCTGCAGTTCAAAAAGGAAAATATGCTTCCAACGTGCCGCTAGAAGGCTACTGAGGAGTTCCTAAAAATACCTGGGAGCCTACCAGGAGCAGCAGCAGGACAGAGCGTTAACGCTTCTGGTTGTACTGCCACTACCTAATCCAAAGTAGCCCGGGGTCCAACAGGTGCACAAACTCTGGCACAGCGGAGGACACCAAAGGCTCCAACGAAGCCTCCCTCGCACAGGGGCGCCCAGGCTGAGCGCTGCTCTTCCTCCCAGCAGGGAAACGGAGCAGCCACCCTGGCCCAGGCAGACGCACGACGCTGGCTGGGATCCTGCGGCTTCGAGTCCAGCTGCCTCGCGCCACAACAGCCCTGGGCACGTGCTCCATCCTTGGCAGCAGCTGCCTCTCCTGGTGTTGGAATAACAACTCTGAACCCATGAGACGAAAGCAAGGCAACAGACATCTCTGCTAACCATTTGTTCTCATTTTCAAGCCTTCTGCGAGCCTGTATTTCATATTTTCAAGCTAGTCTCAGACTACATGTTCCTTTTATTAGCCAGAATATTGTTACCGGTTTAAAATTGTTTTTGATGGACGAGGCCCAAGGAATTGTGCCCGTATTCAAAGATGCAGTACTGCTTTGCAGCAGAGTTTAATTGGGGTGCTGTTTTTTGCTTTTGAACTTATCATAATTATGAACAGATTTTTTTTTTAATATGTCCCCTGGTTTCTCCCTTCGAAAGAAAATCTCATGTTTAATGAACTTAATTTTAGATAAAAGGAATTAAAAGAAGAAAATTAAAAATGCATGAAGCTCTCAGAGTCATCCAATTACTGTGATGTCCATACAGCAATGCCAGCATGGATTTTACAAAGCAGCTAAAAGCAGAAAATCACTGAGAATCACCACATGTAAATGCTGTTCTGTTCCAAAATGTGCTGAATTAGAAATGTACGTTTTATGCATTTCTTCTTCTTGATCTGTTGCAGAAGAAGATAAAGATCAAACATGCCAGCAAGCCCTGAGTAGCATATGTATGCATACCCAGAATGCTTGCTTTCTTTTTTCAAAACCACACTTAGCTCTGTAGTCAAAATACTAGAATACACACAAGCATCGGAAGAGGATGCTTTTTGCATCCACACTGCAACAAAAGCAGCAGCCAAGCTGGTCAGAAGTAGTATTGCTACCAAGCGCTCTTGTCTCTGTTTTGCTGGAAGCTTTCTAGGCCACAAGGCTGATGCGGCCATTAAGCGCTACAGCTCAGTCACAGTTTTCTTGCAAAACACAGAATTAAAAGAAACATGTTTGATCATACGTGACAAGGAAAAGAACAGAAGTGGCCTCGCCATTCGTCAACGCCTCTCCTAGATCTTGGTCTGGATTTGATCAGAGTTCAGGAGGACTACCTCCATTTGGGTTTCCTTCAGAGAGGACAAACAGTGGTTAAGAGAAAGCACGCATACAAGAAGGCCATATAGAATACAGAGTAATCTTTATTTTGAATTTAAATTTGCTTTGAACATGAAGCGGCGAGGTGCACTTTCGAGACAGCGGCGCTCAGCCTGTGGGGGATGATATTGTTGGTTTCTTCCCAAAAGCAACTGGCGGAATCTTAATCATAGAAGTCGAAGTCATCTGTGTCTGAGCCGTGAGTTTGTGGACAGAAAGCAGCCTCAATCTCAATGCTGCTGTCATCAGATTCGCCCCAGAAAGCTGAAGGTGAAGGGGGAAAAGAAAAAAAAAAAAAGGGGAGAATTATAAAAATCCTTTCCCTGCTCATATCACAGCACAGACACCATCATTTTACAGCTCTTCTGAGGTAGCTAGGTACCGTGGCTCATAGAGGAGGTCAGGGTTTGGAGGACCCCCAGCCGAGGCGTGCACCTCTGACACGGGGTGCTGTCACCTCGCTGCGGTCTCCTCGCTGAGCTGCTGCGGAGGAACAGTGAGCCATTTACAGGGCCCACTTCATTGTTCCTCAAGGTAGTTGGACAGAACATTCCCACTCCAAGCAATTTACTTGACCATCTGCTGCCTGAATTACAGCTTTGTCTATTATGTTCCACTTTCTCCCTTTACTTGAGCCTACAGTGAAGTCACGATATGACCATGACATCACAGAGTTGGCATAAAAACAGCAATGATGTCACGAATGGAAGAACACCACTTTGTGGCAGGATTAAATACGGGCAAATATGACTTCAAAGGACTGGATGGTGTTAAACAGATCTGGTAATTGGCAAGCAATTTCTCTGAAAAACAATCACATTTAAATTTGGAGTGCTTGAGAGATTCCTCAATATGCAAATTTATTTGACCTGTGGAAGGAAAGGGGGAAAAAAAAGCAGCATGACACATGGCGAAATACACAGAGCTCTTCAGAATCAAGGCCTGATGAGATGATTCAGGTGTGAAGGTTGGCAGCTCAATCGTACAGTAACTGTTAATTTTTCCTTTTCCCTTGATTTAAAAACAAGAAAAAAAAAAGAAAAAGAAAACAGCATAACAAAAAGCCATGAGCAAAAGCAGCTGCTTCACCACAGAAGGGCCCCTGAGGAGTGCTGCTGACCAGCAACACCACTGGGCTCTGCACCCTCAAGACAGCGTTTAAGGTAGATAATGTACCCCCAAGACAGCAATCAACAGGGGCTAAGGGACTTGGGGAAAATGGGAGCACAAGGGGGAACAGTGTTGCCAGGCCCAAGTGCTCCCTTCTGCCTTGGGCCCGTGGTTCCCCTGGGCAGCACATGGGAAAGGCGGGGGCACAGACACCATAACCCACGCTAACCCCACTGTGCCCCTCTCTGCAGGATGTCCACAGACACATCCTTCCCCCTCTTAACCCATCCTCGGAAGCGGCCACAAGCTAGCACATCAAGCCTACAGTTACTTCCAGAGCTGCACTGTCTGCTTATTTTCAGAGGGTTGTTGTTTCTTCAAAGTTACCACATCAGCGGCGATGCCCCAAATGAGGCAGAAGCCTCAGAAATACGGATGCAGGCAGCAGGAGAGAGGAAAGCTGACACATCTCACGCAGAAAATTGTGGCTCACATTCGTCTAAAGCACCATTCACATATTTTGTGCTTTTGATGGCACAAGCTACATAAATACCTTATCTACAAATGCAGCAGCTGCACCTTTCATCCTATATCCCCAGACCCCTGGGCCGCGCGTCTGCCACGAGCGGCAGAGCGGGGCAGGCTGTGCCCTACGCTCGCTCCCATGCTGAACGCATGGGAGGAGCGCGACCGTGCTGCCAGGCTCCAGAAAGGCATCTCCCCGGTGGAGAACTAAGCGGGCTAGAGATGCAACGGAGGCCTTTCAAACAGGCATCAAAGCAGCCACCGTTCACGGCATCCTGCAATCAGCTCAGACTGCACGCCTCTGGAATAGGTTCGCTACCGTTCAGGACCGCAGAGCTCCCAAGGCTGAGCTCCCAGTGAAAAGCTCGCTGGGCCCAGTGCTGCCTTCCCCCTACAGAAGGCTTGGTTAGGGGCGACTTCAGGCAGCAGTGGTTATGGTGGTTAAAAGGAAAATCAAATTCAGGGAGAGTGAAAACACGCAGGGCCCAGACACTGGCTTGAAAGAAAGTCTGCTCATGAAAAAAATTGTTCCAGACAGACGCACGCAGACACTGTTGTGCCTACCTACAGCAGCCATGCAAACAAACATGCTGCATCCAGTGTTTCAAAGGGAGAAGATCAAGAAATTGTCAGATTTTTCCTTCACTGCGTTTTCTCCTGCCTTCCATTCGTTACTATTTGATTTAAACTCTGAAGCACAAAATTATGCACATTGAAACATTTCGTTCTGGTCCAGAATTTCCAGTCATCAGCTCTTTGCCTGCTCCTGTGTTGAGATGGGGAAATTCCACATTTTCCATCTCCTTAATAATGTTGTACTTAGAGGTTTTCTACAAGATAAATTGCCCTTAGAAAGACACTGATATTAAATAGTATAACTGTTTCTTACCTTTGGATTTTATAGCAGCTACCGCTCCCTTCCTGATTTCAGGCCTGCAAATGGAAAGATGAAATATTCAGCACAATGACACAAAATTAAAAAAAATGCCAGTTGACATTTTTCTATGAGGTGATAAAAAACTTCTGTAACTGTTTTTGTTTTTTTTTTTTTTTTTTAGTAACTACTCTTTCCTAGGGTTTTCTTCGCCTTTATGATTATGAAAGGTGGAGAAATTATCATGCAACAGGGACATTGGTCCAGATGTTCAGGCAGCATGATCTGGAATCAGCCCTTGCTGATGTACCCCAGCAGTGAATTAAGGGCACAAAGGATCAGAGCTTCATCCGTCTTTTGCAGCCTTTCAGATATGCAAAGAAAGTAAAGAAAAAATCCAAACAAAAATAAAAGCACCCCCCAGCTGATGCTCACTGAACTTCCTTATTTCCCTTCCTGCCAGCACACTCCTCCAAGCCAGCTCCTGGGTTCCCATAGCATCACCCATGTCCCTATGTAAATGTGCAATCTTCCAGCTGCCTTTGATCTACCTTGATGTATATGCAGTTGCGATTCTGTTCTGTTAAATGACTTCTCTTGTGTCTAGAGCATCACAGGCCCTTTTGAATCTCTCAAACAAGCTGGAATCATTTTGATCTTTTGTGTGTAGCGTGTGTATTGTGTTGGTGCTGTGAAATAATCACATAGGGGCAATGATGTAGGAGAATTAACTGTTATATTAACAATCCTGCAATAAGCTCTGAAAATAAAGCTTTGGCTGATTTTAATAAGGAAGATCAAATAGGAGATATTTGTGACATTACTGGCGAACAAGTAAAATATAAGCAAATGTCAAGCTGCAATTTGAAGCTGTTGCCGTAGTCAAAATAGAACTGTCAAAATTTCACACTATTTGCTGCATTCCATTTAAAAGACACAGCAGCTAATACATAATTACCTAAAGCGAGGAGTTAAAAATACTTTAACTGCTAGCAATGGAGGCATTCGTGAAGGAGATGCAGAAAAAAATACAGAGACGATTCATGGCCTGTGTTATGCCACTGTTCAGTAAGAACCTGTAAGTGGAAAGCTAATTAAAGCAGGGGAAGTCTCATTATGTTACAGCTACCTATGTAACAGCAACTCTTCCTTTTAAATAAGATCATGGCAGTCATATTCCTTTTCTACAGGCCATGGACTTGTAGAAGGACTACACAAAATTCCCAGAAATAGAAGTTTTTTAAAGGGATACAGAAATTCCCAGAAGTTAATGTTAAACATAGCCAAAGCTCAACCAAGATCCCAAACTGACATTTAAGTACTAGCGACAAGTAGCAGTACTAGTTAGGTATGAACGTGATAGAACTAGTAATAGATTCTTTAAATAATTAACTTGAAAATGCGTTCACGTAAGAAGCGTATCTGACATTTGTTAGCATGCCATCCAAATCCCCCTGAGCTTTATTCAGTCAAATCCCGCCCCGCACTACACTCCGACTTCTGATCCAAATCCATTCACTCTGCAGCGTGTTCAGCAAACATTTCAAGTCAGATCCTCTGGGCTGAGGCCTGCAACATGCCAAGCTCAAGGCGCCAGGCTTTCCTGACCCTCGGCACTCCCCAGGAGGTGCCCCATGTATCCCAGGCTCAGCCCACAGCTTGTGCTCGAGAGGGAGGAGGCAACTCCGGCAGCCGCATCGTTTTCCCCTGGGTGTAGAGTAGGAAAACGCATGTTGCTGAGCTGCAAATTGAGATGTGACTTCTGTGGCAGACTGCACCAGAACCGTTCTACCTGCAGGCATTCCATTAGAACAAGATCACGCAGCTGACGGCTATTCTACTGAATACCACAGCGTGGCTTGGGTTGGAAGGGACCTTGAAGCCTCCCCAGCTATAACCCCTGCCGTGGGCTGGCTGCCACCCAGTGGATCAAGCTGCCCAGGGCCCACCCAGCCTGGCCCTGAGCACCTCCAGAGATGGGGCATCCATGTGTTCCTCCTCCCAGGGCAAATGACCATGCCTCAGAGCGAAATTCCCTGCTGAAATAGCCTGGAGGTGTAGCGTTGTTCTCAGGAGCTGGGCAGTAGCGGGACAGAGCAGGCAGAAAAGGGGATGCCAGGAAAAGGTCTGTCATGAAAACTGGTGGCATCCAGAGAAATGCTTGGGGAGATGCAGAAAATGGAAACAGGCAGCGATAAAAGCTGAGTCAGAAAAGCAACTCTGTCAAAGCAAGCCTGGAAATACTGCAAGATAGCTTTGTAACAGGGAATAAAATTCTTGGATCATGTCTGATGCGTTAGTTGAGGCTGGTAAGATGCAAGAAAACCTCTACACTGCAGACATCCATATTGAGAAGTCAGGAAATTCAGCTGAGAAAGTTATCATCTGCTATATTGAGCACACAATAACCACACAGACCTCCGAGGAGGAAATTTAGGAGTATAAATGAAGTAAGGCCGGTTCCCCTGCCTCAACTAATCCCCCGTAGGGACCCTTCGATACCCATTTTCACATTTACTTCTTCCCTAAAATAATGCTAAACTCAACCCAGGCTCTAACAAAGAGAAAACTCAAACCAGTTTAACTTCAAAGGGCCTTTTAATCTCCCCTTTACTCTGATGAAATAGGCTTTTTGTGCTGAAGGTTCTGCAACAAGAAGAAATGAAAAAGCTCCAAGAAAATATTTTCTCCTCCATAAAGAAAACTGATATTAACAGCAAAATATCAGGCCAACAACCACAACAAAAAGTAAATAATAGATGTGGCACACTGAAAAATCAAGAGAAAATGTTTACTCTAGCCTGGATATCTTTTTGCTAAAGCACTTGTTGAACTCCTGTGTTTCAGTATCAAGAGAAACCAAAAAAAAAAAAAAAGAAAAGAAAAAAAGAGGTCACCCAAACACCACAGGGTAGGAGGGCAGGACACCCAAACACCACAAAAGAAAGCAAAAAAGCAAACAAAAAAGACCACTAAGNGGGGGGGGGGGGGAACAAAAACAAAAATAAAAGAAACAGCCAAGCATCAGAAAAACAAGAGCAACAAACCCAACGCACCCACTCAAATGCTACGTTCTATCAGAAAAACAAAATGACAAGCGTGGAGGCTTCAGGAACCCCAATATCCTGGCTAACATTGTCAGAGGTTTCAAGACTGTGTGCCTCTGCTGCAGGAAAGCAGTGTTGAGAAACACCACAAAACAAACAGAGCAGATATTTTTCACAGGGTAGTGCTTAGTAACCCTCACTGAAAGGGGTGATGAAGCTTCTCCCCAGTGACAGATGAGGATGCAAAACTGCAGATTTATCTTTAAAAAATCATTTTTTTGGAAACATCTAAAAGCCTCTTTAGGAGCATCAAGCCAGGCTACTCGGTGCCAGTGCTTCTGACGTGACAGTCTCAGCCTGGCGTGCCGATGCGATAAATACCGTGTTCTGCACGCTGCTGTAAGAGCCTGATGGCACTACCGTTTTCTGCTGATAGTTTACTAAAAATTGTGCATCACTGAAGTACGCTGCATTTACAGGGTTGGGGATAAACTAACAAATCCACTCCTCACACCATCATTTTCTGAAGAACTGAAACCGTACTATTGAATTTAAGCAACTATACTGCAAGTATGAGCACTCTTGGTACAGATCTTTGTATCCTAAAACAAGCTGCATTTAAGATTGTTCCCTGCTAAGGTGTACCATGCTGGAAAAAAAAAAAAAAATCTTGCTTAGAGAAACAGACTGAAATCCTTCAGTGTTGTGATGTACCGCAGGTCCTGTGATGAAGCTACCTCAGAGAAAACAGCACATAGCTGCCAAAATAATAATACCGTAAACTCTATTTCCTCCTCACTACAAAGGCAACATGTGCAGACACACTGTTGCCTCTCCCTGTGTATTATCCCTCACTGATACTCCTGGAGCATCACCTCACAACATCACTATTTCCGCAGCAGTTAGCTCTTAAGATTTAGAGAGCACAGGGTACAGACGGAACTTGCTGAAACACTGGTAACGTCAGAAGAAACATGCCTGAATTTACACTCAACACCTTGGAGAAGCGATTTGACAATTTGCAGCCCTGCGGAAATGTAAAACCATCAGATATGGCTCTAAGGATGCTGGAAATAGCCTGCAGCACCCCACACAGCCCTGCCTCCCCAGGCTTTCATTGCTCTCAACCGCCATTGGGATCTCTTGTCAGAGCTCCAGCCAAAAGTGGCATTTGCCTCACAGGTCCATCAAAGGCTGTCAAGGTTTGAAAAAAAGTAGAAGATGGAAAAGTGAATTTGGGAGCTCCTAGTTCAGCAAAGTCTGAGTGCCCCCTGATGGCCAACCTGCTGCTTTACACCGCAGAACAGCCAGGCAAGTGTCCTCCTGCTAGTTACAGCCAGTTCATTATTAAATATTTCCTCTGAGAATAATTAAGAGGATGAATTACAGCCTGCAAACTTTTATTTACATATCATTAAATCTGTGTTTGTTAGAGGCAGCTTTTGACTAAAAAACGTCCTCCAGAGAGCAGGCTGGATTACTTCCAGAACACAGATTAATCAAAGTTTAAAATACTTTACACTATGTTTATGCCCTGACAAGTCACATTTTTTATTTGGTTGTCAGTCTATAACGCATCTTTAACCTTCAGATTATTTTGAAACGAGATGAAGCAAACAACTCAAAGAGAAATAAACTGCTCCCATCACAAATACAGAACTATCCAGAAAGCTAGTGACCTCCTCTGGCCGGAGCTATTGCTACAGGGCTATCCGATGCCACACACATCGTCCTCTGCCCGCTCTGTCGGGGAGATTCAGTCCTGACCTGTGCTACCTTTTCCCCCAAGCAATTACGTGATTTAAGGTGCTTTTCCTCTTGCAAAACCTTAACTCTTCCAACTGAAGTTGCATCTCCGAGTAGCCAGATAAAGTAAACGAATCCAGGAAAAAACAGTTTGATACCCCAAGCAGAAGCGGGCAATATTTGCGGGAGAAGAGGAAGCTCTGGCATGCACCTCCGAACAAAAGGGAACAAGTGGTCTTTACTCAGAGAGCAGCTTCCTATTAAGACTCACTCCTTCGTACATTATGCCTTTCATCCCCACTCAACCACAAAATGATTTTGCTGTAGGAAATACAATGGTCGAAAAAGATTTACATTGAAAGAATCTTTAATAATAAACTGTTGCAGATCTGCCTACTTCCCCGTGATTTATAATACAATAAACATCGGATTCTATTAAGTCTCATGCACTGAAGACATGCACTGAAAAACTGAATATGAAAGAGCTCAATTCTTCCCATCTCCAGTACCATAATAGTGAAATGAGCATGTATAAATGTGCTAAGAGTATCTCTTTGCATCTTTTATAGCTTGTGTGTATTAATCTGTAAAGCTTATTAAGAAAGTCATTGCTATGCAAAGCAGCACCCAATCTCTTTCTCTTGCTTTTCAACAGAGTGCAGTGTTTAGCCAATAGGACCGGTCCCCTGCCCCTCATTCTGCATTCATAACATGCAACATTTGCACAATGTATCTCTCAAAGGCTGCTGAATAGAAAGCCTTAATACTCATGTAAACAACTGCAAACCAATTACTTAATGAATCAGGCCCACACATAATGAGGTGCCAGACAAAGAGCTATAAATGCATTTTTGCGCCCAAGCCTCTGCTTTAAAGTAAAATCCCTCAGCTGTAGTTTGGGCTTAACTGGCACATCATAATTATTGTCTCCAGGACATCAGAGGAAGCCATTTTTTTTTTTTATTTAGGTCCAGCAGGGTCTTTTTCGAGGTCACTCATCAGCTCAGTGACAAAACCGAGCAAAGACGAGTTTATAAAAAGTACCACAGCAGCGCTACACGGTTATGTTTATTCTCAAGTAGTGGGTTTCGAGACCACTTGTAAAAGCAATAAAGCACGAGAAGTGACGGCCCTAAGTGGAGCGCTTAAACGCGAGCGGCCAAGAAATTTCACCGCGTCCTGACCGCAAACCAGCAACCAGCCGCCTCCCCAGCCGTGCTTCCCTGCCCGCCCCTGCCGCGCTGACTCTCTGTAAAGTCAGCAGCAAGCCTCCAGGAGCAGGTGTTGTGGATAAACGTCACCTTTACAGGGGTGTGCTGTGTCTGAAGTGTTTAGGAAACAAACTTCAAGCCGCTGTAAGATCATTTTTTAAAGCAACATCGTAGTGTATTGGTGCATGAAGGGCTCCTCAGCACTGGGAAGCGTGAAATTATAGG
Organism: Alectura lathami; assembly: GCA_013399715.1. Lineage (NCBI taxonomy): Eukaryota > Metazoa > Chordata > Aves > Galliformes > Megapodiidae > Alectura > Alectura lathami. The sequence continues at coordinate 27,964 of VXAV01007242.1, read as the reverse complement.
GCAGAGCGATTTTAAAATCTACCGCGAACAACAATTTAAAAACAAAAAAAACACTAAAGACAGTATGTCATATGAATAGCATTTGAAAAATACAGAAGATGCCAAATGTTATTAGCAAGCAATGCAGTATCCAAGGTTTTAAAAGAGTCTTTTTTTTTAAAAAAAAAAAAAACACCTTCTCATTTATAATTATACATAGGTATAATTACATATAGGTGCTTAATAATGATCCTGTAAGCAAGTTCCCCAGGGCCCACTTCTTCATTTCTTGCTGTCCTGGGCTTAAGGGAATGACTAAAATCTGGCATTTAAAAATTCATCTACAAGAGTACTCTTGGATTTCATAACATTAGGTACTATTATTTGGAATATTATTCTCAAGCAAATTAAGTTCCAGAAAATATTTAAAACAGAAAAAAAAAAGGGAAAAAAATTAAACGAGGGTTTGAGTCGTAAGATCTAATCCTAAAGCACAAATGTCCTTCAATACATTATTGCAGCTTGCCTTCACTAACTGTATTGAAGAATTGCAGGAAGATTGTGTTTGTAACACAAAATGCAGAACAAAACTTGCAAAACTCAGAACCGTCTTCTATGTCAAAAGTGGCCCTGTCAGTAACAATACAAAGAAACCACAGAAAGATATCGATGTCCTACGAGCAGAACGAGTTAAAAATTTATCAGGATGCTTTGGAGTCTTTTCCTGAGTGCTATTAATGGCCATCTTCAGCCGAGGAGCCACACAACAGCAGCACCCACTCGCTGGGCTGTTCTAATAAGAGCAGATAAGAATCTAAAGCCAAGCCAATATTTCACGAGATGGCTGTGTTATATCCTATTTGCTGCTGCTGCTTGACCGCTAATTTGATTGTTGCTGTTTGATTGCCGTTACATGCCAATGAAGAATGAAGGGAACACCTAACAGACTGCTCAGGGACCCAAAGCAAAGTGCTGCAGTGTAAATAAAATAGGTTTTGTTTGCTTGTTTTTTAAAATGAAATGCATCCTTTAGGTAAATAAAAGGCCAACACTTAAACACCCTCTGTCTGAAAGCAGGGCAGACATGTCATACATATCCCAGTATCAAAAATAAGAGGAAAAAACAACCAGCCCACAGACTGAAAAGCATTATTCAGTTACAGCTAGTTTACATCTCAGCTACATCGAGAAGAAACCCGTCACTTTATTTCTTGAAGACTTTATGTTTTCTGTCTGCCCTTTTCCTGACAACTTCCATTGTCTGGCCTCTGAGTAGCCCTACTGAGAGCAGCTGTACACGCTAATTTGTGGTTCACTGAGATGTCAATTGAGTCTTAAAATGAGAAAACAACAGCTGCAAAACAATACTTGGCTTTGGCGCAAATATTTTCTAAGGTGTACCAGAGTTTAAGTTGTTCTATTAGATAAACATGAATACAAACCTTCACCCTAGATCAAGTAAAAAATAAAATAACCAGAGATTCAGTCACATTCTGCAGGCATTTCTCATTCTACTGAAAGATTTCAAATGTTAAATCCTTTAATAACTTTACCTTGAGAGGCCACCACTTCTTTCACTGGACGAAGTCCCTTCTGAACACATTTCTTGGCTTCCTTTTGCTTTGGAATTACTACCACCAACATCACAACCTGTTAAGTAAAAAAAAAAAACAAGTACAAATTTTCAAACAATCAATCTGAAGCCACATTACAGCCGCTGTTCCCAGTGCGGGGTAATTCTGATGGTACTTTTGCAGACTGCAAAAGAAACGTAAAGAAGAAATAAGAATGTATTTACATGCCCTGCAACATCTATCAGCGCAACCCAGAGCAAGCATTTAGAAAAGCACACAGCGGTATCTGTGCTAGCCGCACGGAGCAAGCCCTGCTCAGTCCAGGTGCTCTTGCTACGCCAGCGCTGAGGCTGTCAGGACAGACACACAGACAAGTCCTCGCCCCAGGCCTACACCACAGCTACGGCATGTGCCATAAGATGTTTTCACCTAATTGTGAGCAAAATGAGTTAAAATATAGACAACAGGACTCCCTTAGAATTACTTCAGTTACATGATGGTGATTTTGTGTGAAACTTTTGCATGTTTTAACACATTTTAGAGCAAAAGAAAACATCAGGGTTAGGAACTGTATTTCATCATGTCAGCTTCAAGCAAAACTTAAAGGCTTTATGTTTTTCCTTCATTTTCCTATCCTCAAGTTCCCTTTACCTTTCCTTAATCTGAAGAAGGGTTATTTCAATGGGTTATATTAATACGCAGTAATGTCCCTTAATGTTATTTGATACCTCAGAGTTTTCAGCCATTCCCTTTCAAACAGAAAACTGCATTTAGGAGACAAATCTTATGATTTTTATGACTTGAGAGCCAAACAGTCAACCATTTCAAAATCTTTTACCCACGCTTTCCTTTATTTCCTCCCCGCTCTGTGCATCTCATTTCTATTCTACACAGATCGATTTTTAAAAGTAAATAGATTAAATTCTTTGACTGAAATGGTACAATTGCTCATCTTTGTACTTATTTCCAAAGACCATGATGCTTAAGTACAAATGGCACTTTACAAGGCTATTTTGCACTGCAAATTAGAACCGGGACACAACAAAACCTTTATATACATGTATCTATATATATGTGACTGAAATTACAAACAAGCCCTGATCATGGAGGAAGTCCTGGATGCAAGGCCAGCAGTAGCTCAAAGCTGCATACTGAGTGATGTGGGCATGCACTGAGAAACCACTGACCAGAAAGGAATTAGTATTTGTGCTTTTTGCACATTACTTCGGGAATGTAAAAATAATAATAATAAAATCTAGTTTAGCATAACCAGTTCAGAACTCCTAGAAATTGCTTTTCAGTCCAACAGCAGAACACTTCATGTATACGTATTTTTCAGGGCTCCTCATGCCCTGTTCAAAGTGCAATATGGAAAGCAGCCAGAGCTACAAGCTCACTTCTTGCCCAGGTGTAGAGCAGGGTCTGCTTTGGGAAGGACATCCCTCTTTGCCTTGGGAAAGTCCTGCACAGAGCAAGGCGTGCCCAGCTAACAGAACAGCATGGCCAAGGGACTGTGCAAACCCTCGCAGTCCCGTTGTGCGTGCTCATAACACCAGCTCGCTGCTCCCCAGGAGGGAGACGAACATTTGGGCTGCTATCAGAGCGGGCTCAGTGCTGCAGGGATCCCACCAGACCTCCACCTCATGCTGTCACCCCGCTGCAGCAGGCGCAAACCCAGGCAGGTGCCACCCACATGTGACAACTTGGGCGTGCTCCTCTGCTCTGACCTGTTGCCTCCTGGGTGTCCTCATGTCACATCACTCTGCTCAATGAGAGCTCAGACAGCAGGAACACCCAGCTCCTTCCTTGCTCGAGCCTCACTGTTCGTCCCTAGCCAAGCTCTCCCCATCCCCGTCAGACAGGGGTATCCCACAGAGGTGGGATCCCCACCACATCTGCCCGGTCAGCCCCCCCAGAACGCAGCTCCTGGCTGGCTCTGCCACAGCTTGAGGTGGGCCACTCGTCTCACAGCCCCCCTCATGGCCTGCACGCACACACAGGCCTCAGAGGGCCGCTCAGCCCTGCATCAAATGGCAGCACGAACTACTTGCTCGTCACCTCTGAGACCCTCAGAGCCCAGCTCTGCCCTACCTGTCAATTACAGCACAATGCTGGGCTATCAATCCCCACTTGGGCCTTAGTTACACCAGACTTACGGCCAATTAGTCCGCCCCTTCCCCTCGAGCATCTACGCGCCTGCCGACACACTACACACCCCCACATCAATGGGGAACCCTTCTAAGCCCTCACAAGCCCACCAGCTCACCTCTAAGGCTGGCCTTGGTGTTTTGTCCGGGTTGTGATGCCCACAAAGCACCCACTGAGGCTTAAGCAGTCAGCCTGCAGTGCCTTCTTTGTGCGCTGAGCTCTTGCCTCCTCTTACCCCGCTCATCTGCCTAATCCCCACGCCTCAACAACATGCCTGCATTGTAAGGTAGTGGAAGAGAACAGTCTCAATCACAACAAAAATAACCAACCTGGAGACACTGCAACAACTTACTCGCCTCTGTGGGAAAGCATAAGCACTTGGTGCAACATGCAGGGCAGGAAGCAGAAGGTACAACAAGCACACTGCTAGGACAGAAAGCACTGTGGCACTTTTCTTCGCTCCTGGCAGGACCGTGTTGTGTGGATCAGGATATTTTCCCTCATAAAACTCATCGTATTTTGGACTAAATGCAAACCACTGCCACGAGGCAAGAAACATCACTGAACAATTCCCTTCAGCCAGTTCCAATGGTGAGGAGGCATTTTGGAGCTCCCCAGCTCCACGTTAAAAAACTGATGTTCTGAGCATTTACTGTGGAAGTGGCCAGCACCTACTGCACAGACAACAAGAAAGCTTTATAAAACTCAGCCTTTAAGCTCAAATTGGGATGCTAATAACGAAAAGTAAGGTCCTAATCCAACTGTTTGAGCAGGAGAATGGAAACTGTTTTGTCACAGATGACGCAGCCCTCCTCCTATCTTTTTCCCCAGTGCATTCTTCCCTCCACTCAGAATTCGCGAAGGATCTGAGATACCACTATTAATTAAAAACACTCCACACTTTTCAACTTTGAATTAATTGTGCAGTCTGCGTGGGTCAAAGCAGCTTTCATATCAGCTTTTGCAATTTTGTTCCAAACAAAATGGGTGTACTCTTCTTCATTAGCCACCAGTTCTGGGAAAGACTGACATGGTTGCATAATGAACCACTATTATTTTGTTCTGCTGAACAGTTAAAACGATCTTTGACCCAGAATGTGCTGTACCAGCGCAGAACCAGGAAGATGGTATTTACTCCATGTGTCATCCTGTGGCCAAGGTTCCACTGTTTCTCAATCTATAGTCAAATATCTTGATGACAAAAAAAGTGATGGGATGTAACCTTCTGCAGTTGAGGGAGCAGAAAGCTCTTGGCCTTGTACTCTCAACACGATCAGCAAGGTACAAATGTTATCTTTCTAAGAAAGAGAAAAAAGGCCACACTTGTTAACCATCAAAACCATCACCTCTCTCTCTGTTACACTTAAAACCCTTCACTGCAGCAAGTGTCCCAGAAGGAGGAGAAAAAAAAGTAGTCTACAGCCAACCAAGTTGTGCTGTCACCAGCAGCCTCCAAGTGCTTAACGTGGCATGTCTGTTAGTGGGAACGGTGCACGTAATCAGCAGCCTTCAGTATCTACAGGGGGGCTACAAGAAAGAAGGGGACAGACTCTTCAGCAGGGTCTGTTGTGATAGGACATAGGGAAATGGTTTCAAATTGAGAGAGGGGAGATCTGGACTAGGTATAAAGAAAAAGTTCTTTACGCTAAGGGTGGTGAAGCACTGGCACAGGTTGCTCATAGGGGTGGTGGCTGCCCTGTCCCTGGAGACCTTCAAGGTCAGGCTGGGCAGGGCTCTGGGTAGCCTGATCCAGCTGTGGGTGTCCCTGTGCACTGCTGGGGAGTGGGACTGGATGGCCTTTAGAGGTCCCTTCCAACTTGGACCATTCTATGATCCTACAGTTCCCAAAGCTAGTGGTTTTCAAGATGTAAACCAGGAAAACAGGAATATCACTGCATTCATCCCAGGGCAGCCCAGGCAGTTTGTGAGCAAATGTGAAGCCTGTGATCTCAGCAACGGAGCACGTAAGCAAGCAGTAGGTGTTGCTCTACTGGGAGAGGAACAAGAGCAATTTGAACACCAATTAAAAGCTGTAAACAGCCATCAGTCATTTCCAGTAACAATCAATAATCCCATATGTAAACAGAGGCAGCTGGAGGGCAAAAGATCCCAGTGCCTTTGTGAACTCAACCCAGACATCTACCTGCATCTCCCTTGTACGCCAGTGAGAATTACACAAAAAGGAATTTTGCCTTTTTTGTGTATTTGCATCAACAATAAAATAGTTTGCAGCTTGGGTATTTCAGCTGTCACTAGACTTCAAAGTTAATAATGCCTTGAAAGGAATATTATCAGGATCAGCTGAGCCTGCAAGCTGTGTAGTTTTAGTTACCTTGGCAATATTTACTGCATTCGCATTCACAAGTGCTGCTTTGGTCCGGGCTGCCACGCTGCTAGCTGCGGCACGAGAATGTGGAACTAACAATAGTTCCTGCCCACAGGAACTTCAAATCTGAACAGCCTCCTCCACCACATTAGCACTAATTACTGCACTTGCTGATCATCCACAAAGAGCCATCTGGGATTAAACAGGGGATATTGGCTGCCATGCCACAGCTAGAACACAGACAGCCACTGCGCACACCTCTGCCTCGGGACCAGAGGTTTGAGTGATCCCTACACACAGCTTTTACATGCTGATTCCCCCTCCGATTAAGCAGAAAACTTGCTTACAGGGAGAGGATAAGGGTACCTGTGAATCTGATAGACGGATGTGCTCTTCTGATAGGAGGGTGCGATAGGAGGGTGAGCAAACAGATGAAACAGATCTCCAAATTAGGAGCCGAGCAGAGCGCTGCGGAAGCCAGGACCCAGAAGGAGGTCAAACACCAACACATATTCCCCCTTCTTTTCTTTGAAGAATGAAAGGATAAAATACTCTCAGCATAACAATATACCAACACACACCGCTGCCCTCTCAAGAGGGGACACGCCTGATGGCCAGCGGGCTCAGAGAATCCTGATGAAGCGAGCCATGCCAGCGAGAGTGCTTCCAAACGCTGCTGCCTCCTCTGAAAGGCTGGACAAGGTTTTTCTTCACAACTGAAAAAATATACTTGGATAAGCTTGGAAAGACATCCAAGTTGAGCAATGTGAAACATTACCAACAGGAGAAGGTAATCCAAACTAATTTGAGTAAACCATACAATTTTACGCTGTTCCAAGGCACTTCTGTCTGATCACAACAAACCAACAGTGATTAATCACATACAGATGAACTTTTTTTTTTTGGCAACAGTAGTTTCTAACGGCTTGATATCAAACGAAGCAAGAAGTTGGGTAGACTTATTAATGCTTTATTAGCACATGCCAAGTGGAAGCTCAGGACCCTTTCAACTCCAAGCTCAAAGGAGGACCTCACCAGGATGTGTGGGAGAAGTGTTGGCGGGATTACTGGCTCATTAAAGGTGACCTAAAAAGGAGAACAGAATTGGTTTTGTGCCCTTTCATGTTTCTGTACAATATTTAAGATGGGGTATTTTTTTTTAATGATTATTCTTAAGAGGGTTTTTCCCCCCTTATTTCAACGTTAGAGATTTTTCTACCTGGAGTGGAGACAGAATGTGATATTCATGAAAGTGAAGCCTGACAAGTAGAGAAGCAATGCTATCTTTATTCAAATGCTCTATAGCTTTAGCATATGTTTAAATCAAAGACATAAATGAAGGATAGGGAGAGAATCTATTTTTGTTGAAGACTTAACAAACCTATCCCTTCAATAAAACCAGCAGTTTCCTAGTCATGAGACATCTGTCATCTGTAAAACCAAAAATAATGGATTTTTTTTTTTTTTTTTTTTTTTTTAAATCTCCCATTATTCACCTACCTCAAGGACAGCAAAAAGCCTAAACACTTAATTTCTTTTACATGTCTTCTCAAGGTAAAAAACAAAGCAGCCGGGAAAAGAACTAGAATGTGTCCACATATGCTCCTCTATCCTCACCTAACTTCATAGAAAGAGAGGTTGCTATTAATAAAATCCAAAGTTAACTCCTCTCTGGGTGAGACCAATAGCTTTACCTAGACTGAGCAGCACCTTACACAAAATAAAATCCTTTCTGAAGTCCATTAGCACAACGTGGCCTTCTGCAAGGTTAGGACAGGGCTCTACAAAGGAAACAACCTTGATGGTGCAAGCTGGATTGCCCCCATGCCCCAAGCTGACTGCAGGTTTGGAAAAATCTCACTTCACTGCCACAGATGGGAATATTTACAGAATAATAAAATAAACAAGTAACTTGGTTCCTTTTTTTTCCCCCCTCCCTGTAACAGGAGAAAAAAGAATAAACCAAAACTGTAGAAGGATCTATCAACTCCTATCATGAAACACTCTTTAGAAGCACATCCACTGAGCTTTCAAAATCCAAAGCTCTCAAAGTCCATCAAAACCTCAATACTTCCAATGTTTAAATCAAAACTTAAGCTCCATAAGGAATGCAGTAGGTACTGAAAAAAAAAAATTGTATCCATTAAGCCCAGAAAATAATTGCGTAACAAAATGGCCATGTATCGAACTGACATTAAATATCAGTCCATCTAGAGACAGAAATCCAAACCCCCAAACAAGTCATTTGAGCCCAAAAGGCAAGGCGCGGAGATGCTGCCTGCATTTAGGCTCTGAAGGATTTCAGTGCTCCAGGGCACGTAATGGCGAGCGCAAGGCAGGGAGCGACAGGCTGGGAGAGCGAGGAGCCAGGAGAGAACGAGAGGCCTGGAGAAGATCACGGGCTGCAGATGAATCGCAGCTGAAAGGAGCAACTTTGCTTTCAAGTGAGGTATGAAAAGCCTCACTCCTAGAGACAACGAGAGCGCTGGCCACTGCGAACATGCTGCCGCAACAGCGGTAAACACAGCAGGTTTGGAAAGAAGGGATTTTAACCTAAGATGCTGTTTGCAGCGTTCAGATTAGTAAGAGTTTCTCAGCTTTTTTACAATTAGGAAGTATCACTATTGGCACGTCTGTTTGGTGTGAAGCTATGGGAGAGGGATGTCCATTACGGCTCAGCTTTCGACCAGCTGCAGCTCTGCCCAGGAGCCAGGTCGCCAGCAGGAACTGATAGACAACTCCCTGAAAAGACCTGGATGCAAAAGCTGCTGGGCTTCATGGCTAAAACCAGCCCTGATATATCCTAAATCCAGTGTGGGGAGAAGCAAACCAGAAGCCTGGACAGCTCTGGACATCCAAACTCAAGAGCCTGCATTCTCCTTAAAAAAATTAAAAATCCCTGATGGCGTGAGTTGGAAGAAGTCACCATTACCCAACATTGTTCTCGCTGGTGCTGTCTGCAGACGAGGTTAAACCACAATCCTCTTAAACTACAAAGAAATCAAAACCATCCCAAGTTCTGCAAAATTTTAGGCAAGTTTTCAAATGACAAGCATGCTATGTTTCAGGAGAAAACACTTCAGTGGTTTGTGTGCTTTTAACTCACCTGAAAAAAAAATCAGCGTAGCTCCCGTTTTAAAATTACATTGCTGTGTGTGACTGAAGGACATTTAAAACAGCAGGAAAAAGGAAAGCATTCTACACTCAAAGCCTCAGAGAAAAAAATAATCCAAGTTTTATGTGGCTAACATAGAAATATTATTGCTGCAGTATAATTCAGGAATACAAGAAGCACATTTTTATATTTCCGTGCAAATTAGGCTCAAAAAGTAGCAGAGGAAAACCTCCATAGAGAAATGAATTGCTCTCCGAAAGACAGGCTATTTTTAAGTCGTAAAAGAGCAGAAAAGCAACAGCGAACGCTGTATAAACAGATGCCCTCGCACCTTTCTGCCAGAGTATGCACCTGCATAAATAAATATTTAGCCAAACATCACAATTTATAATGAAGCAGCCCACGACTTTGCAAAATCAGGCAAAAGCAAATTGAGACTTATTGCAAAGAGCTCTGCCCTGAATGCTAATGCGTTATTGATACTTCACAACTGAACAGCAACGGCATCGCAGGATCCTAAGCGAGCCTAATGCATCTGCTGCGGGGAGATCTGAGCGCGGCTTGATAAAACCTTATTGCTCAAAATTTGGTGTTATCAGGCAGCTTTTGTAACAGAGGCAGAGGCACAGCTTCCCATCTAGGGGGATTTCTCCCTGCGCTTATTCTAATGATACACGTTCAATTACCAGAGAAAAGAAAAGAATCAAATCAGAAACATCTGTAGTTTGCCATATAATTACTGGATCTTCCCCACAGAGACTGACCTTTGCAACACTGATACTAGGACCTGAAAGGCTAAATGACGGGATATTCGCATGGTTTAAATGTGTAACATGATTACAAGGAATTAAATAGGCACTGTTATTTTCCATCTTGGTTTACGCTGACGCGAGCGTGTACTTTATGATCTCACATTTAATCTCTGCGCTCGGTGTGTAGTAGCTGAATTTACCCACTATTAGTGAGCCCAAGCCCCTGAAACGCCATGGTTTGATTATATAATGAAGTTGAATACTGCATTTGAGGTTAACATGCAGCCATCGCTTTTACCTGTAATAGCAATCTTTTCTACCACGCTTTCTTCCTGGCTCTCATCTTCACACCAGCTTGTGACTTCTGTATGTGAACACACCATAATGAAACCCATTTCAAAGTGGCAGCGATCAGACTGGTTTGTTTTCTTTTAAGCCCTACTCCCTTCAATTTCTCACTTTTGTTATCTCTCATTTATTGATCTAAACTATCCATTACCGTTCTTAAAAGAGGCACCTACTGTGAACTTTACTTGAATACGGCACTGTTCTGCCTCTGTAGCTCCCAGAGAAAAGGAAAAGCTAACCAAATGTCTTAAACTATTTAAGACCCAATGGGATTTCAGAAACAAACAGCCAACAGTAACTCTGCGATCTTGTCCAGCAGCCCGACAGCCGCAGCATAGATCATACCGCCTGCCGAAAATTAGTTTAAATCAAAGTCCCCGTCTCCTCCCTGGATAAAAGTGGCGTGGATTTAGGAGGCCTAAGTCAGTTTGTTTACATGTGCTGTGTAAAGAGCATAGCGACCTAATTGCCTGTCTCTTCTGGACTTTGATGTGAGGGATGCTCTGAGAGCAACCCGAGCAAGTTCCTGTCACCAGCTATTACGCCGCACTAATCTATTACTTCCTTATCTGAAGAAATTAACTGGATTTTCACAAACATCTGCCTTTTAAGCTCTGAAATGGCACTGTACACCTTTCTTACCATCACCCCTTTTAGTCTGGAAAATCTGTTCTGCATTCTGGCTCCATAATAAAATGCAGCTAAGATACCAAACCATTTCTAAACAGCAGACGTTCTTTAAATACGTGTATGTATATAGAACATATTTTAATAATTGCCACAAGGTTTGACATTCTGCTCGTATGGAGAAACCAGGCCCGATAGGTAGCATTCATTTTAGGAAGCAATGACCAATGATGCTGAGACATTTAAGAAAAAAAATCACTGGAAGCTCATCACAAACATGCATTAATTTGCCAGTAGCTCGAACGCAGTCCCTGGCAGACTGGGTTGGGAAACACACCCACACCTCTTGGCAGAGCGCGGACGCTTGGGGCTCCCGGCGCTTGTTACCTTGCCTTCCCGCACTGCCGAGCTGCGCGGCGCGTTTTGCCTGCTTTACTTCCCCGCTGTCGCTCAGGATCGATGGCGAGCTGTATGATTCATTACTCTGAATAGATGACCCATCTCCACACTCTTCTGCAAGCACCTCTCTCGGCAGCAGTGGAGCCTGCAGCGTTGGAAAAATAAAAATAACCGCAGCCCTATTATCCCGAGTCTCGAGAGGCAACGCTTTCCAACATACATTTAGCCTAATCAGGGTATTTCTGCTAGATGCTGAATTACCTCTGAGTTAAATCAGTGCCAGCCTAGGAATCGCATTCTGCCTTCGAGTGACACAAACTTTGTATTATTCTTTTAATCATTCATTGTCTGGAAACTGTCCGTGTTCTGTGCCTTGGGCAGCCACTGTAAGCACAATGAGTGTCGATCACACGTGCTACAACAGCAACAGACCAAAAAAAGTTTTCCATCTCTGCTTCAGGTATGGCAGTAAGGCATTTTAGCACACATTATCAGCAACAGCTGCACAAAAGCCACCACCAGGGTGAATGAGCCTGAAGGCAGAGAGCCCGATCCGACAGCAGCTTCTGAAGGACTCAGCTCAGATGTTAGCTTTATGATCACTGCATGCACCTGAAGTTTAATCACTCCTGTCCACATGCAGATCCCTGCAGCAGCACCTGCCTGACCTGTTACTCAAATGTTACTCTTGATGCCCAAAAAAAAAAAAAAAAATCAAACGGGAAGTAGAGATCTCCATAGGGAGCTGAACTGAGTGTATATATGGCCAAGTCAAAAGGCTTTTGGGGCATCTTTCTCCTCTCTTTATTGCTTGTAGGGCATGCTTCTGTTTTTACTCTGTGCCACAAAACATGGACTTGAGTCTTTAAAACCTACAAACTTTTTGCTTTAATTATCTAACTTCAATAAATGAGCCAGGCTTCGCCAGCATCTCAGAGATAATTCCAACTTCCAGAACTTAATCTAGTTACGCTCACCTGCAAGACCGGAGCGGCTTCAAGTCCAAAACCATTTTGGACTCGTAAGAAAATTTCTCCCCCACATCCACCTCCTTCTCATTAATCCCATATTTATTTGGGAGCCCAGAATGGCAACTTTTGAGTCTTAACTTATTGCTACCGCTCTGTGCTTGAAAATCAGGTGTTTCAAAGCAGAAAATGCATCCCGGGATCACATTTAAGTGAATGGAATCTCTTAAATAGATATTTGCAAGAGTCTTCATATACAGCTATAAATTTATGTACAGTATTTACCTGCCATCAGCACAATGATACATTCCTTGCTCCCTTTTTAATAGGTCAAATGTTTTAAGGACAGAACACAAACTCATGATCCACATTCGGATAAACAAGACCCCTTGGCTATCATTAAAAGTGCATAATTGACCAAAGCATTACATTTTCATTATTTCTTCAGACATTACTAAAACAAAAACACAGCAAAGCTGCCCAAGCTGCTTTTTAATTTCTCATTAAAAATTAGAGGGGAAAAAAAGCTTGGTAAATATATTTGCTCTTGTGAGATTTCGTATTTTATCTATTTATATACACATACACGTGTAGGTATATGCGTGCGTACAAACTTCTCTCCCTCCTTTCCCTGTACACAGCATGCATTTGGGGGTTAGTTGGATCTTCAGTGCCCCCTAGCCCGCAGTGCCCTGTTTTCTGTGGAATTAGGGTTTCTCATTCCTTTCATGTGTACGTAAAGAAAAAAGAAACCTCCAGCAAAAACTGTTGTTAGTTTATAAACTTTTATGTTGGATTTTAAAAAGGACAAACATGCTGCTATCTGGAAAATGTTCTGCATAGTGTGCCAAGCATAATTCAGTTTTTAAAGAGAAAAACCCCACTAGTATTCATGATAAAAACCTACTGGGCCACACAAAGACAAACGATACAAGCGTCGTAATAAATTTGCGCCACAGCAAATGTGTGAGCTTCTTAAATCAGTAAGAGGCCTGAAGGGTGGAGCAGATCCTCGAGGACCTTCATGAGCTGGCTTATTCTGTGGTGCAAAGCACTTTGCCCGTTCCCCAGACACATGGAAAACCCATGTTCTCTCCTTAGGCACTTCCTAGTGGTCTCAAAGGCTGATTACTGACAGCTAATTACTTGCCCTCCCCCTAGTGCCCAGGCGCTGGGCACCTCAGACATGTTATCGCGGAGTCTCCATGCACCCCAGAGCTGACCTGGCCTCCTGGCTCCTCCTCACCCGACAGCAGCGTGCTGTGGAACACAGAGGCCAGCTCCTCAGTGAGCCGGTGCTCCTCCAGGAAGGCTGCGTGGTCGCTCAGCGAGGCCTGCGGCACAGCCACGTCCCGTGGCTGGCCTGGCCCAGCCCCAGGGAGGGGGCACGGGCTCTGGGGCCCCACCTGGAGCTGACAGAGGACAGCTGCCTCGTGGGCCTCCAGATCTTCCTTCAGGCTGCAGGAGCTGCAAAATAAAGCAGGCATGAGGTTTACTTAAAGCCCAAAGAGACAGCCAGACAGGTGTGGAGATGAAGTCCAGCCACAGGCCATTCCTCAGAACTCCCTCAAAATCCTCCAACAATTAGGTGTTTATGGGAAACCTAGCTTAAGGATTCTGATGTTTCTATTTCAAGCAAAACTACAAAGCCCTTCCCAGCTCTTGCAATTAGGAGCACAGGGCTGTGGAGTGACCGCCAGGCTAAACTGGTCCTGTTTTTTTTTTTTTTTTAAAAAAAAAAAAAAAAAAACAGGGAGGGGATGGTGACATCTTTCTTGAGAAAATAAATTATTTTTCTGGTTGTTACTCTGTACCCCAGCAGAGCATTATTAGCTGCTTTAAGGGGGTGCTCTCCCTCTTGGAGATTAGGATTTATTTCACATGCAGAGCAGGACTGCAGAAGGCAATACAATTAGGAACGAGCATTTGTTGGCAACATCCAGCATCAACGTCGTTGCAAATCCTGATTTAGAAAAAAAAAACCAGCCCAACAAATTTTTTAAAATCGACTTTTTTCCCCCCACAAGACAGAAGTCTTTTCTGCACACTCTCTATTCCCAGCTGAGGAGCCAGCCAGCCCTTGTGTCCCCAGACCTCTCTCTCTCCAGCTGTTGGGAAATGTGAATGTTTCAAAGTCAAACAATACACCAAAAAGCCGTGAATGCCTCAGAAAATTCTTTAGTACAACGATGCTGTCAATCACAAGGTAGTTTCAAATGGCTGCGAGCAGTAAGAGAGATCAGGATTTTAGCTTTATTTTTGCAACAACTGCTTTGGCTTTTTCTGATGCACCACAAAAAGTGCACGAGCAAACAAGTCTGGGAAACGCAACATATCACCTTGGGAAGTGTTTTCTATGTTCTCCTAAAACCCTTGTTATTTTCCTTAGGCAGCCAGATGTCAGCTTCTTCCTCCCTGCATTCCCTGCAGCACTTTTCCATCAGCTGCCCAGGAGAGCAGCGCAGTGCAGCCAGACCAGACCCCGTGCTGAGCTCTGCAGATCCCTTCCCAGCAGGGAAACCAAACCCCTGGGAGTAGGGGTGCTTCGTACCAGCATGTAGCAGTACCTCGGCGGGGTTTTGCTGAAGCCGCGCCCCCATAATGATGCGCATTCAGACCTCAGCACTGAAGCAAAGCAGGCTAAGCCTTCCCAAGGTTAGGTCTGCTGGCTTTGTGCAGCGCTTTCCAGCCTGAGTCTCCAGCTGCCCACAGGGAGCCCAGCTGCACACCCAGGTTTTTGTGCAGAAGCCAACACCTACACAGCCAGCCTTGCTTTACCGACTAAAAGCTCTTTACACAACAACTTTTGTGATTACATGAAGAAAGTTTTGCTTTCTATCACTCTGTTTGGCAACAGCCAACAATTAAGCGGGAGCTGCCCTGCATTGAGCAGTGTTTCCTAGACATTTGAGCAGCAAAACAATACCGGGGGGATCGCATACGCAGTTAAACAGAGCTTTTTCTTCCCCTGAAGTCTCACAAAACCTGTATTTCAGTGGCCGGCTCATTTCCTATTGTCTCCCTCTCCCTGGGTGGTCCTTCCAGGGTGCCACTCGAGAGGGATACAATAATAAAAAGGGAAGGGGAAGGAAGGGACACCAACATAAAGAAAAACAAAATGTATGACAATCTGCAGCAGGCTACGGATCAGAGGTCAGCAAACAAGAGGTCCTTCTCTTTTACAGGTTGCTTCCTGGAAACAGTCTGATTAAGCTGACAGCTTGAATTATGTGTTACATTTTGTAATGCACAATCCATCTGTGCTAAGTCCTCTTCAATGCAGCTGAAGCAGCACAGGCATAAGCTCTGCCTTTTTCCACCCCTTCAACACCAGCCTTAAAATAGTCATCATCTTTCTGCGCACTAATTCTCGGAGACCCTTTCCCCCTCTGTTTTTAAGCCCTGGAATAAAGGGCCGGGTGCCCCGAGGAATGCCAGAAGGACGGAGCCCGCCGGAGGGGCAAGGCAAGGAGCCCTGCAGGGCCCGCATCCCGGGCCAGCGTCCCGCCGAGCTCCGCAGATGAGGCGCGGGGTGCTGAGATGCCCTGCGGCACGAATGGGATTTGCCTGAGCCACCATCTTTAATAACTGCGATAGCAAGGTGGCACTGCCCCGCCGGGAGCTGTCACCAAGCCCTGGAGCCTGCACGGAGCGACCTTTCCCCACAGCATCGCCTCTCCTTGGTTAGCAACCTGACGGTGTTATCAGGATTAGAGATTCTCCAGCTGCAGAAGGCAGGGTGAAAGCAGGCTGGAAAAAAAAAAAGGAGAGGCACCCTGTGGTAAAATACAACATGCAAACACTTACCTGAAGGAAAAGAAGTTTTTTTCCCTTAAAAAAAAAAAAACACCTTGTTACAATGTCTCTGAAGTAAGGCACTTTTTCTCCAAAAATGTAAAGTTGGGACTTCCTGATATGCAGGAAGGATTTTGTCTGCTGTTGAGCAACGTATGACATCAAAACTGCCTGCATAGCTTGTGTCATCGATATAAACAAAATCCACACAGTAATTAGTCAGAAACATTTCCCCAAGACTTCCAGCTCATGAATTATTTTGCAGGACTCAGGCACATGCACTGAATTTCAAGTGTGTTGGAGAGATGGACTTCAAAAGCACTTGCGTATCAACTCGGCAACGAGGGGCTACAAATCGCTCCTCTGTATCTTTCGTGCTCACCATTTTTCAGATTTCACCTGCAATTTAGTTTTCAGATAAAACAAATTTGCATATCTGCAGAAACACATAGCAGAGGAGATCACACTTGCATGATCTTGAGAAACTGAGGTACTCGGCTTGGTGAGATGCGAGAGGAGACATTCCCATTCTGGTTCTAGTCATGCTCCAGAGATAATGTGAACAGTGAAACCTTTCTTATAATTTAGCTGGCTTCAGAAGCGTTGCACAATTATTTTTGTCACCTTATGAACAGCAAGGCATCTACGGGGACAGAACAAAAGGCTGAATTACCACTGCTCAGTTATGACTTCTCCAGCAAAGGCAAGCACTCTGTGCAACTTCCCTGCAAAGTGTTATGATTAACAGGTGTCATACAGAAGAAAACCCGGGTGTAAGCTATTTAGATGTAAATTAGATGATGTTTCCATGGCAAGCAGTCTGATACAGTGTGAAATGATAAAGTTACACAAGTGTATACTGGTGGCCATTAGTTTCTGCTCAACTGGCATCTATTAAAATAGAGACCAACACTGAAACTGGTACTAACACCACATGAGCACGAACACAGGAAGGACAGATGCGAGGACCTACCTGCCAGGCACTGAGCTGCCCGAGGGCTCTTCCTCTGCTCCACAGGAGCTGGGTGGCTGCAGAGATGAGTCTTCCGTTGGGTGGCTGCTGCTGCTCGCTGCCCGCTGGGTGCTCAGGTGCTGCTTGGGTCCTGTAAAGACAAAGTTACTCCCAAAACATTAGCAGGATCGAGGCATCGTGGTGCGTGGAATTAAGCCAGGATGAGCTATTTGGTGCACTCTCCCACCTCACAGGTGCAAGCGAGCTTCTCTCTGCTATGGGTTTCCAACAGGCTTCCTGTGCCCCCTCCCCACTCCCCATGTCTTTCTACACTTCCCTCGCAAGGGGGAGTTCAGGGAAACCCTGGCCACACAGCCAGCTTGGGTTTGCAACCAGAGCCCAGCACCAGCCAAGTGAACCCTGTCATGAAGACCACCTGCCCAAAATGGAAAATAGCTTCCTACCTGCCTAAATTGTCTCTGGGGGTGCAATGAAACAGACAAGCCTGAAAAAGCTTTTCTAACAGGGGAAATTAAAAAAAAAATTGCACCTGAAGAGGTTTCTTTCATACTTTTTTTTTTTTTTAAATCTTACACACTCAGTGTCTTTTAAACTCAGCACATTAATTACCCTCTCTAAAGAGGCAAAATACAGGACTGAAACAAGTGCCTATAAAAAATATTTTTTCATTCTTTTTAAATGCCAAAAATAAATGGAAGAACTACTGCTGTAATAAATTAGCATTGTCAAAGAAATTCCCAGTTTTCCATCAGGTGTCCTATGGGTTTGGATGAAGCAGTATTCACAGCTGCTGAAGGTACAGCACTCAGCACTTCTGCTTGGTGTTTCACTCAGGACCCAGCTCTCGAGGGCTGTCCCCAAGCAGCAGCCAACACCAAAACCCCCACGCACTTCCAAGTCACTGCCAGGCTTTGCATCAGATGAAAGAAAATAAGAGCCAAGTAAATTATTTGGGAACAGAAAAAGGAATGGAAGAACACTCGGGAAAGGATGCTAGACCTGGCTAGCTAGGATGCTAGATCCTGGCTGGTGGACCAGCAGCTTGTCCCTCAGGAAAGCAGGGGACAGGTCAGAACAAGTAACAGTTAATCCAGCATTGTACATGGAAATGTTGATTCTCGATCTACTTTTCCAGATCTCATTTCTGGAAGCAAACTACTCTCTACAAGGATTTGAAGGAGAAGGAAATCAACCCAGAAGAGAAGTCACCTGTTTTTCCAGTGAAGTAAGTTAATATTAAATCTCTTAAAATGAGGCTCAAACTACTTCAACACAGCTGTGGGCACAGCAGTGAAGAAATCTTCACTTTCTAATTGAGGCACCATCCCTTAGCTCTCAAGATAAACTTGGCCAAGCCTCACATCAGCTAGAAGAGTAGTGTGCCTTGGATGGATGAGGAGGCTTTATTTCATACAGGAATCATCCAGCAGGGTAGAGAGCACCCAGCAGAAACCCTGTAAAATTTGGGGTCCATCTTAAGCAGGATGGCAGGATAAGGCAGCCCTGTAGAAGGCACTGCAGAAAGACTGGCACTACTGCAGAAAGCCCAGGTACAGCTGCTGGCCCCTGGTTGTTGCTTTGCACATTCCCATCCTCATTCTCCTCCTCCTCTCCTCTTCCTCCCCTTTGTCTGCTCAGAATCAAGAGCAGAGCAGGGGATGCTCAGCAGGCACTCTGCTGTCAGGGGTGAGCAAAGCAGAGCAGAACCCTCCAAATACACCAGCTGAGGAACAAAAATCTAAGCAGCCTTCACCCCTAGCGAGCCTTTCCTGGGAGGAAACATGGAAGAAAAAATGAAAAAAAGAAAAGAAAGATGAATGAGTGCCACTGTGCTTCAAGCAAAGTATAAGATGAAAAGTATAAGAAGCATAGGAAAAAAAGACAGCAGCCGTGGGCATCTGCATGTTTAGGATGAGCACGCTGCAGCACAGCAGGACAGAGGCTCCATCATACCTGGGATGCTCTCCTGGTCCTCCCCAGAGATGCTGGGCTCAGGAGCAGGTGCCAAGGGGACGGGCTGCTTGCAACCTTCTGCGCTTGCTACCGAGTGCTCGTGGGTCACCTCCTCCTCCACTGCTCTGTCACTTGCTAAGGCAGCAGTCCCGCTCCCCACACTGCCTCTGTCGGGTGACAGCGAGCAGAGTTCAGCAGGATTTTTGTGTTCTGTAGAATTGGGAAGGCTGCTGTGCAAGCTGCTGTCTGGCAAGGGCATCTCCTCTCCAGTAGGAATATCTGCCTCTCCATCTTGTTCGTCAGGCTTATTGGTATACCATGCATCACCACCAGCTCGCACAACGTGTCTGTCTGTCTCGACACCACACAGGGCGGTCTGTCTGTGGAAGGAGGTGGTGGGCTGGGGGGGATCCTGCTGCACGCTCCAGGCAGTGGACATGCAGCGGCCCATGGAGAGCAGTGCTGGGTGATGCACGCCTCTAGACACGGCTGTTCCAGGATGAATTCCTGCTTGCCTCACAGCCCATGGCACCTGGGGGACACAGGTGGAAGATGGTTAAGGAAACAAGCTGCCGCACACTGTATGTCAAATTTCTCAAGAACTGTGTGCTGGTTTCTAGAGGGAAATGCGTCACAGAACCTTTTTTTTTTTCCCTGTAGTACTAGCTTGCTTAATAGAAAACACTTTTGTCCATTTACTCCTTCCACTTCTTTTGAAGCAAACAGCCTTATTTCTGCAAAATGCTATGCCCAATTTGCCAGCTGACAGAAGTTCCCGCTTGAGACGAGTGAAGGCTGAGCTCAACACACCTGCAATCAAGCACACCTCACCAAGAGAAAATACCTGCAGAAAAATAATTCTTTAAGATGGCTAATACGACCCTAAGCTGACGAGCATCATCTCCCACAGTGCAGGCACAGTGCCAAGCTGACAGCAAGTCGGCACTTCACTTCATGCACCCTTGCGCTGGAGCAGCCACAGAGCTGCTGCCGACCTCCCAAACCCCACCTCCAACACCACCACGCAGCCAAGCCTCACCTCTCAGGGCATCCCAGAGCCTTACTTGTTCTCCACCTGTGTCTCACTCAGCAATGCCACCAGCAGTGGGACCAGTCTGCATGGAGGAGCACCCTGCTCTCACCGGCACCAGCAAGAGAAGCTCCTGGGCATGCAACATGGCAGAAATGGGTCTGGAGTGGTCCCCAGAGTGAAACCTCCATCTGCCACCACCTGTCTACATACCCAGCCTTGCTCGCAGCATGTCACCAAAGCAAGAAAGAGTGAGGCAAAACCCGCTTTATTCACTGTCTTCTGTTCTTTCCTCCAGTTAACCCACACCTGACAGGAAGAACAACTCCTGAGCAAACATCACAGAGATGAAACTGTATTTTCCACGGGATGGACACCAAGTGGAAACATTTCAAATGACACTTCCACCCAAGAACTCTGTTGAACTTGCATAAAAATCGTTCCAACAGCGTAATCACTCCGCTTCCACGTTCCAGCGCTTTAATGCTTGCTTTTTACTCTTCATAAGCTTACCCAGTCAGAACGACTTGGAGGGAATGGCTTCCACCTCCAAAAGGTCATTGCCAGTTTAGGCAATGCCAAAATTAGTTATCGTAATGCCATTGTTCCTGCTAAGCACAGATTGCTTTTCAGCCCCAGATCACCGCAGGGCAATTTACAGTCACCTCCACACCTCTCTCTTGCTGGCCGACCTCCTCCTAGCAAAGTCAGCTGCCAAGCCCAGCTTAAAGGAAACAAAGGCATCTTGTCTAGTCTGCGGCTGTTTCATTAAAAAGCTCAAATTCCACCTAACAAGAAGCAGAACAAAAAGCCATGAAGCTATTTTAGGAAGAAGTAAAGGTTTGCTACTGAGATCAAGTTCACAGCTTATTCTACCCACCACTACTCTTTGGTTCCTCCTAATTACTTTTGGGGGGTTGGACTCCCTGCTTTAAAACACATCCAGCAGGTATTTTACGAGTTTAGCAGCTCCTGAGTGTAGTGTTCCAAAACAAATGCAATTCAATCAGGTACAAGTGCTTCACAGAGCTTTAGCAGAAGTACATCTCCAGCAGGCTCCCTCTTGTTTACAGGAAAAAAAAATCTTTCCACAGCCTTCGTGTTCTCGGAGCAACCCTACGACAGATAAGGTTGGCCCAGGCACAACTTTTACCACCAAAAGCAAAACAGTAAGAACATGGAGATGACCCACCCAAAACAGTGAACAAAACTATCAGTTTCACATCACTCCAGCTGGGAGCTAAATGGAATCTCTCACAAAGCAGTCTTACAGCCCTCTTTTAGGCTGTGGAGTGGAGGGAACACGTGCAGGCTCCCCACTTGTTCTTCCACTAACAGTCTTTTTTCCTAGTATTAAAGTGCTCTGAAGAGAGCAAAGATGATTAAAAAAAACCCTTCCATCAGGATGTGTGAGAGGGTAGTGTCTCTGTCAGGCAAACAAGGTGAAGCTGAGCTAGATGGGCTGAGCCTCTTCCAGTCACAAGGCACTGCTCTCACCTGCTGACACCCCTGTCGTCAGGGAGGTGCTTAGCCACTCGAGCGTTCTTGGGAGGTGACTGGTGCCCAGCATTCAGACACAGCATTCCCAAGAGGCACAAGTCCAGGGATTTAAAGAAAGTGTTTTGAAGTCAGACTGGGTTGCACAAAGGTTTCCGAGCCCCAAATCATACAGCTTTCAGCCGAAAAGGACCTCTTCCATACAGGACCTCTCCTCAAATATCTAACACAGCACTGCCCCTACACTGGGCTTCAAAACACTGGTGCTCAAGCCCTTTTCATGCAGAGTTGTGGGTTTCTAGGTAGTCACTGTCTGGGTATACGATTTCTGAGCTTAAAGATTCCTATAAATATGGTGAGTCCAGAAGCACGTATCCCAGCAGCTCAGAGAAGTACCAAATATTCACAGGGGTGCTTCAGGGGCACAGGGACCTTGACCCTCTGCAGAAAGTTGGTTTTGGTATTGTCCATCTCAGCCTCCAACACGCACGGCCATGCGGAGACCCCGCACGCTGCCGCCTGTTCAGGAGGGTGAGCTGACGGGATGCGCAGCCTAGCTGAAGATACCTTCGCACTTCGGAAGGGAGGAGAAGAAAGAAGGGGACAAGGCAGAAAGAGCTCACAAACACGGTACTTGTGACTCAAGGTATGTCCGTGGGTGCATACCAAGTTCTTGTATGGTCCAAACATTTTAACTTTTTTTTTTTTTAAATCTAAGTCACAATGTTATCCTTCAAAGCCCCAGTATTTAGGCGTAAACAACTTTTCTATAGGTTAGAAATGGCGTCTCCTACACCAACCCCTTTTCACTGTGGAATCCAGTATTCAGAGCTAAACTCACCTTTTCACATACATCTGAATTAAAAACTTAATTCACGGACCACTGGGGGCCTGCTTATGTAGGTCAAGGTTGCTCGAGTTCATTGCTTTGTGTATTACAGTTTAAAGAATGCTCTAAATTCAAGGTTTTTAACTTTTTAATCTATGGGGAAAACTTCCTATAAACTCAGATTAACGACTGCTAATGCACTGAAGAAAGAAAACGGAAAACCTTCCTCCTACTATAAAAACAAAATAGTGTGGCCTCTGTTTCTTTTCTGATAAGAGTCTTAAATACCAAACATTTAACTGCATAATAACATTTACTGGCAGCCAGGCAGCCTGCTTAGCAGATACATAAAGCAGGTAAAAGGAGAAAAAGTTAATTTCTTGGCTGAATGATTCCATCGGTAGCTATAGGGCAAACTAGAAAGTCTTTTAGTAAAGTAGCAGTTGATTCTTCTATCAATCTGCAGCACACATACTCTTCCAAGGAATGCATTAAATATGAAAATCATATCCCGTTATCATCTGTTCCCAGCTTTCAGCCCAGTAAGCTTTTCTTAATGAATGCTGTAGCCTAAGGGACAAGCATGCTGTTGGCTTCTCTGAATAATGGAGTGATGCTACCAGTTCTGCTTATTACAATATCGACTGGCTGAGGGGGTTTCACACATAGTCACAAGTGACTACTCTTGCCAGCATGCTCCAAGTTATTACAAGATGTTTTTAGACATTTCATCTAAAAGAGCTTTACTGCTTTTAGTGAAGAAAACAGCTATGGTCTTGAACTGTATCATTTATATGGAGATAGGAGGAGGGATTAGAAGCCTGCATTACTGCAGATATATAGCAGAATATATTTAAGTATTCCTTGTCAGTCTTTTTGTCTGTTACTTAGATAGGCAATCTTTTTTTTCTTCTTCTGAGAAAAGGTCAAAACGCACAAAATTATAAATACATCATGAGAATCAATGGCTGCATTTTTCAAATAGCATTCATTAAGAATTTGGTCAACACCATTTGCACGTTAGTCAGCACAGAAATCACAAAAAACAATGCAAAGACTATTATAAACATTCAGAGATCTTTCATTTTTAATTCTACCTCTTTGATAGAAATAATTGCACTTTTTACCCCGGTTCACTCAGGCTCCACACAATATTTCACACTACAGCTGCCGCAGTGAGAAATCCCTGCGTGAAGGCTGCTCAGCAAAGTCTGCCTCTTAACACAGCCGCTCAGGGGAAAGAAGAGCAAGGTAATAAAAAATGTTTCCCTCCTTCCCCTCTTCCCCCCCCAACTTCTGCTTTACCTGCTTGCTGTATTCCTTCTCCTTGCCACCTTGCGCTGACAAGTCACCCTCTTGAAGCGATAACCCACTTTTTAACTCTCTTCCATACCATACCTAAATGTGAACAAATCCATTACATTAAATTGAAGGCCAAGGGAATAAACCACAAATGAACAAATAGCACTTTGCACATTGTGCACTTCTAAGTAAGGTCCTGGCATCTTTCTTCCCTTGTTCTTTGTTTAAGAAGGCAGACACCATTTTCCCCTAATTTTTCCACTCCCTTGAACAAATGACACAGCTTGTATATGAAAAGCCTGCTGAAGATTGCGTACAGGTATTGATTCGCCTCATCTAGAAGTCCACCAGACAGCAGTAACTTGTGATTAAATGAATTTGAGTCAACAATTTGGTTTTGTAACAAATCATTTCTGCTGCATCCAGATGACGACTCCCCTGCTCTGGGACTAAACGAGCTTCAGAATTTGTTTTTTTCTTTTCTGTACATCACCTTACAACTCACTGAGCCATTATAGGGAAAAATATATGGCAGATGTTCTGAAGAGCAACCCGGCATGAAAGGCAACTTGCTCTAGTGTTACTAACAAACAACTGCACAACACATCTTCACCTCCACTACAGTGTTTAATTGACCAAATGTAATGCATTCATAGTAGGACTGCTGCTTTAAAGCCAGGCACATGCAGCACCTATAATTAATCCTGTTTGTTAGTAATTGTAAATCCCAACAACAAGTTACATTGGGCCTGAACGAAAGCACTTCAGTACCTATTCTGCATCAGGAAATATTCATAAAGATAAACCTTCAGAACAATTAACTCGGCCAGCCCTGCACCTCATGCCAATGGTGCACTCAGCAAGCCTGCTGCTCTCTAGGCAACAGAGGCTGGTCATAACATTGTGGACACCAACTTCTAAGAAACTGAAGTTAAACACACAAGAACTAAAGATGCTCCAAAGAAACTCAAATACAGCTACCGGATCTTCCTGAAAGCTTCAGTGATTTTACTTAGAAGCCCAAAAACTACTGAGCAAACAAACAAAAACAGAAAACACCAAATCTTTCAAAAACAAGGATTTTTCAGCTACAGCACATAATAAATTGCGTACATAGTCATGATAAAGCACTCCTAAGGGGCATTCTCTAACAAGTAATAATTTCTGTCAGTGCACTTCCATGATAGATTAAACGATTACACGCTTCATAATTCTTAAATAATCCACAACAAGGTGGCTTTTCATAACTGAAGTATAAAGGGTGTGTAATCTGTGCTTTGTTCAACAGCTCAGAAAAAAAAAATAAGGCTAAGGCAGTGAAAGTAAAATGGATGGCACAGAAACATCAAAATGGAAGCAATGAGTGAAAACACTGCACGTAGATCTGCCCACAGCACAACTGTGACTCACCAACACATCATAAAAACCTACCACTGCCAGAAAGGCAAACTAGTATGTGCTAGGGTTAC
>VXAV01007236.1:72306-90349 GCA_013399715.1 Alectura lathami | reverse complement strand
GGGGGGGGGGGGGGGTGGTTTGCACCCTGAGGGCGCTGAGAGTCCTCTAGGGCACATCGGCCAGCCTCTAGGAGACCCCAGTGCAGAACTACCCGCTCTGGGAGCACACTAGAGTGCCCTAGAGTACACTGTGGGGTCCTGGCTGTCCTCTAGGGCACACTAGGTAGCATTTAGGGCACCCTAAAGTACAACTGCAAGCTCTGGGATCTCTCTAGGGTGTCTTAAGTGTACACTAGGGCACCCTGGGAGCCCTCTCAAGCACTGGGATGCCTCCAGGGCACCCCAGAGCACAAATGTCACCTCTGGGAGCACGCCAGAGTGCCCTAGAGTACACTGGGGGGTTCTGGAAGTCCTTATGCCACACTGGGAAGCTTCTAGTGCAGGTGGCCCAGGTCTGCCTCAGGTCACAGCAGCATGGAACCCTGCCTGCTGGATACCCCAGCTCGGACCCAAGGTCCCTGCTACTAGTTGGCTGGTCCAGCTTAGTTTGCTAGCAAATACAAATGCACATCCCACGCACACCAGGCTGGGGAAGACAGACACTGGGCCCTCCCAGCAACCCACACCAGGCACACAGGCTGTGACCTGCAGCCCCACTCCAGTCACTGGTGCAGAGCCCCACAGCCACCTCACTCATTCCAAGATGCATGCCCCTGATCCACCTGAGTGGCTGGGAGTAAAATACCCCATTGACTGCAGTAGCTGGCACCAATCTTCTCTTGCACAGAGAGGTCTTGCTAGTCCTTACAGCATACATACACATGGGACAGAGTGTCAATATGCAGACAGAGAGTTAAGATTTAATAAGAAATTATAACAAGATAGGACAGACTGTTGTCATCAGATGCAGGCCTTTGCCAGACAAGCCCTGATCAGCTCCATTTTACATACAACTTTAATAACCCTGTTTTTCACTCTCCCCACTTTGTTCCTCCTTGGTCTCCCTTTTTCTTGCACATCCCCCCAAGGTTTTGTAGAGTTCTACTGATTCCCATACTGGTCCTAGCCTATCAGAGGTTTGTTTCTTGTCATCGTCTTCGTGTTTGTTTTGTCAGGTCTATGTCTTCCGTTTATTTTGGTTTCTGTCTTCCCCTTTGCCCCTTAGTTTCCCAGTTGACAAAGTCTCTGATCAGATAACCTTGCTGGAGTAAACCTTCTCTCACTCTCCCTTTCCCATTATCACTTGTTACGGTGTAAAATGGCCCTTGACAACACACCCTTGAAGGAGCAGACACTCTTCTTCTATGCACCCTTACAATGACCTTTAGAAACATTCAAACATGACTTATGACAACATCATGTTTCACTTATTTAATTATGCTTGGTTGCATATTTCCAACGGCTTTTTAACTCAGTAGATTCACTTTACCTTCAAGTCAGCACTGTGCAAACTCACATTCCTTTTGAACACAGCACCGTTCCTTATTTCAGTTCTGAGGGCTACTGCTACCACCACAGAGCTACTTCTGGAATACTTCATTTGCAACAACACAAAAGGAGTACAAAAAAATATATAGATGAGGTATGCAGCCCCTTGCTGTAACTTCACCTCTCAACTCCTCCTTATCCCACCTTTATGAATGTATTCTGGATGCAAAACCTTTGTGGTAACGTTTTGTTGTTCTTGGACTTACAAATGAATAGATGTCTCACCATGGTGCCGCACAACAGTTCAGTCCTGTTTGGTCCCAGTCAGTGGCTGGTCAGAATGTTGCTGATGCTCAGTGAAACAGGCTTTGGATTCAAGTGTGTTCCAAAGGAGAAGCAGTTCCCACCACCACCAATAAGCAACAACTCCTCCTCATCTGGCAGAAAAACACTACTATGATTATGTAGCATTAATGGCCACTCCAAATGCTCCTGAAAAAGAATAGGAAGTTTAAGTCCTTAGGCTGAAAAAGAAGCCTGCATAGTCTGGGGGACACATTTTGGAGAGGTGCACAAAGGCCAACATGAGGATCCGGACACAGAGGAACAAACCTTTTGTCTGGACAAAGCGCTCAAAAGACCAAACTAGTAGCTTGTCCAAACGATTCAGAAATCAAATACCTTAGGGTAAGACTTTTTTTTTTTTTTTTTCCCCACTAGGAAGCAAAGGGAAGAGGAGTAAGTTCACCAGTTAGGTGCCTGGTAAATGCGGCTTCAATTACTGCTTCCACCAAACTGGATCTGACTTAGGAAGCAAGCCTTCAACACAGAGGACTTCAACAGATGTCCTCATACAGTGCTGTAGATATATTTCATATAGATACCATCATTGGAAAATTAAGAAAATTAAGAACAGCCACAGTGGGTCCATCAGGGACCATTTAGTCAATGACACCAGCCACAAAAAGAGAACAGCAAGGAAACCATAATGTACTCCTCTAGGATAGTCCACACACTGAACAACTTGCAGTTCAGTGACTGCATGAATGAGTGAATGTCTTTGTACTCTCCAGGCTTCTAGAATTACTGGACAAGAAAACCACCAGGAGTAGTCAGCATGCATTCACAAAGCAGAAGTCATGCTTCACCAACCTGATGACTTTCTAAAATGAAAGGACTGGCTTGGGAGATGGTGGGAGAGCAGTAAATACTGTCTCCCTGGACTTCACACTGTCCCCCATAAGATCCACATAGACAAGCTGTTGACGCATGGGCTAGATGAGCAGATATCAAGGTGGACTGAAAACTGGCTAAATGGCTGAGCTCAGAGCATGGTGATCAATGGCAAAGTGCAGCTGGAGGCCAATAACTAGCAGTGAACCATAGATGCCAATCCAGTTTAGCACTGTCATTCCTGATCTAGATGATGGGGCAGGGGCCATGGAACTCTGAGGAGTGGCAGATGCACAGTGTCTTGCTGGCACCCAGAGGGACTGTGACAGGCTTGGGAAACAGGCTGCAGGAACCTCCTGGAGCTCAGCAAGAAGAAGTGCAGAGCCCTGCCCCTGGGGAGGAGCAGCCCCAGGCACTGGGACATGCTGGGGGCACCCACCTGGAGAGCAGCTGTGCAGGAAAGGGCCTGGGGGTCTTGGTGGGCACCAAAGCAGTAATAGTAACAGTACTCCACAGAAAACAGTAATCACTGACATTTCCAGTCTTTCAAAACTAGAGTACTGTACAGTACTATCAACACTTTAGCACAGTACTGGTAGCTTCTAAAGCCTAAGTCAAGGAAAAGAATTCATAAGCAAAGGCAGCTACCTATCAATCTGCATGCACTTATTCAATGAAAATTTAAATTTCAGTTTTAGATAAAATTTCATTAGCACTGTACTCACTGCTGTCCAACAAGAGTAGCCTATTTTATCTGAAGGATACTAATGCCCTTTTAACTTCTGCTGTAGAAAGAAAACACTAAACTACATTTAAGCATGATTCATGAAGGTATCTTCAGGAAAATACTAAAAGGTCAGCCAGACAAACTGCCTATTATTAAAATAATAATAATAATAATAGAATAGTCACAAACCTCCATAAAGACTGACATATTGAAATTGCTACACTTGTGCACATCTCACTTCCGCTCCCTGTCTGAAGTAGAACAGTTATATGCCCTTCCGTCTTTTGTACACTCAGACTCTCCCTGTCTTAAAACTAGTATGTTCTCCAGGCTGGTCAAAGCACTTCAAAATGGTATTCTCCCACAGACTGGGAAATGTTTATTCCACTCAAACATTTGACTCCTTTGCATTGTCTATTCCATTTCAGGGAATGACCCTGAACTTACCACCTTCCTTCACACAACACTGCTTATCCTGGAAGAAAAATGTCAGCACTTACCGTGTTAATTGTGTAGTCCAAGCACAGACCAGTCATTAAGTCAATGACAGTGATGCCTGGAACAGAGAATGAGTGAAACCACACTCCGCCAACAAGCAGAAGTTTTCCATCGTGTACATGCGCAGTATGTGAATACCTGAGAGTTCAAAATGAGATTGAATTCCATTAGTAAGAGACAGCTAAAGGTAGGCCAAGGATTCACTGCTAAATGTCTTCTACTTACCTTGGGATGAGAGGAGGGTGTGTCTCTACCATCTGCCACTGAAAGCCATGTTCGGTCTCCCTCAGAAAGAAAACTGAATCTAAGGGCTGCTCAGCTGCTCCCAGACCTCCTGCAATCAGCACTCCTCCTTTCCAACTACAGGCACTGTGAGAGTGACGGCCTTCTGGTACTGCACCCTCAACAGAAATCTAGGAAAACATGAGTCCAAGCCTGAAGTTTGCCTCGGTTCCCGCTGCATCTCCTGTGGTTATTACATAACATTCCTTCCCTTCCTGCCATAGACTAGGAACAGCTGGGGAGGAGAACAGACTGAGTAAGCATGATAAAGAGCAATAAAAAAGCCTTCTACCTCCACACATGGGTGACTCCACTAAGGATGGCTACACAGAACTGTTTCCATCTACACTCTTTTCAGTACTTCTCTGGCCCTAAGTACACTTAATGTTGCTCAATCTTTATAGTTTTATTTATGCACATTTATTAGAGGTAACATGACTTTCCTTCTGGCATGCTGCTCTCTGTTCAAGACATGCACCTGAGAACCACAAGTTTACACGCACATGGATTAATGCACTCACCAGCAAAGCTGGTGATCAGTGGCTCAGAGCATGGAGCAAGAGAAAAAGCTCAGCTGCAGGACAAATGTGCAGAAAGAAAACCCTTAGGGCAAGCACTGATGGAAAAATATTGAGCGGTCTGAAAGAACATCAAACAAACTGTGGAGAAAATTTCACTGGCCATGTGGTCCATCCTCTTCTCCTAAGGCAAATGTAACTATCTATTATCATCATAATTTCTGAAAGTCTGCATTGACAAGATTTCCTTACCTCTTCAGGCAGTCTATTGCAGCATTTTACAGCATCTTCACAATTAAAAGCTTTTCTTAGTGTCTAAAGTTGCCCTTTCTACAGGCTATCAAAAATAAATACAGATAGTAATTTGTTTGTCCTCTGCTGCTCAGTTTTACATAGCTGAACATTATTATTATCTTCAATCTTCTCCCAACTCAGTAGCTCAAAGTCCTTCAGTCTTCCCCTTTAAATTCTGTGTTCTGTCCATTCTTGTTCCATTCCTCTTTAGAACTGCATTGCATCCTATACCCATTTTTTTCCTCAAGAATCAGCTTTGGGTGATATGCAAGGGTCCAGCTGAAATTAAGAGCACTGAATGGAATGGAAGGACCAGCTCACATGTCTTACAGATAACACTCCTGGTTATACACTGCTATGGTTTTTCTGTACGTATTCCATATATATCATTACATCATGTAATAAACGGATGGAGGTGGAAAAGCTGCTGAGGGAGAGCTACAGCTCCCGAAATGCTCCTGTCCCTTTGTCCCTCCCATGAGGTTTCCAGGTTCTGGGGGCTTTTGCCTCCGATCGCCATTGTGAACTACATGGTCAGGAGGCTCTCTGTTCGCTTTATACATGTATTTTCCATTTTGTCAGATGTATTGCACTCAATTCCTTTCATATTGTACTATCTCACATTCATTTACCATTTCAAGTAAAACACTTTTATCTCAACTCAGCACCTCCTCCTTTCTCACTCCTCTGCCCAGCCTCTGTGAGGGAAGGGGTGGGGGAGGGGGCTAGGCACTGTCATGGGACAATCTTTAATTAACCCATATGTTATATAGCCACATAGTTCAGGTCTTCCATAACAGCATCATATTACCCGTGCTTAGCTTGTGATCTCCTGTTATTACGTATCTCTCACCCTATACTTGTACTATTCACTGTATTTAAAACTCAGTCCATCTTTAAAAAGCTAGACCAAAATATTTTATCCATTTAATACAATAGAATAAACATCTCCAATCAGTAATCCATGAGTCATTCAGAAACTCGAAGCATGGCTATGGAGAGGGTCAGCCTGGACCTTGCAAATGGTAATAGAAATGAAAATCAGGAACATGAGGATTTGGGATACTCAGAGTGGGGGGTGCCTGTGAAACTACATAAAACATATTAAGAAATTTTTAGGGAAAGGGGATTGTTAGGAAACACACAGGAAGAACAGACAGAAAGAGGAATAAAAGGGGCTAGTCATATGTAAGCAGTCACTGTTCAGTACGCCTGCCTTCCTCAGTCCCGTGCCTGATCACCACAGTCTATCTAACCTTTGATTAAATACTTTCTCAACTATTTTTCTTTGTCAACCCACTCCCTACACCATGTATGCTGCTGGAGAGGGGACCTGTATGTTTGAGTCTTCCCTGAACCTTTTGTGCATGGGATGTGCACCCCTCATTTGCTAGAAAACTTTGAACTGGTCCAGCCAGCTGGTCTAGCCAGCCTCCTACCTCTAGCAGTTGGAGCAGGGTCTTAGTCAGGCAGTGGTATGAAACAGACACTGGTGTTCAAGGGGCCCACAAGTGCAGGGTGCCTGTGAAATTAGTGTGTCTGCATCTGTTTGCTAGCAAATCTCAAGCTGGACTAGGTGGCAAGCAGGAGACTCACAAAGCAAGTAAAAGGAATGTGGTCAGGAATAGCATACAGAGGGACTATACTGATACTTGAGGGAGCTGCAAATGTGCACGTGCCTGTCAGTCCAGAGTGGGGACATACATGCTTTGATTACTGAAGTTCAATTCTTACCAGCCAAAGAGGAGGAAGGGAACTTGGGTCTCTGTATTTTATATGAATGCCAGTAACATTAAACATGGCAGCTGCTGAAGGCATCATCTTATCTGTAGCAGTCAGTGCAGCTGTCCGTGTCAGTGTACTGTATGTGTGCCCTTGTCCATGTGTGTCTCTGGGATAGACACTCAGCTTCATTGCTGGTTAAGCCTGCAAACAGGAAAGCTACTGCCACGTCTGCTGTCCTGCAACAGATGCATCCCAGGTCTCTGGGCATGCTGTGCAAGGCTCCCTCCAGTGGCCAGGAAGGAGGAGTTCCCAGGTCCCAGAGCTGCTGGAGGTGGCCACAACTTAAGAACTGTTAACAGAAGTTCCTCCATGCAGTCTGGAGTTAGTAATCTATTTCTGTTTGAAAGATAGCATGACTAAAGAGAAGCACCTTTCTCTGCATTTTTGGTATGTCTTGGTTCAAACACTAACTTCTGGGCATATTACTTCCACGTACTTTAGAAATAGCCTGAACAATCAGCTTGCAAGCGATACAGAACTAGAAGGGGACATATAATATACCATCTGGCTGTGCTGCCAGAGAGACCACTACAGGCTGGAAAATGAGCAGAGTTGATGCTCATCAAGTTCAGCAATGGGAAATAAGTCCTGCACCCAGGGAGAACAATTCCAGGCACCAGAATCATTCAGGTTGGAAAAAGACCATTAAGATCATCATGTCCAACACATGCAGTGCTGCAGTCAGTCTGCATTCTCCAGTACAAGAAAGCCATGGAATTAATGCAGCGAGTCCAGCAAGGGGCCACAAAGATATTTAAAAGATAGCAGCATCTGTGGTATGAGGTTGAGAGTGTTGCTATTGCTGATCCTCGAGAAGAAAATATTTGGGGGGAAATCTCATCAACATGCATAAATGCCTAATGGGTGAGGTGAAGGAAGATGGAGAATGAATGTTCTCAGTGGTATGCATGAAAGGGGAAGAGAAAATGGGCAACAAATGAAACACAAAAAGAATCCACTTATATGTTAAAAAAAAAAAAAAAAAAAGAAAACCCTCTCACATTCTACTGTGAGGGTAGTCAGCCATTGGAACAGGTTGCCCAAAAAGGTTGCAGAGTCTCCATCCCTGAAGATAATCAAAACCCAACTGGACAATGCCCTAGCAACCTGTTCTAGTGGCTTTAAGGGTGATGGATTAGATGACCTTCAGATGCCCTCCCTTCCAAATTCACGTATTCTCTGAAGACTGTATTCCAGTCAATAGCAAAGCGTTTAGAAGTTAGCTCTAGCACTACACACCAAGGACTGCAACAGTACTGCCAATGCCATCTGCTTAAATACGGTAATACCACAGTGATTTAGTTCATCTTCCAACATAGCTGCAATTTCTATTCCCCAGGGCCTCCCTAAGTTCTTACCATAGTGCGGGAAATGTCTGGAATGCGCAGGAAAAACCAGTCCCCTAGCACTGGCTGCATAGCAGAGCGGCCTCCGTATGTAAACAGGTATTTCTCACCTACAGAAAAATACAACCAGGTAGAAAGACAAGTTAGAATTTGGTATCTTGCAAAGGCAAAAAATGTCTATTTGCATGTAAGGAAAGCTGACCAGAGACAGCTGGTCTGAAAAAAACTTTTTTTTTCTGTTTTTTTTTGTTTTCTGAAAAAAACTTTTTTTTTTTTTTTTTTTTTTAGATACTCTTAATGGAGTTAAGGAATGAAAATTTGGGCAACGGGAAGACGACACCTCTAGAACTAATAAAACTAGGAAACCCTAAGAACATAAATCATAGTAACACAATGACACAGATTTAACCAAAACAATAAGACAGATGAGTGAGATGAACAAGAGAACAAGAATGTGTATTTATCCATAAACAAGGAAAATCAAGGATAATTGAAGTGTGTTGGATTTAATCTGGAGAAGCCTCAAAAAGGAGATACAAAAGATACAAGAATACTCTGGGTAGATTTCAAGGATTCCTACACACTTCAATTATCCTCAATTATCCACAAGTAACATTAAGTGATAATCAATTCTGATACAAAGCAAAATCAAGGCAAAATAAGAGAATACAATACAGTCTGACAAAAAAAAAAAAAAAAAAGCAGTTTACTATACATAAAATGATATTCATCCATTTAGCATTTACTTTTTTGATATAAAGCTTAGCCAGGATAATTGAACTCTGAATTACATTACAGCCTCAATTAAACACTGCCTCACAAATTCAAGGTATCCTACAGACTAGACTAATGACTACTTAGTAATTCCCCTGGTGTACCCCTTCAATAATTCTTAGCGGAAAATTAAGCAACTTAAGAAAGGAGGGCTTTCACTGCCTGAATTCAGCTTTCAGTCTCACCAATTACTTGCTAACAACTGCTGAAGTTTTTGCCTTTGTCTTTTACGAGACAAACCTACAGGGTGTCACTGCTGGTCTTGATTCTAGACTAATGAACACTTATCAATTGCTACTAGAAGTGCAGCATTTCTTCTGAAGCACTTATGGATAAAGAGCTAGGGATCCTGCTCCATAATGCTCTAGTATTAAAACATTTTCCCTCAGAGAGGAAGTTCTAAATCCTTCTGGTGTGATCAAGCATGAAACATTTTAACCACAGATGAACTCAAAGAATTAATCTTCCAGAATGGACTGCATCTCTAGGTTTCAATCCTACTTACCACTGGGGATTATGTGGCATATGAAATAAGAAATTATCGTGTTTCAAGAAGAGTGCCGTTTAATTTCTTTTCTACTTCAGAAGATACTAATTATGTGATTCTTAAAGCAAGTAGAGCAATAGATCAGACATCTAGCTCCACACCCTGTTTTCACTAGTAGCCAAGAGTGGGTATTTAAGTAATTTGTCTCTGAATTTAGAAGGTCTGAATAGATTTTTCTTCTGTGAATTCACCCACCCTGCCTCTACAGTTCAAGTAAGCTTTACATATACGGCATATTGTAACGAGGAGCGTCACAAAACAATTGCAATACTTTACGAGAAAGATTTTTGGTTCTACTTGAATCTGCCTAAAAATTTTTATCTCATGTCCTGTCTTCCTGTTTACTTTCTTCAGGCCACCCATGTTTTAATGTTTTTTGACCACAGCCTACCCTCTTAACTCTTCTCCAGTTAGAAGAATCCAAGTCTACTTCTATCACTTATACAGGTGCTCCTCTAGCTACTAGTCCTGTCCTAAGGGAGGGAGAAACAACATGGCATATGTGGTTAAACATGGGCAAATGAAACATTTGTATAATAGCACCAAAGTGCTCTCCATTCTGGTTTTTGTTCCTTTACTGATAATTCTTAAAATTTCCTTTTAAGCATCTATTTTTTCATCACGAAGTCTCACTCGCTAGCAGTGCTTGGTTATGTGATAAAATGCTCATCTGCACACCCACAGAAAAGTGCAGAAACAAAAGCAAATATGGGAACCCAAACAATATCCTACCTCAGCTACTCTTAGACCCATCACAGGAGAGTAATGAAGCTGTAAACAGCTCACCTCTACAAGCACAAGAGCAGCACAAAGAAATGGTGGCAGGTGCAGGCAAGTGAACCCCAATTACATGCTCACAGAATCACGCAACCTGTCTTGGTTCTCCCAGGGCTGTCTCAGGAGAGCCATCATGCTCGCAGTCCAACTGTGAAGCCTATCAAAATGGGTGAACACAAGCACCTCTCTGGAGAACTTTTCTGACCAAGGGGGTACTTTCTAGTAGTATGGGACACATTCTGAGATACAGATGAAAAGCATTTTGGGAACTGCATAGGCTTATTACAGTATGCTTAGGAGGCAGGGAAAGGGTTGAAGGGTTGGGGGGGGGGTCTAGGCAACTTGGGGAGGCAGAGGCACGGGAATGCAGAGGGATAAAGGGGATTAAAACGAGGATAGCCACATGCAACAGGTTCACAGAATGACAGAATGGTTGAAGTTGGAAGGGACCTCTAGAGGTCATCTTGTCCAACCTCCTGCTCCTGCAGGGCCACCTAGAGCAACTTGCCCAGAACCAAGTCCAGATGGCTCCTGAATACACCCAAGGAGGGAGATTTCACAACCTCTCTGGGCAACCTGTGCCAGTGCTCCATTGCCCTCACAGTAAGTGCGTCCTGATGTTCAGACAGAACCTTTTGCATTTCAGTTTGTGCCCAGTGCCTCTTGCCGTGGCGCTGGGCACCACAGAAAAGAGCCTGGCTCTGACATCTTTGCACTGCCACTTCAGGTATTTCTAGACACTCATGATGTCCTCCCTGCATCTTCTCTAAGCTAAGCACTTCCTGCTCTCTCAGCCTCTCCTTGCAGCAGAGCTGTTCCAGTCCTTGTAGCAGAGCTGTTCCAGTCCCTGCAGCATCTTTTGGTCATTTATTCCAGCCTTCCCTGTACATCCATGTCTCTCCTGTACTGAGGGACCCAGCACTGCACCCAGCACCAGAGTATGGCCCCGCCAGAGCTGAACGGAGGGGCAGGATCACCTCCCTTGAGCTGCTGGCAGTGCTTTGCCTAATGCAGACCAGAATGCCAGGACCCTTCGTAGCAGCAAGGACACGTTGCTGGTTCATGTTCTACTTGGTGCCCATCGGGACCCCCAGGCCCTTTCCTGCACAGCTGCTCTCCAGGTGGGTGCCCCCAGCATGTCCCAGTGCCTGGGGCTGCTCCTCCCCAGGGGCAGGGCTCTGCCCTTCTCCTTGCTGAGCTCCAGGAGGTTCCTGCAGCCCACTTCACAGCCCCTCTGGATGCCAGCACGCCGCTCCTCACAGTTCTGAGTTACCTGCACACTGGCTGAGGGTACAGTGCCCCATCGTCCAGATCAGGAACAAAGGTGTTAAACAGGACTAAGGTTACTCATCTGGTGTGCCTGTCTGGCCACATTCTGCATGTGATCACTACAGTCTGTCCTATCTTACTAAAATACATTTCTGTTTTGTTGGTTGAGTGTCTTTACTCTTTGTGCATGTATGTATAACAGAGGCCAAACTGCCAACAACTTGAATATGATGGGCCACACATGTCAGATTGGCCCAGGTGTTTGTGATCCCAGCAACTGTAACCAGTGATGGTATAAGTGATCATGCAGTCACTAGTGAGTATCAACCTGCACTGGTTGCCAAGTAGGTTACGTGGCTTGGGACCAGTCGTGTCTAAGACTGAGACGACAGTGGGAACTGCCTAGTGGCAGGAACAGGAGTGTGCGTGTTTCTGTGTTCTCCGTAGGACAAGACCACAGGAAGAACTGGCTACAGGACCAACCCATATATTCTGGAATTTGTCGGTCTCTGTACACTCTCCAGCCATTCCCACTCTTTCCAGACTTTTTACCTTTGAATATTACTTCAGTTGTACTGTGTCTCCAACGCAAAGCAGCTGGTTCAGCAGCAGGCTGCAGATTTACAAGTTCCACTGTAATGTCATTTGGGTCTGAGTCACTACAGGTTTTGGGGAACTTTAGCCACAGCATTCCCAAAGCTGCATTTGATGGGGATGTTCGTCCTCCTACCACCAGGGCCAGGCTGTCTGAGAGACATGACAGAGTATGGTGCAATCGCACATCTGCAGAGACAAGACATCACAGTTCACACTGTTCTTCTACAAAATTCAGAACCCTCGCATCAATTTGGTGATCACTGTAATTGCACTTTGACATCACTTCCCACTGGACATTATTTCATAGCACAAGAACATCTCCCTTATACTTGCCATCTGTACTCAGCATGCAACACTCACCCCATCTTTCGTCAGGATTTTCCTTTTTCACACACCCAGCTTTCCAGTAGCCTGCGTGCTTCATCAGCACATGAAAATTTCTCACGCGACAGTGCTGTCCATCCTCCTCCCCAAAGCCTCCAGTGGTCAGAATCACGTTGGGTTTTATAAGAGCAGAGTGGTGACTGTAACGTCTCAAGCCAGAAATTTCGGACTGTGCTGCACACACCAATGCTCTGATACTCCCAGCCATCCTGACAGGACCATGACAACGAGGAACTGTAAGCCAAGGAGAACCAAAGAATCTGAGATTTCACATAAGCAATAACGAACACCTACATATTAAATGACAGATCAAGAAAATCTGTTCAGCATCTCAAAAAGAAAAAATCGTGAAGCAAGTTGATACAGCCAATTGACAATCTGACATGCCCTAGAAAACAAGCAGTAATAGTTTAAACTACCCACGCCAACTTTCAGCTTTCGCTTACCATTTCAGCTCCTGACACAATTCTGAGACTGCTTTAATGGGGCAGGAGAAGACTGGCTAAAAGACTGCAGTGTCCTAAACTGCTATAGAAAGACAGGAAGTAGTGCAATACCTCCAGAAATACCTTTCTGAAGATGACAGTACTTGGCTACTTACACGGCAAAGAACAGCAGAAAATGGACAAACATCTGGAAGGTGAACTTCTAAGTTTCTCTCTGTATTTTGATCCTACATTCACAGAAGCACTGAAATGAAGTTTAAAGCCTGAAGAATAATGTGTTAATGCCTGACGGTCCTACTGTAAGAGATTATTATCAGACATCTAAATATCTTCTAAGTATTCCTTAGTATTCCACATACTTCCAATATAGAACTCTACTTCACCTACGCATAGTAAAAATTATTTTCTTTTAATATGTTTAGAAATTTGCTTTGTCTTTGTTTTAAAGAAGGACGTCTTATTCTTGTGTTACAAGGAATGGTACTGTTTCTGTTCTGTTTTTGCCTGTACTGAATGTTCCTTAGTGCAACACTCTACTTTCTGTTGCCTGATAAAATCACAAATTTTTACTTTTTGGGCTTAAATATCCTCCTGCAGGTGAATCTTTTTAAAGTTGATTTTTTTTTTTTTTCATTTCAGAAACTGTAACTGTTATGCTCTTTTTGGAAGATTTGGCACCTGCGTTCTCAAATCAATTTGAGGGGACAGCTAAGAGCACAAGCTGATGTGTAAGATGTACCTTTTGCTATTCCCAGTAAAAAAAAAAAATCTAAACACAGTTAATCTACCCGGCTTTGAAGGGTCTTGCTCTCAGTTTTGAGTACTGTAGATGTAGCAGCAGAAAGACCCTATTCCTGTCTCTAAACAATGAAGCATCCTCACTGTATCAGTTAAGCAGATGTCTGATTATTTGTTACTTAAGGGTAGATCCTACACATTTAGGAGCCCTTCCGGTTTTAACATAAGGACTCGTGACAGTCACGCAGTATATTCAGCAAGACCCACACCCATTGAGCTTGGATCTCGTCACACGTCTTCAAGTCTGATCAAGGCACAACGCAAACGATTCACTGGCCTTGTTGGCTCAAGGAATTCCATCCCACCTTATCATTTTCCAGATACTGGAAAATGCTGTGTTTTGCTCCCCAAAACACAGATTTCAGCCTTCAATTGCAGACAGAACTACTTGTGGTACTGTACTATGAATAAGTACAGTGACGTGAAACAGGCTAAAAATAACCTTCTGCCTTCCACTCTGAAAAAGGAAGCAAGCAGCCAAAGGTAGGAATTTGTTGGACTGCTACTGCTGCCAAGTCTTTCTCATCATGGAGTCACAGCCCTGGTCTTGGTTACTCCCCAGCTGTACCACTTTTCTCCCATTTAAAAAAAGCAACATATAGAATTAAAACATTTCAGAAACAGAACTGCTACATACACAATTCCACCCTCAGGGGTTAACAAAACAAAGACAAACTGAGAGACATGTTCCTTACTGCTCTGCTGGACTGCTTTGATAGAGCACTAAGTACAACATAACCTATCTGGGAAGAACAGAATGGCTCAGAGAGCCATTTATGGAGACAAGTGGGAATAAACTGTAGAGAGAGTCGAGTCTGGAGAATCCGAAAAATAGGAGGAGCAGCAGAAGGAAGAGATGTTAGGACTGGAAGGTTCAATAAACTGACAGAATGAAATTGCTCAGAACCATCAGTCAGGACACAGCTCTGGCTCCACTAAGGAATGCAGAACCACTGTGACGAAGATAGCAAAAGCTAGTCGGGCGGCAGCATCTCATGTGTTCCTTCCAGGGTTTTACTGTCTCCTAAAATCTCTCGGAGGAGACTGCACAAGCTAAAAGAATACTACATACTAGTTTACTTTACTTTACTACATACTAGTCAGTATGTACCTGCCATATTGGATAACAATGGAGTCCAGGAAGGTTCCATCCCCTTTGATGCAGTCAAGACAAAGTAATGAGAACATTTCAGATGCCATTCCTGCAGCAAGCCAAAAGAGAAACAAAAAAAACCAAGCGCCCTCAAAATCTCAGAACAAGAGGTAGTAAGGGTCTAAGAACAACCAGAGTGATGAAGTCATAGATCAAACTCAACCGTATTTCCAGCAGTAGCCAAAATAAGTAACCCAAAACTGAATCTGAGAAAGAACAAATGTGTACAATATCTTCCCCTCTAACTAACCATCTAACCGTCAAAAACTCACAACCCAGGGATTTCCTGTTGTATCAAACAACTCTTGATGGATTTCTTATACAAGAACCTACCCAGTTGCTCTTTAAGCTCAAATAAACCTCCTTCATCCATAACATCCTGTAGCAATGAGTTCCATAGCTTCGTTGTAAGTTGCATGATGAACACTCTTCTTTGGAACTAGCCTCCCTTTATGCTTCCCAGTTGTGATCATAAAAAAGACAGCAGGCTGCAGACCAGAGGGATTACGACCTCTTAAACGTCATGGAATGTAAGTGATCCCAAAGAAATCAGAAACGTTCACAGGTACATCCTGGTCTCTTCTGACTGACGATACCTAAATATGATTTCCAGCCTCACTCTGGAATCGCTCAGAGGCAGAAGCACAAGCAGAGTCACGTAGAGTACGTCAGCAGCAATGCTAGAGTTCACCCTGGCTGTTGTGGCCATTAAGGAATTGAGTATGTTCATTACCAGGGGACTGAATATATTCAGGCAACTATGACAAGGAGGCATAAACATGAATTTAAAAGAAATCACACTAGCCTCATGATCTCAACTTCCATCTTTGGTAAAATGAAACCTTTGAAAAATTGTACCAAAAATTAAATACTGAAAATGGAAGAATGTGCTATTTGTCTCTAGGCAAATTATTCTAAAAATTAGTCACTCTCAGCAGTAAGTACCTATTTTGTATTTCTAATCTAATTCTGTCAAGCTTGTAAGACCTGGATCTTACCTGATCTTTACCTGAAAGGCCAACTGTAGAGCTCATGTTTACATGTAGACATGTAAACTTGCTTTGTAAGGAAGCTATAAGAAGTCTCCACTTTCCCACTGTACAAGAAATGTCCTTGATCTACAATAATTACTGTAGACATTGCTATACCACTATGCAAATCTGCCAGAATTTCAGTTAACATTTTTGTTCATGTAGCAGAGCAGATTCTGCATGGTGGCAAAATAAATGCAAGCACATTAAATTGTTTTCATATTGCAGGCTATTAGATTTCTAGAATTATAAACTTAGAACCATAAGGTCGAAAAGGAAACTTCTAATAAGCATCCTACACAATACTTACCTCAAAGTTGCTCAGTGTCCCTGCCAGCATCTAGGCTTTTGATAGTTGCAAAGTTGCCACCAGTTAACATAAAACAAGGCACAGAATATAATCATAGCTAAAATTCAATCATTAGTATAGGAGTGGCTGCACAAAAAAAAACAGACCAAAAAAATACCTGAAGCTACTAAACCATATTCAACAATGACAAACAGTAACAGCCTAGGGAAATGCAGGAGAAGCATATACTCCCTCTGGGAATGCTCCCAGACATTTGCAGGCCAGGAACCTCATGCCAGGTATACTTTTTATGTATTCAAGTAACCCTCAATGGATTTCTTTCATTGAAAGAATTGCCCCTGAACCCACGCAAATTTTTAGTGTCCACAATATCCTTTCTATCACCAGCTGCTTTGCTATACTAAGATTGTCTTCCCAAGAGATCTCTCACAGGGAAAGGAAAACAGAAGAGAGTCTTCTTCTAATGTTACTTGAGAAGGATTACCTCATATTCATCAAAAGGCTCCAGAGTCTGCACTCTTTGTTGCTCATCTTCTGGCGTACAATGGGTGAAAAACTCATTCATATCCATGACACTGCACTCAGTCCAGCCCTAAAACAGAAACCCCTTAAAGTTATTACTTCCGGAGGAACAGACTCACTTCCCACAAGAAAACAATGACCCTAAATGAAGCATCTGCACAAGCCTTTAGGATTGTCTAGCTGGAACAGCAGCAGCTCAGATTCTGATGAGGATAGACGTCTTGCCTAAAAAGCTCTAAAGAATTTAATTTATGACATTAAAAGCTCCAGAAGAATCCATCCTGCCTTAATCTCATACCAGAAAATAGGCTGCAAGTTGGTGAGTGACCTTCAAATGACTAGCCATGTTACCAGAGAGGACAGCGGCTCTTCCTTGGCCTTTTTGCTTCAACCCATAGCTGGCCTAGTTGATGACTTCCAAAGGTATTTAAAGTTGCACTCTTTCCCAGGTAGATCAGGTTTCATGTGTGCCTTAGGGCTACAGGTACTTACTTTTTCAAAAAAACGCCTCTGCTGTGCCTTACAGTCAGGGTACTGTGACAAAGAACGAAGTGCAGAGTTCAGCTGACTGAAATGCTGCTGCATGACACGTCCAAAAGGGTCCTCAGGATGCATCTGCTCATACAGCAGAAAGCACGCGTGAGAGAAATGCTCTGCTGCCCACTGAATCAAGGCATCTGACCTGTTAGGCAGATGTGCATAAAACAATTAAATAATTGTGTGTCCTGACAGAGATAATGTACACAAGAGAAATCTGGGCTGGGGACCTATGAAAGTCTCCTCTATCATCCATGGAGAGAATTCAGGATGAGAAGACCAAAACCAAAAATCAGTCATCTAAGGTTTTTCTTCATTTTACTTTAACCTCCCTTTTCGGTTCACAGAATCGCTGAGGTGGAAGGAACCTCTAGAGGTCATCTGCTCCAGCCTCCTGCTCCAACAGAACCACCCAGAGCTGCTTGCCCAGAACCACATCCAGATGGCTTCTGAAGGGAGGGAGATTACACAGCCTGTCTGGGCAGCTGGTACCAGTGCTCCTCCACCAGCACAGTAAAGAAGTGCTTCCTGATGTTCAGACAAAACCTTCTGCGTTTCAGTTTGTGCCCAGTGCCTCTTGCTTTGATGCCACGGAAATCAACTACTTCATCACACTTACGATGTAAGGAGCTGTTTGGGATTTCCA
Organism: Alectura lathami; assembly: GCA_013399715.1. NCBI lineage: Eukaryota > Metazoa > Chordata > Aves > Galliformes > Megapodiidae > Alectura > Alectura lathami. The sequence continues at coordinate 72,567 of VXAV01007236.1, read as the reverse complement.
TGGAATTCATGAGGCTTAAGTTATAAGACAGCAGGTCTCCCAGCCCCCTCTGACTTCCAGCAAAGCTGGTGCTTCTCATTTTACAGCCTAGCTAACAAAGGATAACTCAACTGACCTGCTGTTTTCCATGTAGATGAGCACCACCTCTGCTATGAAAAGGGTGGGGACTTCATTGTCCAGTCCTGCTTCCTCTAGAGCTGTGTTCAGTTTAGGCAACTCTGATAAATCCACTCCCAGTAACTTATAATCCTCTCCAGAAAA
>VXAV01007236.1:55639-72265 GCA_013399715.1 Alectura lathami | reverse complement strand
ACAAAAATGATACCAGCTCACTACAGTGCTGATGCAGTACTGAGACCAAGAGAGACAAGCAGGAAAATCAGCAGCACCAGCAATCGTTCATAAGACTGTGCTCATCTGCTCAATTTTTCCACAAAATAGACAAGAAAATTTCTATAACTAAATGAACCATAATGGGATAGCATCAAGAAGCATCAGTAAGAGACCCAATAAACTCAGAATTAAAATTCCATTATTCCTAATACAAATTTCACTTCCTGATTTCCAACAGTTATATTTACTGTAGGAACAAAACTTACCACATTTACTTTAAAACATTTTTATAGCACCACTATAATTCAGAATCAAGAGCTCTCATTTATAGATAATTCAGTTCAAGCTAAGAAAGTACCATTGCTGTGACAGAATTTAAATGGGTTCCCTCACAACTAAAAGAATATTATCGAGTTTGGTTGCAGGTTTGGTGGGTGTTTTTGGTGTGTTTTAATCTTAAAACAAGATTTCATTTCTGTAAAATGGTATTAGATTCTGAACCAGGACATGCTAACTCTCTGCAAACACTGGGACTACTCTCACAGATCACTGTTCTCAGAAACAGGTTCCAGCTTATGATCTGCAAGTGTTCTCAAGGCATACTTCTTAACAGCATCAGAAGGTATATGCTGGTTTACTCTTTACTACCTGGTTAGTTTATGCTCTGATTTTGGTGGAAAAGCAGCTTTTAGAAACCAGCTGCTCTGTGCCTCTGTACCAGTGCAATCCAACAACTCTACCTGTCCTGAGATCTGTTAGTCTGCACTGTCCTCAAAGGCATCCATTACCAAAGGCAAATGGCCTCCATCCCAGCCTTCCCTTTTATCTTCTTCTAACATCTGACTTACCTGTCTACTGCTTCTTGTCTTCTGGACACAGAAAACAGGATATTCCCAATTCTTTTGACACCTACCATTTACTTAAGTACTTGAAAGATTATTGGACAAAATTCCTTTCCACAGGATGCTGTAGATATTTCAGTTGTGGATTCAAGAGAAAACCAGACCATCTTATGGAAGAGCTACTTACTAAGACATGTCCAGCTGCTCATGGAAGGCAAAAACTTGTGTTCTGCCTGACTCTGTAGCTGTTCTCCACCTGTATTTAAACTACTGATTACAGTCAAAATGTAGTGGCTTGAATATGTCCCTATTGTATTTCATCCCACACTCTACTGAATGTTCCTGTATTTTGACAAAATAATTTTAAAACCTAATCTCATCCATCATATTGCACCTATCCCAGTTTCCTGCTGTATTATGACATTTCCACCTTCCACAGCCAATCAACTAGAATTATTAATGGAAACCTTGAAGGAGATCAGATGCAAGAGAAACACCTAATGAACACCATACTTTGCAGCCCTCCATTTTGCCACTGAACTGCCACTTAGTACATAGCTGTCAAAAATATCCTTTAAGCTGTGCTTATATTCTACAGTAGTTTCATGGGGCTCATTTTTTCCTGCCTTGGAGATTGGAAAAAATAAAAAATTCAAGCAACACAATGACTAATGTTTTAGTCATTACAGCCAAGACATCACAGTCAAGATATCTAAGAATAATAGTTTCTCCCCTACTCACAAAGCCCGTAAGTCACAGAATAATTCAGGTAGATAGGGGCCTTCAAAGGTGATCTGGTCCAACTCCTTCCTCACAGCAGTTACCCGTACCAGGCTGCTCCAGGCTTTGTACAGTCAAGCTTTTCTGTCTCCAAGGCTGGAGATTCCACCACCTTTTTAGGCATGCTGTTCTTGCTTTAAACTACTCACGTGGTAGAAAAACACACACACATTTTCCTTATATACAACTGGAATTTCTTCTATTGCAATTTGCAGCCACTGCCCCTTGACTATATGCTGCATGCCTCCAATTACAGTCTGGCTCCATCTTCTCTATGCTCTCCTATCAGGTAGCTGAAGACTGCAGTAAGACATTCCCCCACCACCCACCCTTCTCTTAAGGTTGAACAAAGCCAGTTCTCTCAGCTTCCCTGACTATGCTAAGTGCCCCAGCCTTTAATCTTTCTCCTCACCTACCACAGTGCATGCTGCAGCTTTCCATTGTCTTCATACTGGTAAGCCCAAAGCTGGACACAGTACTTCAGAACTTGTCACAGAAAGAAACTGAGCTTTGTTTGATATAATCTGCTCCTCACAAACATTTTTTTCGCAGTCATGCATCCTCTTATCTCCCAATGCCTAAAAATCGTACATAAAGTATATGTTCATTTTCTAAAAAATTTTTGAAACAAATTGCTTTACCATTACCCCTCACTTTGGCTGAAGCTTTATTTCTTCCAAACACTTAGCACCCAGAACATGTTCGTGAAATATCATACCTAATCCTTCCCCTCCAGTATCTCCCACCAGTGCTGATAACTCCTTCGTTCTTTTGATCAGAGTAGCTTTTTGGTATGCCACATTTGGGAAATCCACCTCACACATCACAGTGTGATGCAGAAGACCCATGTCTTTCAAACGGAAGTATAAGGAATCAAAGCCAGCACCTAAAGACACGATCTGCAGAGAAATTATCAGAAAAGAAAAAAAAAAAAAAAGTTATGTTCGGCTGTAGCAGCATCTTGAGCTGCTATGAAGAACATTCAAGTCCAAGCACACCATCTGCAGAGTGACAAAATAGGCAATCTCCTGAAAGAGGCAGAAAAATATTCTGCAGGTATTATCCCCTCCCAGATATTTCTGTCAGACTGACAAATGGAGAGCCAGTAGTACCAGGTAGATTCTCTGTGCTCCTCTGGGAAAGGATCACAACAGATGCACTCACAAGCTAGTAGTGCCATGATGATAAAAAATGTTTCACATACACATTTGTATGTATACATACATACATACGTACATTCCACTGGCAGTGGAAACTGCCAGTACAGCCAAACAAAGAAAAGGTACCTGAGTCCTAGGATGGCTTTGGGTCTTCTGCAGGAAATCTTGAACACAGTGATCTACAGCACGAGCACGGACATAATAACCTCTGCGGAATCAAATTCAATTGTAATTGCAGTCCAGTAACCCTGTTTCTTCAACAATGGTACTGTCTGTTTCAAAAAGCTTTTCTCTCTCAACTTCTACCCAAAACCACATTTATATCCCTGTATTGGGAGATGTCTGATGATTCTGTCATATCTAGACCCTGTACTCAGTAAATATCTAACCATCAAGACTATGGATAACCCAGAGAAAACAAGTAAATATCCCAAACCATATCTGTTCCAGTTTGCATACATAAATATTCAATGGATGAAAAAGTATGAACCTAAACAGGATGCTTCCCTAAAATGCAGGTGGCCAACATCTCAGTTCCCACCACAAATCAGATGGCATTCAATACAAAATTAACTCCTTTATGTTCAAGGTGATGTGCTTGTGAGAGTTAGGCTAAGTTGTGTTTTTACAAAATTGAAGTTCTTGCATTAACACGGAAGGCCTAGCTGCTTAGCTGAACTTTTCAGCTTTTTGCAGAATGTAGTTTCATAAGTTGTTTTTCACTAAGAAATGCTGAACTGGAGGTTCAAGATAATACAAAAAATATTACTTCCTAGCATGATACAAGATACACTTAGGAATGCATGGATTCATAAACAACAGGTTGGGCTGAGACACCTGGTGTGGAAGATTTAACCTAGTAACAGCCTGGTAATAGCTTTGGGAGAGGCTGTAAATTTGGCAGAGGGTGGTCTTGCCTTGAAAGTAATGCTATAAAACTCTCTATATTTTTCGACAAAGCGGGTACTCTCCTTCTAACCGGAAGGGAGCGCTCCCGCAATTGCAATCACAAATAAATAAATAAATAATGCTGTTTCACAAGATGTGTGCCTCAGTTTCCCTATTTGACTCGTGAGCATTTCTCACAGCTAAACAACCAGTTATTGGGTATAACAAAATGAATGACTGCATGCACAAAAGCAGTGACAGGGGAGCAAAAAATGGAAGAGGAATGAAACCAGGAATGGAATTTCATTCACTTTTTTTTTTTTTCCCCCTGTGTGAATGAAACTAAGAAACTCCTGGAAATTAAGAACTAAGAAACTCCTAGCATTTGTCTGGCACTGGTGACACCTTTTCCCTGGCACTCTCTTTTAGTTAGTGTCATCATGTCCCCACCAGACTTACCTATCAGCCCCTTCAACAGGGGTTGACTATCAGCCCTATGCCTCACAGTCACTACAGACTTCACTAAATATTCGAAAAGACACCAAAAAAATCAGGATGACAGTGTTGACAACTGCCACAGGTATGAATTTAGTTTGACATGCCAAGGCCATGTGACAACTCCACATAGGCTCCACTTCCAGACCTGAGTAGTAACACCTGTCCTCAAAGGCCTGCAGGCTCCTGATATTTTTTTTTCTTAGTTATTTTTCCCTGAACGAAACTCCTTTGGCAGTTTATGGTCATTTTCATTGCTTCAAACTATTATTCTTCTATTGCCTAAAGTCCACTATGATATCAGGCATAAAAATAACCTACACGCACACACTGAAAGCATTCATGTTGTGTCCCGCAGAGAAGACCCACACTCAGACGTCACCGACTCAAAAAACAGCGCTGTTTCTGAGCCAGCAGCTTGCTCACTGAAACCGTGACGTGCGGCCCCGCGCGCCGCACGCTCCTCACCGGTGCACGAGCGGTGCTCGCCGCCGCCGCCGCCCCACCAGGAGACGCAGGAACCGGTCCTGAATGTAGCCTCGCTCCGCCGCCGAGCACTTGCTGACGGCGCTGCTGCCGCCGGTGCCCTGGACCTGCCGGGGCAAAGACACTGCGCTGACGCTCCCGAGCTAACCGGGCGCTACCCCACCGAGACCCCCGGGGCGGGACCGCGCACGGACAGGCAGCGCCAAGGGACTCCGAGGGAAGGGCAGGATCACAGGAACCAACCACCGGCGGGGCCAAGCCTACTTCACGCCCCAACCTCTCCCCGCCCGGGTCTGCCTCCCCTCACGCCCCCGAAATCCCGCCCAGGCCCCGCCAGCCGGGCCGGGACCCCGCCTGCGCAGCCGCCCCGCGCGGCGGCGCTCCCTCACGGCGCTCCCTCACAGCGGCGTCTCGCGGGGCGCCCGGCCGCCCGCCGCCCATCCTCTCCGCACCGGGAAGCGCGAGCGCGCGCCGGCCGCACGCGGTGACGCAGCGCCCCGGCCGGGAAGCATCATGGGCGGGAAGCTGCGAGTGGAGCGCGCCCTCTGGCGGGCCCGCCGCGCTCGTCCGCCGCATCCTTGCCCGCCTCGCGGTCCCGCCCCACCGCCCCACGCTGCCGCCGCGGCGCTCGGAGGATTGGCGAGCGCACGCCCGCACCTGGGCCCGCGGCGAGGGAGGGCCAGAGGCGCGTCACCATGGCAACGGGCAGCCTCTGCGCGGTAAGCCGAGGGGCGGGCGGAGGAGCGGCAGCGGCAGGGCGCGGCGCTGTGCGGAGGCGGCCGGTCTCCCTGGCGGGGCGTGGAGCACTGCGCGGCGGGGTGCGGAGCTTCCCGGCGGAATGCTGGGCGTCCCGCGGCAGCGTGGTGCTGAGCTTTCCGCGCTGCGCGTTCCCGGCGAGGTGCAGAGCTCCGTGCGGCGCTTGAGCAGAGCTGGCTCTGGCTACTGCGTGCGTTTTGGGACACAGCTTCTTGGAGGTTCACAGTCTGGCAGTCTAAACGACAAACAAACAGGGGCATGCGAGTGTCTGTGGTAGAGGTGAATGTTCCGTGTTTTTTCTCGTTAGGGTTTGCGCTAGGAGTTGCAGAAGAACCATGTTAGCCTGATTGTAACAAGGTGTCACCGGTACTGTGCTTGCATCGGTGTTCAATATCTCTACACATCTTGCAGTCCACAAATTAGTATATTGTGCATGAAATCACTTTGAATTGCAAAATGTTACTGTCCTGTCCCAGTCAGTGGGTTGTGAGAAGGGTATACATATATCTAACTGAGGTCCATGCAGCTCAGTCCTCAACCCACTGCTAGCATTTTATCAATAACCACATGAATTTTTTTTTCTGAGGTATGTTTTATTAGTGTTGCCTTTTAGGTGATTCCTGGCATACCTGGAGCAGCTCGTCCTGGCTTCTGTATTTATAGTGCAGGATACAGTCCAGTAGCTCCCATATTTCTATTTATATTCTGGATGTATGCGCAGTTTCTGCAGAGATCAAGGCTTCTCTTTCCTCCAGGTTTCCTTTTTTTGCTAGCTGTTCGTTACTTTGTTGATCTTATCACATGTCTATGATCTGTAAATCATGTTTTGATTTAGTTTGCAGTTAAGGTTTACAGGGATTGCTAGCCCATCCTACTGGCACTTCAGGTCCTGCGAAGTTTCCCATTCTACAAGCATCCTGAGAATGATGATGGAAAAAAATGCTTAGCAGCAAGTTGGGGAGTGGCCATTCAACTCTCCATCCAGCTGTCCCAGGAAGTCCTTTCCAGTCTTATGTTTCTATATCCATTACAATCTTCTGTGCAAGCTCTGTTAGAAGACACTGAAACATGAGCTCAGCACACAACAAGTCAGACCCAAATAATTTGGGGGGGGAAGGTTAGTTTCCTGTCCTTAGTACAAGGCACTGCATGCATACTCCATGATGAGAGACTTTATATTAGATTTCCATGGTGATGGAAAGGAAGATGGTGTGCAGACATTCTTGGACCTCTGTGTCCAAACATTAGCTGCCACAGGCATGAAATCCTGTAATCACTCATAATTTCATCAGGCTCTAGTTTAGAAGTATCTGGGATTTTTGCTTCTATGTATTTCTTACTTTGGATGGATGTTTTAGGGCCTGATTGCTGTAATAGCTAGAAATCTCTAGATTTCTTGTTGCAGGTATTAATAGCCAGCTTATATCTACCTGTTCTCTGTTCACAGTTAATCTGAAATGATTCCTTTACCTTTTTGGCACTGACTCTAAGCAGACAGATTTATCAACACTTGATCCATGTTTTGCCAGCCTAAGCCTAGCTAAACAAGCTGTTGGTGCTGCCATAGCTCTGGCACTTCCATCAGGTTTGGACATCTTCACAGGCTGATGCAGGGGAGGGATGCCTTATCCTGATGTGCATGGGCAACCTTCCCCTGCCTGATCTCTCCTCCCACTCCTCTGAGGATTCCCCTGGGGCTTTGCACAACATCCAAAGCCTGTGAGGAACGCACAACTCACCCCACATAACAGAAAACACATAGCAGAGCAGCGCAGGCATCTCAGGGCCCCATGCTGCTCCCACCCCCAACTGGGCGGGCGGCCTGAGGAGAGGGGAGTACGTAATGAGAAGCATTTGCTGCAGCAGCTATCTATAGACTTTTGTTTAGGAGAAGGCAAGGGACAGGCGTGGCCCTTGCTTCTTGACCTCAGAGCTGACGTCAGAGAAGCCCAGATGAGTAACTGGGAGTGCTCCAGAGGGAAGCCAGGCAACACCAGCATCACTGAGAGAAGAGGTTAAATGTGTTGTCTCCTACAGAAGGGTGCACTGCATCCATAGTGTCAAGCCTCTAGTCCGAATTCAAGGTGGGCCAAAGAAGTTGGGGCCTTTCTGTGAGCTGACTCAGCAACACAAAATCTCTGCTTCTCACCTACAGCTAAGCATTTTCCCTTATCTGTTCTGCTTTTTTAATCACTTGGATACATGCTGCAGGTTATCAGTTGCATCACAGTCTCTGTATCATCTTGCATTTGGGAAAGAGCTCTAGGAACGATATAGTGGTTACACGTCTACATTGTACTAAGCAGTGGGACATTAATGATATTGATAGCCAAAACACCTGATTCTTACTTTACCTATATTGTCTTGTTGCTCCCAGATACTGCAAGAGGGGAGAGCAGGACTCGTCTGCTAATCTAGGACAATGTGGTTAAATTCTGGAGAACATGTGGTATGAATCTTAGATCTCAATCGTTCTGTTGTAACATAACACCACAGAGAGGCCTCAGTGACAGGATAAGGCCTTGTCAGGCTAAGGCCATTATGGCAAAACTCAGAGACAACGTAACTTCTAAGTCCTGTAGGCATACACGGCTCTTGAGTGTGTAACTGTGTCATCAAAGACAGTGATTAACAAAACAAGTTAACAAGTTACAATCACAGGAACCAACTCCTAGTCATTGCTAAGAATCTCAAAAAAAAAAAAAAAAAAAAAAATCGAACATACTATAATCCAAAATAATCCACTGTCAAGGAAGGTACTGTGATTTTTTTTTTTTTTACTCTTTAATACCAGTGGAATCTTATCTCCTCTTCTAAAAGAATGATGGAAAGAACTTTAGAGAATACCAATAGATACTACTGGCATTGATGATAGAAGAGGAGAGAATAAATAGTTATGCTGTGTTTGTGGCAAGTTAAGAAGCACAGGAAAACATTATAAGGGCTTTTAAAAGACAAGAAATATGTATTGTTGCATTGTAGAAACTGTGCAGTAGAGATGAGGGAACTGAGGTGAGGTTATAGCTAAAATACTGTCTTGGAGAGAGACTATTTAGCAGTGTTATAATGGATTTAGATTTGTGAATCAAGAAGGAGGGTGCAGAGAATTGGCGGAGGAGATGTAAGGGCAAAGAATGCTGAGATGGGGTTTTGTTTTCCTTCTGTTTTTGTTTTGCAGAAATCTTGGACCAAAGAATCATAGAATCAAAGGATCATGGGGAATTACCTGTGCACTAATATTTATAGGATGAAAATGGCATGTCCCATGAAAATGTTGGACATTAATACAGCATCAGCCCTAGGGAAAATGGTGGAAGGGTTGTTGCCACACACTGAGAGAGGAAGCGATGATTGTCATTAACTATATGAGCACTGTACATTTCTGAGCAAGATAATGTCTGTTTGTAATACCAGTGGAGATATGTTGATACACTATGAGATTTGCTTTCCTGTTTTATTCCTTGCAATACTGTGGTCCTTTAAAATCTCCTTGCTAACAAATTAATTTAACTTCATTAAATTGTATTGTCAATTCCGTGTTGAAGGACAGAAGCTTGATCTTAGGCACAGCTGTGGTCATGTCTTTCTTAAAAATTACCTAAGATATCTGAAAAATGGCTTGAATGGAGTCTTCTCCTTGTGGGAAGATGGTTGTATGCTTTGCATCAAGTGATACTGACCTCCGCTCTGGCTTTCACTGATGTGGTGGGAGGCACTGCTCATCTCCTTACCTACCAGTAGAGTTCCTGTAGTGGCTGCTGCTTTCCTCATTTTAAGTAATACATTACCAAACATATTTGTTGCATTTACATTCGGTGGTTCTCTTGACATTTTGTAAATATACATGGATCGTGGCAAAGCACCCATGATACTTTTGATACACTAATATGTGATTTTATGCTGCATTCCACTTCTGTGTGTGCTATTCAAAGACTTTATCACACCTTTTTAATTTACTTTCTCTCTCTGAACAGCTTTAACTCCTTTACCGTCCAGTGTAGGGTCTTTCAGAGAGGTATGAGCAATACTGAACTCTTTTAACTTTCCTTTAGGGTTTGCAAGCTGCTTTAATCTGCAGACTTAAGCGTCTCCAAGCTCCCTTTGTTCTTTAAAAATAAGGACCCTGCCCTGTACTTCTTTCCAAATGCAAAACTTAAACTCTGTTTCATAGTTTCTTTCATGACTTAAAGGCCTTCAAAAATGTATCTGTTATATTGTTTCCTCCTCAAATCTTTGTCTCCATTCTCCATCTGTAGAATGGTACTAAGACCAAATTTCATACCTTCAAGATGGAGNAAAAAAAAAAAAAAAAAAAAAAAAAAAGGAGTTTTACCACCTCAGAGACAGATGAGGGATTTTTGGATTTTTATAAGGCATTTGGCAGTAATGCATGAATAGCTGAATAAACACTGAGCAGTAATTCATAAACGTTTGGTTTAAAATCTGTTGCTGTATGTAACAATGTTTCTATGAGAGTCCCACAGAGCAGTTAATGGTTACTGATTAGTGGCTGTGTCCTGGAAAGCAGGAATTGAAGGATTTATTCATTACATTAGATGGTCAATAGGATATAAAAAGGGCAGTATTGTATACAAAGAAGGATGGGTACTACCTGTGTATATTTAATTAATATAATGATTACTGGAAGAACGGCAGTGTTCTGGGATAAACACTTAAACCCATTCTCGTTAGACATTGTTAAGAAGCTCTGGTTTGAGGCCTCCCCTGTAATCAGAGAATGAAGGCATACAGTCTCTTTAGTTTTACAATGGTTGTAAAGTTACCTAGTATGAATCTACAACAGGGCTTTCAGAAAATGGAGTCCAATCTGGATTTGGACCATGAGTAACTTTTCTCATGATCCTAGATGCATGATGCCTTCAGTGTTCCTCTCACAGATGACTATTTGTTACCAGTCACCTGAGGTTTCACGGAGCAGCAGTACAACATTGGCGTTTGCCATCAAACATGGTGCTGCTTCCCCAGATTGGATCTCCTCATCCAAATTATGTTAAAACCAGAAGCACATTCACCAAGTTCTTTGTAAGAGACTCAGAAGAACAGGGCTAGCAAAGGGAAAGTATCTCTCCCATGTCTTAACCCCCGTTTCTTCAGCTTTCCATTCTCAGCTTCACCTTGCTATTATCTCTGCTTCTAGGAATTTATAGCCTAACACAGACATACAGCCAGTCTCCAAGGAGCCTCTTGTCCATGGATATGGACTTGTTTATAGCATCTGAGCCAGGCCCCACACATTGATGGCAAGGGAGGAAACGATATAAATTATGCTGGGCCCTGCTTTCTTGTGGTGAGATCTCTACTTGCCAAGAAACTTCTGGCCTTTGTTCTGGGCTGGAGATGGTTTCTGTAATAGAGAGGGAGGCACTTTCTATTCTGAGTGGAGAAAGCAGTACCAGGGAAGGTTTTAATTATCTCTCATTTCAGAGCAGACAGGCTGCTGTATGCATGCAGGAGTTGATGAACAGTGCAATCCCAGTCCAGAGAAAGGCTACAGGAAAGAAGCATCTTCTCACCCCAGGGAAAAGGGTCTTTGTTGGAGGATTAGACCAGTTCTTAGTAAGAGCCATAATGGAGCTGCTCCTGGGAGGGAAGGACTCCCTCTCTCAGGCTTGGAGCAGTAGAGTGAACCCAACACCAATTAAACATGGAAGGTGAAGCACAATGGACTTCTCTCAGCTTTCTCCCATCTCTCAGCTCTACTGAGGTGACATTACACTATGGAGAATGGAATTCTAGGTTTGTCCTTCTAACATATCATAAGGACTAATGTACAGGAATAGTGCTGTTTATAACCTAGCAGGGAATGTTGCACGCATGTGGAAGATGTTCTTGTCTTCATTTTCATGCCTTGCCTTGCAACTTTCCCTTCAGGGTAGCCAATTTGGGTTCCTGCTATGAGAATTATCTGATCAGCATTTTTCAAATGCTTTGGAGGAGTTTTTGTTTATGTGCTATTCATACTCTTTCATTCTTCTTGTGATAATTCTCTATCTTGTTACCCTTATCTTTTAGTGGTTCACATGGTTCTTGAAATTACAAGATCTACAGTCTAATTTAGTGTGTAACAGTGGGTTTTATCTTCAGAACACTAGGATTCATATTAATCTGGGATACAGTTACTAGCAGTCATAAATCATAAATTCACAAAGAGAATTAGTTTAATATCTTTTAAAGCACATGCCATGGAGGAGAGGAGAGGAGAGGAGAGGAGAGGAGAGGAGACGGGTTTTATTTCAGGTGTTAACAGTGACCAGAAATTCGTATCATTTAGCTGTTCATATTGTTAATTATGTATCATAGGCTCATAGAATTATAGAATGGCTTGGGTTGGAAGGGACTTTAAAGATCATCTACTTCCAATCCCTGCTGTGGGCTGGCTGCCACCCCTTGGATCAGGCTGCCCATGGCCCATCCAGCCAGGACTCGAGCACCTCCAGTGATGGGGCACCCACAGCTGGTCTGGGCAGCCTGGGCCAGGGCCTCACCCTCTGAATAAAAAATTTCTTCCTCACATCTAATTTACATCTTCCCTCTTTTAGTTTAAAACTTTTCCTCCTTGTCCTATCACTATCTGCCCATGTATAATTTTGATCTCTCTCCTGTTTATCAGCTCCCTTTACGTACTGTAAGGCTGCAATGAGGTCTCCCCAGAACTATCTCCCCTCCAGACTGAACAACCACAGTTCCCTCAGCCTTTCTTCACAGCCCTCTGTTTTCCTGCCCTTTAAGCATCTTCATGGCCTCCTGTGGCGCAGCTCCAGCAGCTCCACATCCTGCTTTTGCTGGGGACCCCAGCCCTGGACGCAGCACTCTAGGTGGGGCCTGATGAGGTCAGAGCAGAGGGGGACAGTCACCTCCCTGCCCTGCTGCCACCTCTGTTGGTGCAGCCCAGGGTGCAGGCGGCCTTCGGGCCGCAGGCGCACGCTGCTGGCTCGCGTGGAGCCCCTCGCCCACCAGAAGCCCCAAGCCCTCCTCCGCAGGGCTGCTCTCAGGGAGTTCTGCTCCCAGTCTGTGCACACAGCTGGGACTGCCCCGACCCAGGGGCAGCACCTTGCACTTGGCCTTGTTGAACCTCATCACGTTCCCATGGACCCAGTTTTTCCAGCCTGTCCAGGTCCCTCTGGAGGCCACCCCTTCCTTCTGGTGTATCAGCTGCCCCACTCAGCTTGGTGTCATCTGCAAACTTGCTAAGGGTGCACTCAATTCCTTTGTCTACGTCATTGATAAAGATGTTGAAGAGCATTGGTCCCAAGATAGACCCCTGGAGGCCACCACTCATCACCGGCCTCCACCTAGACATGGAGCCATTGACCACCACCCTCTGGCTGCAACCATCCAACCAATTATTATCCACTGAATAGTTAACCTTCAAATCCATGTCTCTCCAATTCAGACATAGGGATGTGGTGTGGGACCATGTCAAAGGCGTTACAGAAGTCCAGGTAGATGACTTGCTCTTCTTTTGTCTAATGCTGTCACTCCATCATAGGAGGCCACCAGACTGGTCAGGCACAACCTGCCCTTGGTGAAGCTGTGCTGACTGTCCTGGATCACCTCCTTGTCTTGCATGTACCTTAATGTAGATTCCAGGAGGATCCGCTCCATGATCTTCACAGACACAGAAGTGAGCCTCATGGGCCTGTAGTTTCCCAGGTCTTCCTTTCTCACTTTCTTAAAAATAGGGGTGATGTTTCCCTTTTTCCAGTCACTGAGGACTTCACCTGACAGCCTTGCCTTTTCAAATATGGTGGAGAGTGGCTCGGCAACCACATCAGCCAGTTCCTTCAGGACCGTGGGATGCATGTCATCTGGCCCCACAGGCTGGTACACATTCAGTCCCATCAGGTCTGGAACTTGCCCCTTGATTACAGTGGGAGGGATTTTTCTCCTCCAGTTCCTGCCTAGAGGTGCCTCATATTTGTTCTGTAGGGGCATTTAGGGGGCAATGGGGAGACTGTTCCATCTGCTCTGCGCAGAGACATCTTGCATGTTTTTGCAGTCTATCTCTGCAGGGTTGGGCTGTTAGGAACTTGTGTCCTGCTTTTGAGCTGAATTTATCTGTTACCTAACATTTCATCCAGGACTGTTTTGCATACTGTTACAGTCAAGCTAACAGACCTATAACTGTTCAAAGTACTTCTAAAAAATCTCTTGTTAAATATAGGTAATGCATTAGGTATTTACCAAATATTTCACCTGTAACACACCTCCACTAACAATTGCTTCAGTTACATTCTTTTCTGATATACAGAGGAGGAGATATGAGAACTATATTAAAATTAAACTCTAATTGTTTCAGCATTAGAAATAATCATATTCCTACTAGCACCTCTGCTTTTGATACTGTGTTTCTCAGGTGCAGAAATCTGTCTCTTTCCCATTTCTGCAGACTCTATTATCTTTTCCAAGTGGCTATTCATCCAGGGAAGTCTGGTACCTTAGCCAATGCAGACATGATATTAGGCCTCTGTTCAACAACAACAACAACAAAACAAAACATCTGCTTTGGTGTGGTGACTCCCTTTATTCTTGCTGTGATCACATCACCTGTAGCAATCTTCTCTGAGCCTTCTTCCATTGTAGAGGTTTGTTGATTGGTCATACCAGTTAGTTGCCCTATATCGAATTTTGTTCTCAATGTCCAGTTACCAGAGTAAAGTGAAAAGAAAGTCTGACCAAATAGCTAACAACATAAACATGTAACAAGAGTTCATCTTGGACTGCTGAGTAATAGTTGCAAGAAATACAAGTTAAAAGAGGGAAGAAAAAAAAAAAGCAATCTTATCTACTCTCATCTTCAGTATAACTTTGTATCTGGTTTGTGATGTCTCGTTGTCTTATTTACCAAATATTCTTTGAATATTCTTTGTAGCCCCATGTTATTGTTGGCAGCTATATATTCCACACTCCGGGTACTCTGTCAACTCTGGATAATCCGCTAGCAAGAGTATCCTCCAATTCCTTCCTCCACTCACTGCAAAAATTATCAACAGCTTTTTTAAAGGACAGTGGGAGTGGCTGGTACCTCTGCTTTTTGAAGTCCACAATGAGTTTCAGTGGCTTCNTTCAGTGGCTTTTTTTTTTTTTTTTTTTTTTTTTTTCCCACCAGTTTTTTTGCAGGAGTAATTTCTTTCTTGTGTCATTTCTAACTTCTAATGCAGCACAAAACACTGGCTTAAACATTCTCTTTAGATTTACATTGTTGAGTGTAACAAGTGTTAAAGAATGTCTGTGTCAAAGAATATGAACGCTACAGTATATGGGGTTTATGAAGCTGGTGTTGTTAGTGTGGGGTGCTCACTGCCAGATTCAGGCAGCTCCAAGACAGGCCTGCTGCTGCCCAAAGCTGAGTCCATCAGCAAAGCCAGTAGTGCCACTGTGAAAATATATTAAGAAAGGGTAAAAATATACTGTGCAGCAGCTGTGAGAGAGAGGAGCAAGAAAAATATGAGACAACCCTACAGACACCAAGGTCAGTGGAGAAGGTGGGTAGGAGGTGCTCCAGGCACCAGAGCAGAAGTTTCCCTGTAGCTGTGGGCAGGACCATGGTGGAGCCTGCTGTCCTGCCTGCAGCCTGTGGTGTACCACAGCAGAGCAGGTCTCCACATGCAGCCCATGGAGGAGCCCACGGTGGAGCAGATGGACGTGGCCTGAAGGAGGCCACAGCCCGTGGAGGGCTCCTGCAGGAGAAGGCATTTTGGCAAGAGGTGCAGCTAGTGGAGGACTCTTACTGGAGAAGCCTTTTCCAGAAGGACTGTACCCTGTGGGACCCATGTTGGAACAGTTCATGAAGGACCGTACCCCGTAGGAAGTCTGTTTTGCCTGTGGTGGTAACTGGTAAGTGATCTCACTGTTTGTATCTAAATCCCTGAGCTTTTCCATCTTACTTTCTCTGCCTGCCCTGTTGAGGAGGAGGAGTGGGAACCAGACACCCAACACGGTGTCTGGCAGCAGCCAAGGTCAGCACACCACACCAATGGTTCATTGGCTGGCTGTGACCTGGTTAGGTACAATTGTAAAACTCAGTACTGTAGCAAACAGACCTGAAGATACCTTTGGATGCATGAAGATGGAAGAAATAACTGGAATCTGTATCCTGTTGTGTTAATTTTGTCATTAGAGTTGCTAAAGGATTGAAGAACATGAAGCAATTAACCCTAATTACTCCCAATACTTCATATACTTTTGGCTTCTGAGCACTAAGCTGACATTTTCAGAGAATCATAGAATCATAGAATGGCTTGGGTTGGAAGGGACCTCCAGGATCATCTAGTTCCAACCCCCCTGCTGTGGACAGGGCTGCCAGCCACTAGCTCACTGGATCCAACTGCCCAGGAGCCCATCCAGCCTGGGCTTGAACACAGCCAGGGATGGGGCATCCACAGCTTCTCTGGGCAGCCTGTTCCAGCGCCTCACCACTCTCTCAGGGAAGAATTTCTTCCTGATGTCCAACCTAAACCTTTCCTCTTTCAGTTTTAGCCCATTCCCCCTTGTCCTACTATTATCCACCTGTGCAAAAAGTCAGTCCCCCTCCTGTCTGTAAGCTCCTTTTAAGTACTGAAAGGCTGCAATGTGGTCTCCCCAGAGCCTGCTTCCACCTCTTGTATGCCTCAAAATGGCTAGTGTTATTTTTAGATACATAAGAAACATTAAGATGGCTCATAAGCCGAACTGTTTTTTCTATGTTTTTACTTCTACTAGGTCAGATATGGTCCTTAATTATTATGTAAAGCAGAATCAACTAAGTGGTTTTTTCATAGCCCGATTCTGCTGTTGGAGGAAATAGGCAGCTGCGATTTAACCTGTAGGTCTCAGTAACTTTTTAAAGTGTGTGGTAGACTTATATGTGTGTTTTGAACCTCTAGTGTGTTTTGGGATTGTGAATGATTTTGATAGATCATTTAAGCTCAATGGTAACATCTTTGTCCAGTTAAATTCGTCTTGGCAGCTTAAGTTGCAAGCTTATGGTTGTTTTTTTTTTTTTAATTAAGCACAATAAGTGTCTCACAGACTTTTCTTGGTCTGTATCTACGACTCATAAACAATGCTACAATATAAAGATGTCTTAATAAGATTGTGTAATACATAAATTTCCACTAGATGGAGCTGTATCATACCAGTTCGTTCGTGCGTTCATGCAAGCGTGCATGTAGAGGTGTGGGAGGGGATGTGGAGGG
>VXAV01007236.1:39817-55538 GCA_013399715.1 Alectura lathami | reverse complement strand
GGGGGGGCGGGATGTGCAGATGGATGGGTGGCTGTGTGCCCAGAGGGAGATCCTGTCTAGGTTAAAAAACACAGCTTCCTGTGTCTGTCTGCGGCAGGTATATTTAGTGCATTTCAGGTGTCATACATGGCTGCAGTGTATTTAGAGGGGAAGAATGGACTGGTTGCATTCATTATTGCCACTTTGGCTGATGGCATGTTCAGTATGGTGTATTTGTGACATCTACTGGAGCACTCCAGTGCATATGGGTTGTGGATGATTAGCATCACTTATCAAAGAAAAAAGGGATGTTTGACCATCCTCAGTTTTCCTTTCCCTGGAGGAATCATCAGATCTTACTTCAGATCCTACCCCTCTGAGACACATCAGAGCTCGAACCCAAGATCATGAGTGAGGAGTGCTCAGGTATAGAAGGGTCTCTCCTGGACAGTCACCTTGTCCCTGCAGAGTCCTCCTCCCAGTTCTCTGCTGCTAGGCAGAAGAGTCCAATAGACTCAGCAGCGTGTGGGTGAGACTCGACTCTGCTGATCTCAGAGCCTTTCCTTCCTGAACAAACATTTTCCATTCTGAAATAATCACCTCACTATATATAGAAAGCACCAGCTCCTCCAAAGCAAAGGCCTTGTTCTTTGGAAAAGGATATCCCTCAAGCTGTTTTCTTCCTTTTACAAAACACCAGCAAGCCCTTTGCTGTCAGGCTTGTATATGTCTGTGAACAGTGTTGATTAAAGGCACATGTTCAGCTCGTACAAAAATAATCTGGATTTCCCATGCAGGTCCTCTGCTCCCCACCCCCATCTCGTGGATTTTGAGACTATGTCTGTAATCACAATCCACAGTATTTCGGAAACCACCTCCCCATCTCACTTCCTCCCAGCTGATTTTCAGGGGAACAGAAGGAGACTTGTTTGCTACCAGGGAGGAAGTCCAGGTCTTACTGAGCAACTTTCTAAGAGGCACCTATGAGAACAAGGCACTTTGCTTTTGTCAATGTAAGCTCTCAGAGGCTGCTGCCAAATGAGGTCACCCTGCTGCAGAAATGTGGATGAAGAGATTCCAGCAGGATGGAAGAAGCCAGGACAGGAAGTTGAGCAGTCAGTAGCACAGGGCTTAGCTCAGTCAGCTTCCCCCTCTGGAAATGTTGATTTCAGTTCTGTCTTGGCTCACAGACTAAAATGAATTAGATGGTTTCCTTCTCATCATTTTCTCATTCCCTTTTCTCATCATAAAAATCATTCCATGGTTTGACACAGTTCAACCATCTCTTTAGGAGTATGTAATGGGGCAAGCAGCACACAACAGCTAGTTCTGAGGTTAGGACACTGACTTTTCTGAATCACAAAACACACAGAACCTCAGGGAGAAACTTCTCTTTCAAACCCTGGACCTTTTGCTGAACTAGCACATCTCAAGAAAGATGGACAATCCTGAATGCTAGGAATGTGTTATGACCTTGTCTTAGTTGTTCTAGTGATTAATTCCTCTCTCCACTGAACAAATGCTCTTTGCTTTCATTTTTTACAACTTTAGTTTCATCCTATTGCTCCTGTTCTGCCTTCATTTGCTAGATTCAAAAATTATATACAATTACAAATTTTCTCTCTTACAGATGCTTCAAAATGACTTCCTTTTCTTACATTTTTAAAACAATCCATGTTGAAACTTGTTCTCTGGATCTCAACTCATTCTTGTCACTATTATCATAGAATCAATGAATTATGGAATCATATAGAATCATAGAATAGCTTGGGTTGGAAGGGATCTCCAAGATCATCTAATTCCAACCCCCCTGCTGTGGACAGGGCTGCCAGCCACTAGCTCACAGATCCAGCTGCCCAGGAACCCATCCAGCCTGGCCTTGGACACAGCCCGGGATGGGGCATCCACAGCTTCTCTGGGCAGCCTGTGCCAGCGCCTCACCACTCTCTCAGGGAAGAATTTCTTCCTGATGTCCAACCTCAACCTCCCCTCTTTCAGTTTCAGCCCATTCCCCCTTGTCCTACCATTATCCACCTGTGCAAAAAGTCGGTCCCCCTCCTGCCTGTAAGCTCCTTTCAGGTATTGGAAGGCCTCAATGAGGTCTCCCTGGAGCCTTCTCTTTTCCAAGCTGAACAATCCCAACTACGTCAACCTTTCCTCATAGGAGAGGTGCTCCAGCCCTCTGATCATTTTGGTGGCCCTCCTCTGGACCCGCTCCAACAGCTCCACATCGCCTCTGTCCTGGGGGCCCCAGGCCTGGACACAGCACTCCAGGTGAGGCCTCCCAAGGGCAGAGCAGAGGGGGACGATCCCCTCCCTCTCCCTGCTGGCCACCCCTCTCTTGATGCAGCCCAGGATGCCATTGGCCTTCCTGGCTGCAGGAGCGCACTGCCGGCTCATGGCCAGCTTTTCGTCAATCACGACGCCCAAGTCCTCCTCTGCAGGGCTGCTCTCCAGGAGTTCTTCTCCCAGTCTGTGCACACACCTGGGACTGCCCCGACCCAAGTGCAACACCTTGCACTTGGCCCTGTTGAGCCTCATCAGGTTCTCGTGGGCCCACTTTTCCAGCCTGTCCAGGTCCCTCTGGATGGCATCCCTTCCTTCAGGGGTATCAACTGCACCACTCAGCTTGGTGCCATCAGCAAACTTGCTGAGGGTGCACTCGATCCCGCAGTCTACGTCTTCAATAAAGATGTTGAAGAGCACCGGCCCCAAGACGGACCCCTGAGGGACACCTCTCATGACCGGCCTCCACCTGGACATTGACCACAGCACTCTGGCTGTGACTGTCCAACCAATTCTTTATCCACCAAATAGTTAACCCTTCAAATCCACATCTCTCCAGTTTAGAGATAAGGATATGGTGCAGGACCGTGTCAAAGGCCTTGCACATGTCCAGGTAGACGGCATCCGTCGCCCTCCCTTGGTCCACCGATGCCGTCGCTCCATCACAGAAGACCACCAGATTGGTCAGGCACGACCTGCCCTTGGTGAAGCCATGCTGGCTGTCTTGGATCACCTCCTCATCTCGCATGTGCCTTAGCATCTCCTCCAGGAGGATCCGCTCCATGATCTTTCCAGGCACAGACGTGAGGCTCACCGTCCTGTAGTTCCCCAGGTCTTCCTTTCTCCCTTTCTTAAGAATGAGTGTGATGTTTCCCTTTTTCCAGTCACCGGGGACCTCGCCTGACAGCCACGACTTTTCAAATATGATGGAGAGCAGCTCGGCAACCACATCAGCCAACTCCTTCAAGACCCTGGGATGCATCCCGTCCGGCCCCATAGACTTGTAGACATTCAGTCCCATAAGCATTTGCGTCCCATATTGAACCATTTGAGTTGGAAGTGACCTCTAAAGGCCATCCAGTCCCACTCCCCTGCCATGCACAGGAACACCTCCAGCTGGATTTAGTTGCTCAGAGCCCAGCCAGCCTGACCTTGAAGGTCTCCAGGGACGGGGCAGCCACCACTTCTCTGGGCAACCTGCGCCAGTGCTTCACCACCCTTATCCTAGAAGACTTTTTCCTTATCTACAGGCTCAATCTCCCCTCTCTCACTTTGAAACCATTTCCTCCAGTTCCACCCCAACAAGGCCCTGCTGCGGTCTGTCCCCTTCTTTCTTGTAGCCCCCCTTTATATACTGAAAGGCCACTCTTGGGTCTCCCTGGAGCCTTCTCTGGCCACTTTGAGTTTCCTACAGACTTTATAAATATTGAACATTAAATATATTACCGAAACTGCAGTAATATGGCTTTCCTATTGTTCCATGTGCTTCTGTTTAGGTAGGTGATACTTCCTTGTGGATTATTAGTCAAGATACTAAACAGCACTGGACTACAGGGAGATCTGTGCAAGACCTCATTAGAAAAACTGCTGGAGGAGGATTTCTCATTTGCAGTTAATCATTTGATATAATGTGGATGTGGAACACAGGTATATTTAATCCTGCTTTTATGTGTGTGTCATGAAGATCTGAGTCAAATACCTGAAAGAGATCTGTTTTATCTACATATGCATTTATCAAACAAATTGGACAGTCATCAGAAATGTTAACAAGTGGGCTGACTTTTTTTTTTTTGTTTCAAGTAACCAAAGTCTGTCTGTCTCACTGGCGTGTTCTGCAGTCAGTGGTATACCAGAAAGTGTTCTGGCAGCATTATCTTGAGCTACATTTGACTTCCCAGTCCAAATGATAAAGATGTAACCTAAAAGTGGTTCACTTTAAAGCATCCTTACTATAACCTACAGGCACGCCTCTGGATTGGTGATGATTTATGAAACAATCTATCCTGTTGTCCCCGTAACCTGAAGAACCTACATACTTTTGATGGGTTTTACAACTAACAGAAAGAACTAGGCCTACTTCTCTGTTTGTTTATGCATGTCAGGCATATCCTATAAAATGTAGTAAATCTATTAATAGAGTTGTTACACATTATTTTTAGTTGGAAATATTTTAATTATATCACATAGGAATAAGTATTACTATTATTACTGTGTACAAATATTATAAATTGTTATTATTCCTTGGTAGGAGGATTATCTACTTGGTAGGAATGATCAACTGTACAGATATAAACTGAGAAATAATGGCCCAAAGAGTACTACTCCAGAAAAATGTTCAGTTTAGAGTTATCTATGACCTATGAATCAGCTGAGGGCACGCTGTTGTGAAAAACAAATAAACATATGAGATGGCATAAACGGGAATATGATTCACAACATGCATGAAGTATCATTTCTGGCTCTACTTTACTCTTATCCGGCCCTTACCTGCAGTACTGTGTCCAGTCTTAATGTGTGCGCTTCAGAGAATGTAGACTAATCTGAGAAAGTCCAGAGGAGATGATCAGAGGTTGAGAAAATGCAACATGGAAAGATTAAATACTCTGGGGCAGGTTCTCTTAAAAAGTGAAATGATGTTAAAACTGCCTTTGTTTGTAGAAGACAGTTGCAAAGGGAAAAATCTATTTCCAGTGTTCATAATACATAGTACAAGAAATAATGGGTTTTGATTATGGTAAATACAATTTGACACTGAATAGATTGGCTAGCAAGTTTATGGAGTCTTTGTTATGGAAGAGTTTTAAGAACCAGTTAGATACACATCTAACTAGATTAAACAATATATTCATGTTTCACATTACATTAAGTGATTAACTGAGCATGACAGGTGCTTCTGGATTCAGCTGAACCGTCTTTCAGTTATGGAAATTAAGCAGTTGACAGCCCTAGGTTTTTTTTCTTCTGTTTCAAATCTTCCCATAATACACTGTTTACAAATTAGCTGCAAAGAATATTGCCACCACTTCACTTGCAGCCTCATCCTTCCATTTTTTTTATTTTATCTACCTACTAGTTTTCACTTCTGATTATTTTGTCTTCTGGGCATGAATTATCTTATTGCTGTCCTCAAAGTCTTACCTTTAGATGCTGCTATAAGTTAAATAATACCAAATGATCTGTTTGACAAATCCTAAGCTGAATTACAAGAGAGCTGAAAGATAAGAATGCATGGAACTGGCAAAATTGAAGACCAGTCCAGGGCTGGGACTGGTGAAACAATTAGCAGAGGCACTCTCAGCTTACAAGATGCATGGTATAATGAAGGTTCAAGACAGGGTGATAGCAAAGGGAAACATTTTAAGCCCAGCTATTTCAAAGGTTTTGCTGTGCTAGAGAATTCCACTAGAAAAGAAGACAGGGCTCACAATCAAGTGCTAAGGCATTTAGGACTGTGCTGAATAGAGCCCTGGAAAGAACATAGGCTGTGAGAATTACATCCAGGATATGACGTCCCAGGGATGGAACAAAAGGGAAGGCAATGGCTGAGAGTCCTTACTGCAGGCGTGGGGTATCGCAGTGTGGTGTTAAAACCACTGCTCAGTCCAGCTGCTTCTAGGACTGCCAAAGCTTCATCAGATTTCTTAGATTGTAAACATTCTCAGAAACAAATTAATGGAAGCCATGAACTCACAGAATCAAAGAATGGCTTGGGTTGGAAGGGATCTCCAGGATCATCTGGTTCCAACCCCCCTGCCATGGACAGGGCTGCCAGCCACTAGCTCACAGATCCAGCTGCCCAGGAACCCATCCAGCCTGGCCTTGGACACAGCCCGGGATGGGGCATCCACAGCTTCTCTGGGCAGCCTGTTCCAGCGCCTCACCACTCTCTCAGGGAAGAATTTCTTCCTGATGTCCAACCTAAACCTTTCCTCTTTCAGTTTTAGCCCATTCCCCCTTGTCCTACCATTACCCACCCATGTAAAAAGTCAGTCCCCCTCCTCTCTTTTCCGAGCTAAACAATCCCAACTCCCTCAACCTTTCCTCATAGGAGAGGTGCTAACTCTCCCTGCTCTATCCTAAAGCCATCCATCACATGCAGCCTGACAAGGGGACCTTACATTCAGGGCTTCCCACTGCTCCTGGGCAAGCCTATGATGCAGAAATATGCCCATTGCAAGAACCTTATTTGACAGAAGCTTTGTGTCCATTTAAACAAGCAGAAAATGGGGAATAACTCTTCTACTGTAAGGTTCAAAGCCAGCTAGTCAGGATACATCCAGCAGCAGTGCACTAGCAGCATTTAATTGTGACTAGGCTGTGAATATAGAGCTGCAAAGCTGAAGCAACAGCTACGTTTGCCATCTGAGATGACTTTGCAACTCTTCGTCTATACTTCATGGGTTTCAAAGGCATTTCAAATGACAGAGGTAGACTTGGGATCTCAACGAGAAACACCTGTCTTAGAGAGAGAGATCTGTCTTCCCAAACCCCACCCACTGCCCCTCCTGGTCATTTATGTTTCTAGCAGGTGCCTGACTTCTTTTATTTTTAACCTACCTTCTGAATGCAGGAAGCCTTTGCTTGCTGTGAACATCCGGGAATCAGAGCCTAAGCACATCCTAGAAGGATTTCCTGTTTGGGATTTCTGAGCCAGACTCCAACATGCAAGAGTGGAAGCCTCTGAGCAATTTAGTCAGTCCTGGGCTATCTGCCAGACTGCTCCTATCCAGTTCAGCAGCAAGACGCCATCTAGCAGGAAGGTGCTAAGCTGCCAGACCACTCCCCACCTGCTGCTGATGTGGGTGGGAACTTGCAGTCAGTTCTCGGGCAGCGAATTTGTGGCACTCCAGGATCAAGGTCATTGTAGTGGCAGAAAAATGACATGACAGATACCATAATGGCTATAAGCTGAAAGAGGGGAGATTTAGGCTAAATATTGCGAAGAAATTCTTTACTGTGAGGGTGGTGAAACACTAGCACAGGTTGCCCAGAGAGGTTGTGGATGCCCCCTCCCTAGAAGTGTTCAAGGCCAGGCTGGATGGGTCTCTAAGCAACCTTGTCTAGTGGGAGGTGTCCCTGCCCATGGCAGGGGAGCTGGAACTAGATGATCTTTAGGGTCCCTTCCAACCCAAACCATTCTATGATTCTATTATAAACCATTACATTGCAGTATTTGCCTGTAGAGGTATGGAAATACAAAGCATGCAGACCATATTTTCTGTGCTGCCTTCCAGCTATGCTTTGGTTGCTACTGACTCCAGAGTGCCATACTGCACCAGACCCTAGATTATTTCAATTTCTGAAGTTCCCTAAAGCACTGATTTAACCAGATAACTCAGTCATCTTCAAATTTTGCTCCCTTTTTCATACTCTGGTTTCCTCATCATTAATAATTCTATCAAAAGGCATGACACAGCTGGAAGCCTTGCAGTCCTGTCTCAACCCTTACTGCTAGCAGTCACCTTCAGCCTTGAATAGTTAAATAGCATATTTCTGCTCTTGCTTTTGTCTGAGTTGCTCTTGCAAAACATAGAATCATAACATCGTTTTAGTTGGTAGTGACCTTTAAAGGCCATCCAGATGCCATTTTAAACCATTTCCCCTAGTCCTGTTACAACAGGCCCTGCTATGGAGTCTGTCCCCTTCTTTCTTACAGCCCCCCTTCAGATACTCCAAAGGCTGCTCTCAGGTCTCCCTGGAGCCTTCTCTTCTCCAGACTGAACAGCCCCAGCTCTCTCAGCCTGTCCTCACAGGGAGGTGTTCCATCCCTCGGATCATTTCTGTGCCCCCTCTGGACACGCTCCAACAGCTCCATGTCCCTCCTGTACTGAGCACTTCCCATCTGGATGCAGGGCTTCAGGTGGGGTCCCCCTATTGCAGAGCAGAGGGGCAGGGTCCCCTGCCTGCCCTGCTGCCCATGCTGCTCTGGGTGCAGCCCAGGATGCTGCTGGTTTCTGGGCTGCGACAGCACACTGCTAGCTCATGTCCAGCTTGTCATTCACCAGTACGCCCAGGTGCCTTTCGGCAAGGCTCTGCTCAATCCTTGCATCCCCAGCTGGCACTGACAGCAGGGGTTGCCGCGCCCCAGGTGCCAGCCCTTGCATTTTGCTTTGCTGAAGCCCATGAGGCTCTCCTGGGCCCACCACTCCAGCCTGTTCAGGTCTCTCTGGATGGCATCCCATCCCTCAGGCATATTGACCGCACTGCACAGCTTGGTGCCATCCCAAACCTTCTGAGGGTGCACTCGAACCCACTGTCGATGTCACTGATGGAGATATTAAAGAGTATTTGTCCCAGAACAGACCCCTGAGGGACACCACTTGTCACTAATGTCCATGCAGACATTGAGCCATTGACCACTACTCTCTGGGTGCAATCTTGCAACCAGTTCCTCATCCATCACACAATCCATCCATCAAATCCGTATCTTTACAGTTTAGAGACTGTGTCAAAGGCCTTCCTGAAGTCCAGATAGATGACATCAGTGGCTCTTCCCTTCACCACTGATGCAGTTACGCCATTGTAGAAGGCCACCAGATTGGTCAGGCAGGACTTGCCCTTGGTGCAGCCGTGCTGGCTGTCTCACATCACCTCCCTGTCTTCCATGTGCCTTAGCAGAGCTTCCAGGAGGATCTGTTCCATGATCTTCCCCAGCACAGAGGTGATGCTGACAGGTCGGTAGTTCCCTGGCTCATCCTTTCTACCCTTCCTGAAAATGGGTGTCACACCACCCTTCTTCCAGTCACCAGGGACTTCCCCTGGCTGCCGTGACTTCTCAAATATCAGAGAGAGTGGCTTGGTGACTGCATCAGCGAACCTGATCCTCACAGCGGGAGGGACATAGCTTCTCTAGTCCCCATCTTCCAACTCATCCACTCGAGGGGTACATGAAGAGCGCTTGTCAGTGAAGACTGAGGCAAAAAAAAAATTGTTGAACGCCTCAGCCTTCTCCTTGGCTGTTGTCACCAGCCTGCTTGCACTGCTTACTAGGGAGGGGACACCTTCCTGAACTTCCCTTGTCTGGTCGATGTACCTGCGGAAGCCTTTCTTGTTTTTCTTTGCACCCCTCACCGAGTCCAGTTCCAGCTGGGCCTTGGCCTTCCTTACCCCTTCCCTACACAGCCCAGCAGCATCCCCGTGCTCCTCCCAGGATCCCTGTCCCTGCTTCCACTGCCTGTGCATTTTCTTCTTGCTCTCCACTTTGACCAGCAGGTCACGGTGCAGCCATGTCAGTCTCCTGCCTTCCTCTCCTGACTTCCTGCACCTAGGAATGGAGAGCTCTTGGGCACTAAGGAAAGTTTCCTTAAAGATCTGCCAGCTCTGCTCTGCTCCCTTGCCCTTCAGGGCAGTTTCCCAGAGGGTTTTTCTCAATTAACTACCTGAAGAGCTGGAAGATGACTTTCCTAAAATTTAGTGTCCTAACTCTACCCTATGTCTGCCCCATATCCCTCAGGATTGTGAACTACACCATGGCATGATCACTAGAGCCCAGGCAGCCTCCAGTCCTGCTGCCACCAATCAGTTCGCTTGCATTGGTGAGCAACAGGTCCAGAATTGCATCCCCTTGGTGGGGCTATCTATTACTTAGCTCAAGAAGTTATCCTCGCATTCCAGGAGCCTCCTGGAATGCCTGCAGCTCACTGTGCTGCTTTTTCAGCAGATGATGGGGTGCTTGAAGTCCCCCAGCAGGATGAGAGCCTGCAGTTGTGGCACCTCCTGTAGCTGGAGGAAGAAGGCTTCATCCACAGGCTCCACTGGATCAGGCAGCCAGTAGTAGACACCAACCAAGGCTCCCTTTGTTGCCTCGGTCTCTAACTCTTGCCCATAAGCTTCAACATGCTTATGATCATTCTTCAGGGACTGCTCTTAACACTGAATTTGTTCCTTGATGTAGAGGGCAACGCCTCCTCCCCTCCTACCATGCCTGTCCTTTCTGAACACATTGTAGCCATCGATTGCCAAACTCTGGTTGTGGGAATCATCCCACCAGGTCTCGGTGATGGCAACTGTATCATGGTCTTCCAGTAACATGGTGCTTCCAACTCCCCAGTTGTTACCCAAGCTGCTTGTGTTGGTGTAGAGGCACTTAGCTGGACAGCCAGCCTTGTCACCTTGTTGGAAGATAACTCCTTAGTTCCTTTGAAGTATTTCTCTTGAGCTTCTCCTATTGTCTCAGCATTCCCTGGCTCATTGTCTTAATATTTCAGGTGCACTGCAGCATTGCCAGCACATTCCAGGGCAGTAGGTCATGGTCCCCACTAGAACTCTGTTCCTCTAACCTAGCTATGCCATAGAATCATAGAATCATAAAGGCTGGAAAAGATCTCTCTAAGATCATCTAGTCCAACCATCAACCTAACACCACCATGCCCACTAAATCATGTCCCTGAGTGCCACATCTGCTGGTCTGAGAGATGGGTTGTTTAATGATCTGGGGTGATGTCAAATGACTGAAGAATAACAAACGTCACAGATACCGAAGAAAGGACTGAAATGAATAATCTAGGCAGGTGCAAGTTGCTTGTAGAAGTATACAGGGGTCTCAACGCAGATTTTGAAAACATGACTATAGATGGCATAGGTGATGAAACGCAGCAAGTTTGTCAGACTAGCACATTAGACAACTATCCTTCTAAGTGATCTTTTTGGGGGGATGAAAAAGGTAGATCAGACTGTTAGAACTGCAATGCTGCAGTGCCACATGAGAAATTACTTGTTCAGATGGAGAAGACAAATATTACAAAAGCAGTAAGATATAAAAGACTGGCAAGAAATGGGGATTATCAGTAAATCAGAAGTTGTAGGCTTGAGGGAGTGCACTGTCTTTTCAAGACACACAGTTTTGGAGCTCGTTTATTTAATTTTTTTTTCAGTAAAGATCTCATTAAAAAAAAAAAAAAAAAAGGTATACTGATAAGGTTGATCAGTGAAACGAAGTAAAGAGGCCTTGTGAATACAAAGGATACAAAGGGTGACCAGAACGCCATAAAAGAAAAAAAAAATATTTTTTAAGATTGGCATAATAGAAATGGAATTAAATTTGTAGATTCATAGTAGACTCATCCCTTCATGGTTAAAAGGGATGTCTGGCGATGTGTTGTCCAACCTCTCATTTGAATCAGGACTGTCAACAATACTAGGTCAGATCTGCCTTGAAAACTTGGAAGGTAGAAACTCAGCCTAAGTGAGTAACTTTTTTCAGTGCTGCAATGCTCTCCTGACAAAGAAACTTTTCCTAATGTCCACTCTGAATCTCTCAATCTGTAGTTGTGGCAATTGTTCTTATTCTATTGTCTGCCACTATGAAGAAACATTTGGCTCTGTCATCTTTTTATCCGTACTTCAGACAGCAGTAGGATGCAATTATAAAGGCCCTTAGCCTACTCATCACAAGGCTAAGCAAGCACTGCTTCTCTAGCCTGTCCTTAAAGATCCTGTATGCCAGGCCTCTGTCTCCTACACTTTTTCAATATCCCTAATGAATAGAGGGAGCAGAAAATGTGCATAGGAGTCCAAGCATGGCTTCCCCACACCCCAAGTTGAGGGGGATATTTTTTTCCTTTGTTCTGCTGCTCACCCTTATCCCAGTGTTGTACAGTGTATTGTTTGCTGTGTTTGCAGTGAAAGCTACTGACTCTTAATTCAGTGTCCACCCTTACCTTCATGTTCTTTTCAGCAGGACAGCAGTTCAGCCAGTTGGTTCACAGCCTGTACCAGTTATGGGATTGTTCTGCCTCATATGCAGAATTCTGTACTTTTATTGAGTGTGATGAGGATTCTGCTGACTCAGTTCTTAGGAGTTTCTCTCTGGATCAAAGTTCTGCTGGGCAACAAAGCAAAGTGCATGGTCTTGCACCTGGGTTGCGGCAAGCTATCAGTACAAGCTGGGGGATGCAAGGATTGAGCAAAGCCCTGCCAAAAGGCACCTGGTGGTGCTGGTGGGTGACAGCTGGAAGTGAGCCAGCAGTGTGCAGTCACAGCCCAGAAACCAACTACACCCTGGGCTGCACCCAGAGCAAGGAGTTGACCCTGCCCCTCTGCTCTGCAGTAGGGGGACCCCACCTGAAGCCCTGCATCCAGATGGGAAGTGCTCAGTACAGGAGGGACATGGAGCTGTTGGAGCGTGTCCAGAGGGGGCACAGAAATGATCCGAGGGATGGAACACCTCCCTGTGAGGACAGGCTGAGAGAGCTGGGGCTGTTCAGTCTGGAGAAGAGAAGGCTCCAGGGAGACCTGAGAGCAGCCTTTGGAGTATCTGAAGGGGGGCTGTAAGAAAGAAGGGGACAGACTCCATAGCAGGGCCTGTTGTAACAGGACTAGGGGAAATGGTTTCAAACTGAGAGAGATTTAGCCTGGATATAAGGAAAAGGTTTTTTAGGCTCAGGGTGGGGAGGCACTGGCACAGGGTGCCCAGAGAGGTGGTGGCTGCCCCATCCCTGGGGACATCCAGGGTCAGGCTGGACAGGCTCCGAGCACATTGGCGCAGCTGGAAGTGTCCCTGTGCACTGCAGGGAGTGGGTCTGGATGGCCTTTAAAGGTTCCTTTCAACTCGAACAATTCTATGATTCTATGATTCTATGAACGTATCAGATACCCCTCCTAGTGCCATCTGCAAATTACACTTTGTGTCATAATCGATCATGAATGAAAATATTGAACAATATTGACTTCCAGATCAAAGCTTGGCATACTCCATTGCCCGCCAGCCACTAACCCCATATTGGATCAGTAACCACTAACCTCTGAGCCCCAAGGTACAGCCAGTTTTCTGTCCCTGCTCCCCACAGTGCTCCATTCATTCAGCCCATGCTTCCTCCTCTGGTTATAGATGATAACTCTATGGGAGACACGTGCAGGTACACTGCAACCACTGCTGTCCCTTCAGCCATATGGCCAGTCATTTTGTCATAGAAGGCAGTGGGCTCGTCTAGCACAAGTTGTGCTGTATAAATCTACTGTTCCTGATTGCTTCCTTGGTCTCCGTGTGTTCAGAAATGGATTCTGAGATGTGGTCCATGAGTTTTCCAGGTACAGAGATGATGCTGACACACTGATGGTTTTCTGAGTTCCTCCTTGCCTTTCTTAAAGGGAAGTGTAATTTTCGCTTGTTTCCACTCACCAAGGATCTCTCCAAAGCCACTTTTTTCAAATATAATAGCAACTTTGCAATCACATCAACAAGCTCTTGTAGTATGATCAGCCCTATGTATTTGTTTAATGTAGCAAAAAAAAAAAAAAAAAAAAAAAAAAAAAAAGCAACAGTTAATCCATTTGAACCTGGGCTGATAAAGACATTATTATTGTGAATAGCAAGATTAGAAACCATAGATAGGATATGTCTAAATCACTTCGTGGATTTTGGTCTAAATCACTTTGTGAATTTCTTTTTGGTTAAAAAAAAAAAAAAAAAAAAAAAAAAAAAAACAGAAACTGGAAAAAAAAAATTAGATACCACAGAAAAGGAACAATGCCTGTCTGTGAGTCACATGTAAGAGGATGCAAATGTGAAAAAGCAGGTGTCATCCCTAGGTACAGCTGGCAAGAATTGTGCAGAAGACACTACTGCAGAACACAGTGGGACTTTTTATGCCCCATGTTAGAGAGACATTAATTTAAACTGGAAGACACATGGAAGAACAACTAGGATAATAACAGCAATGGATATCTAATCATAAAGTGAAGAGTAAGAACACATAGTTTGTTTCATCTAGAAGAAGAGAGGCTGAATTGCTGCTGTTCCTGAAAACATCTGGGAGGGAATAAGGTTATATAAGAAATGACAATTGTAGACAAAGGTAAAGAGAAATAAACACATAATAGCTAAATCAGGACTGAAATGTCAGTGTTACAACTGGAACAGCCAAAGGACAATGATAAGTGTCTCATTGGAAGTCAGCTCAAGACTTCCTCTAGCCCCACACCAGTTTCCAACAGTGGCTACAAATAGATGCACAGGAAGGTGTGGAAAAGTAGGAGAAGCATATGCTACACTTCACCTCAGTACACCCCCAGACCAAACTCCTTGTGACTCACAGAACTCATGAAGTGGAGGTGGCTTCTTCTGCTCAGGAACCCTCAAAGGATTCATCTTCTGTAAACTAATCCAGGCACCCCTTGAGCCAAGGTAAATTTTGAGCATCCAAAGCATTGTATGGCAAGGAGTTCCTCGGGGGCATGGCCCCTCATGTGAAGTACCACCTTCTTTTGTTTTGATCTTGGCTTCTGTTAGCCTTATTTCATGCCTCTTTTATATTGGAAGAAGCAGTGTATGAACAAAATCAGCTCCGCAGAGCACTCATGATTTCATTGTCCTCTTCCACATTCTCTTCATTTGTCTCCTTTCCATAATGGAGACTAAATTGTTCCTTGTATTGAAGCTGATCTGGACTTTTGATCATCCTTGCTGCCCCCTTCTGAACTTCCTCCTGCTTTCCTGTAACCTTCTGGAGGTAGATGTAGAAGGAAAGAAACTGAATATGTTGCTGCTTGGTGATTTTATGAGAATTCTAAGATGTGCTGTTCATGGTCAAAAGGTTTTGATTTCTCCAGAGTACCTTTACATCAGTAAAAGTAATTCAGTTACCTTTTATTTCTAAATTAATCTCAACCTTTGTGGTATTTAGGAAGGGGTGCAGACAAGCAATCTGGGAAATTAGCTGGTGTGTTGATTGTCACTGATGGAAGAACCTAGGCATTTTCCTCATGAAGCAGAGCGAATGATGGCCTTTATAGCACATGGTTTTAGCAATGAACTGTCACAACCAATGGCTGTTTCTCTACTGAGAAATAAAAGAAGGCCCAGCAGTGATTATTGTCATGAAGGCAGAGTGGCTTCCAGCAGACAGACCAATACTTCTGTCACCCTGCCGGTCTGGAGCAGAGAAAACCAGTCTGAGTGGCCACGCTAATTCAGGGAGCCAGCCGCTAACTGGTGGAGTAGCCTTGACAGACACGCACTCTTGTCCTGTTTTGCTTCTTGGTATAGACTGGTGGGGCACCAGTCACTGGCGTGGCAGGCACTACTGATGCCTACCCTTCTGCCCAGACATTAGAAGCCTCAATGTGAGACAAGGTTTGCAGGTTACAGAAACATGGATTCTGTGCTCTGTGATTGAGGAAGGAACTGTTGTAGAGACCACAAAATGGACTGTGCCTCCATGCCTCTGTGCCGTGTGTCCCCACATCCCTCCGATGGCACCCACCGCCTCCCTCTGTCTTTGTGCCCAGCCCTCTCCTTACCCTGTCCCATCCCACCACCGACCTTGCTCCTTCCTACCCCTTCCTACTTCCCTGGGCTCCTGGCGCCCATTGCTTCCTTCCCATCCTTCTTGATCCCGGCTGCAGCCTTTTCTCACCCTCTGCGCAGGCCCCCTGCCCGCCGCTGCTCCCTGGCTCCTTCGTGTCCCGTGCCCTGCCGCACCGTCCCACCTCCACGGACCCCGGCCTGGGGCCGCCC
>VXAV01007236.1:18716-39091 GCA_013399715.1 Alectura lathami | reverse complement strand
GGGCCCGAGCGGAGCGGAGGCCGGCGCTGGCATTGCTCCGTCGCGGAGCGGAGCGTCCCGGGGGCGCCTGGGAACGGGGCTGTGCACGGGGACCGGGAGCGCCTCGGAGGCTGGGCAAGCTCCGAGGGGCAGGAAGCCCCACAACAGCCGCGGGGGGCAGACGGCCCAGGAGCTCTGAGGGCAGAGAGCCCTGACAGCCTGGGAGCAGCGGTGGCCGGGGAGCCTGACGGTCACAGAGCCGCCGAGGTCCTGGGCCACCTCTGCAATGTGCACACGGTATGGCAGGGGCCCAGCCGATGCTGAGATGCTTGTGGGCCGTGGCTGTGAGAACTGGCTAGTGCGTGAGGAACTTTTATTAGAGCTTCCTTTGTGGGGAAAGTGTTTTCAGAGACAGGACAGCCTGAAGGAAGCCCTAGTGTGGCACAGAAATGGAACACACAGGGATGAAGTGGAGCTTGACTGCACCCTCAGAGGATGGCTACCACTGCTAGTCATTGCTTGGGTCTGATATTAGAAGGAAGGGAGGCTATGTGGCAACTGTGAAAGTAAGCAAAAGGGAATGGAACTGAGATGCAGGAAGTCCAGGTGACAGTAGGGCCAGGAGACATGGAGATGACTGTAGGTTATGGCAGACAGTAGAGGCTGAAAGTGAGTTGTTAGCCTGGGACTTCACTGCAGGCAAGGCTGGACTGCATCTGGGTCTGAGGGCAGAGAATCTGGAAGTCTTGAGGAAGACCTGTGTGAATGTAGAAGAGAAGAGCATATCCCAGGACAGTGAGTGGTGCTCAGCAATGATTAAACAGGCTTCTGCATCCTTCCTGATCTGGACTGGAGTCTTAAAAACATCATTACATGAGTCATGGCCTCTCATGTGAAGCTTTGGGTATGGCATCAGCAGCATCTGCAGCTTTGATGGAGCTTTTGCACAGCAAGCAATCTGACATCTGTTTGTGGCATGCAGAGTGGGCGCCGTCTTTCTAGCTTCTCTGCTGGTGCCGGTGTGGGCCTGCTTTCCCTTCCTCATGGCTGACATGAGATGCAATACCACTGGCAGGCAGGCAGAGATGCATGCATTGGTCCTTTTGTAATTCCTTACCTTTTTTTCTAAATGTGACTTGTCTCCTAAGCATAGGCTTGGCTCTTCTGATGCCTTGCCTTCTGAGGCCAGCTCTAGGCCTGGAGATGCCTTTGTATATTGCAGCACCCCTTCTGTCAGCCTCCTTACTACGGCTCTGGACCCCAACCTCCTCTCTGGACAGATTGTGATACTAACTGTTTCCTTCAGAGGCTTTTGCTGCCATTTGTTTCTAGGAAACTCAGTGCCCGATGGTGGGAGGGACAGAGAGGGAGCAGGGCAGTCTGGCTCACATTACACAGGCTGGGCCTGGACCAGTCAAGCCAGCCCCTAGCACTGAGCTATCTGCTAATTGGAAGCAGCTGTTCAGATTTGGTGATTCTGCATCCACTGAGGTTACTGCTGTCTTCCTCGCTGTTCTGAGCCTGCAAATCTCATAGGAATAGAGGGCTGCTAGTACCATGGACGGCCTTCTGCCCATACTGGCCTTGTGTAGTCTGGTAGCCTGGCAGTCACATCTCTTACCCAAGAGGTAGCTAAACTCTGAACCTTCCCACATGCATCCAGAGAGGATGGAAAGGGAGCAGTTTACTCAGACTTTCACCACCCCAAGAACCCTACTTTCTGTTCCTCGGTTACCCCAAAGCTCTCAGGTGCTCTTCACATTCCCTAGATTCACTGTTTCAGTTTCCCTGTCTCCACAGCAGCAGCGCACAAAGCCTTGCTGCACTCTCTTCTGCTTTCCAAGAGCCACATCAATAATCAAACCAGGGTGTTTTTTTTCCCTCCATATCTGTGCCCTGATCAGTGCCAGGCACCACCCAAGACATTTCAGCTTCATCCTGTCCTCAGCCGCTGAGATCGCATCATTGCATCCCTCTGTTTATCCCTCTATGAGTTTTTCTACCCTCCCTTTTCTTAAGTTTTCACCTGCCCACCTGCCAAGGCTTTGAACTCTGCCCTGTACCTTCCCATGACCTGAGCAGCTGTGTGGCAGTTAGGATGACACAGTTGCATCATAGAAACAAACTTAGATCCCATTCCCCCAGTTCTGGATGTATGTAGTTAACCCTGCAGGCTGGGAAAGTTTAACTAACTCCGGCAGAAAGAGAGATTGACTTGTCC
Organism: Alectura lathami; assembly: GCA_013399715.1. Lineage (NCBI taxonomy): Eukaryota > Metazoa > Chordata > Aves > Galliformes > Megapodiidae > Alectura > Alectura lathami. The sequence continues at coordinate 36,891 of VXAV01007236.1, read as the reverse complement.
AGGGCCACCAAATCAGTGCAGCTAGCAGCCCACAAGAATGTGTAGCTTCTTTGGACTTAAGCTCCTGAGAAATAATGAAGATTCTTGCTTGCTAGGTGCAAGAACACTGTGGGGCTTTACTTGCCATAAACATCAGGCACTAGGTGTATGCATAGGTTTCTAGTTCCTATAACCCACTGAGGTAAACAAGCATTTCTTTATATGTACAAAACAATTTTTTAGACTTTGATTTCTGTCACTAACGCAGGATTTCCACAAGAAAAATCAGCCTAAACAGCTGTCCTGAGGTGGGAAAGAGGACAAAGGAATAACCAAACACCTCTCAGAAAGGGTTAATACTGCTCTAGTGTTCTGTAGACCAAGGGCTGCCATTCTTAGTCCCCAAACTAGGCAATACTAGTCACCTCTGTCCCCCAAGACAGGGAGGTTCATGCCGTCCCATGTCTGACATGAGCGGCTCCTGAGTGTGGTTATGGGACCAGCAGCAAATGCTTTCAAGAGAGTCCAAGTGTGAGCTCATGCTGCCGCCATCCCTGCAGACCACTAAGCCTCATTTACCAGGGTCTAAAAGCAGCACTGGGGCTGGTGTTCTCTGCAGACTCTTTGACTGCTGAGTTGCTCTGGCTATTCACAGGGAAGGTGGGCAGAGCCCTTGGGGGCTGACAGCCTTTGGGCACTGGGAGTGTGTCCAGCGTGTCCAGTAGTGGTGTTGCTGCAAGGAGCTGCTCCTCCCTGCTTGTCCCTCCCCCACTGCTGCAGTGAAATGAAGCTACGGCAGGGGGAAATGGAGTGAAGGAGCCAGAATGAGCAAGGAGCAGTGAGAAGGAGACAAAGGAGGAGAGTGAGCAGTGGAGGGTGTGGGACGGGGAAGGAGCCAGAGAAGCTGGCAGTTCAGAGGGAGTTGCTGCGTTCTTACTGTACCATCACTACCCTCCATGGTACCAGCTTGGGGCACGCACAGATCTCTGTGCCAGGCCAAACAATGGGCTCTGTCTGCCCTAGGAGGACAGGATTTTATACTGGACATTCACAGATGTGGGTATGTCGTTTGCAATAGAGCCATTCTGATTTATTGTTCACTGGATATAAGCTCACTCCAGTTCTGCTGCACCCCACCAGGGACACCCAATTTACACTTCACTTTTTTTTTTGAACCTAAATCCCTGTAGTCATGAAAAGCATGCTACTTAGGGGAGGGAGTTCGACAGGGTCACTTGTTGGGATCTCTACCAGTTTAAGACCATATTTTTCAAGATGGAGAGGTGCTAGGCTGCTGCTTGTCCAAAAATCAATGTGGTCTTGCAGACAGCGTTTCTCAGCCTCGCAGGAAGCCTTCAGCTGTTAAAGGCACAGGAACCTTCTGCTGTAGGGCAGCTGGCAGCGTTGTCAGGAGGGCTGCTGGTTGGGAAGAATTGATTGGCTGTATAGAAAATAACCCCTGTGATAGAGTACCAGCTGGTAACATCAGCACACAGTCAGGTATGCTCTGCTTGGCTGACGTTAGGTGCTGTTCTTCATTCTGGGCACCCTTTGCTCTAACACATTTTCATCTTGTGAGGGATAAGTGACACAGAGCAGGCAGAAGGTACCTGGCAGGCTTTCCCTCCCCATGTTCTTCTTCTGTTCTTCCTTTACTGCTCCCTCTTAACCAGCCTCCTTTGATCTGCATTCCTTGCAGGATTAAAGTGCACTGCAAAGAAGATCGAGCAACCCTCTGTTCTGCAAGTTACTAGTTATGGAGCAGATGAAGGGGTCAGCCATGCTTCTGTTGGAGCTGCTAATTCTTGGGGGGCTGAGAGCAGGGAAGGGCTCTGCCATCCTGGGTACCCTGGATCTACAAATAGATGAGGAGCAGCCAGCTGGCACCATCATTGGGGACATCAGTGCTGGCTTGCCCCCTGGCACCAGTGCCTACATGTATTTCATATCGGCACAGGAGGGCAGCGGAGTTGCCACTGACTTGGGGATAGATGAGAACACGGGTATCATCAAAACAGCCCGTGTCCTGGACCGAGAGACCCGGGACCATTACAGTTTCATTGCTGTTACCCCAGAGGGCATCACAGTAGAAGTGAATATCCAAGTTAATGACATCAATGACCATGCTCCAGCCTTTCCCAAGCAACACAGCACTTTCCAGATCCCAGAGCACACACCTGTTGGCAGCAGATTTCCCTTGGACCCAGCCTTTGATGCTGACAGTGGCCTGCTCAATACTCAAGGATATGTGATTAAGGGCGACAATGTTGGGCAGGCCTTCCGTCTGGAAACACGTCGAGGACCCAATGGAGTCCTGTATTTGGACCTGGTGGTCAGCAATGTCTTGGATCGAGAGAACCGTTCATCATACTCCCTACTGTTGGAAGCCTATGATGGGGGCTCTCCTCCCAGGAGCACCCAAATGACATTGGATGTATCTATCCAGGACATCAATGACAATGCTCCTACCTTCAACCAGAGCCGCTATCATACTCTCATATCAGAGAATCTGAAACCTGGCAGTAGCATCCTGCAGGTCTTTGCCTCTGATGCAGATGAAGGAGACAATGGGGATGTGATTTATGAGATCAACCGACGACAGAGTGATCCTGACCAGTACTTCACCATTGACTCCCGCACTGGAATCATCAAACTCAATAAGGGTCTGGACTATGAAGTCAGGAAGGTACATGAGCTGGTGGTACAGGCAAGGGATAAAGCTGTCCATCCCGAGGTCACCACAGCCTTTGTCACTATTCATGTACGTGACTACAATGACAACCAGCCCACCATGACTATCATCTTCCTGAGCGAAGATGGCTCCCCTCAGATCTCTGAGGGAGCCCAACCCGGTCAGTATGTGGCACGCATCTCTGTTTCTGACCCAGATTATGGCGAGTACTCCAATGTCAATGTCACATTGGAGGGAGGGGATGGCAAGTTTGCCCTCACTACCAAGGACAACATAATCTACCTTATCTGTGTGGATCAGCTTCTAGATCGGGAAGAAAGAGACTCCTATGATTTGCGGGTGACAGCTACTGACTCAGGGACACCTCCACTCCGGGCAGAATCAACCTTTGTGCTGCAGGTGATGGATATCAACGATAACCCTCCACTCTTCGACCAGCAGGAGTACAAACAGAGCATCCCCGAGGTTGTGTACCCAGGCAGCTTTGTCCTGCAGGTGACAGCTCGAGACAAAGACCAGGGTCCCAACGGGGAGGTGCAGTACAGTATCATGCATAGCCATGACACCCATTCCAGCTGGTTTGCCATTGACCCTGCCACAGGTATCATCACCACTGCTGCCCCACTGGATTATGAGAAGGATCCTCAGCCTCAGCTGACAGTGCTGGCCACGGACAGGGGAACTCCTGCCCTCTCTTCTTCAGCTGTGGTGCATGTGGCCCTGCAGGATGTCAATGACAATGAGCCAGTGTTCAGGAGTAATTTCTACAATGTGTCCCTGAAGGAGAACAGCCCTGTTGGTACCTGCTTCTTACAGGTAGGTATAACTGTCAGGAGTTGAGCTTGAGGAGGGCACAGCCAGGGCTGTGAGAGGTTGGAGATGGGAGACCTGCCATGGAAGGATGTTTGGAGCAGTTTTCTTTGCTTCAGTAGGCACTAATGTGAGCAGGAATTCCAGAACAGAGAACTCTCCCCTCAGTGTGGGTGGAAGTGGGGCAGAGCGCTGTTACACACTTTAGGCATGCAAGTACTGGTCGATATCTCTGATACTATGGGCAAACCTCAAGGAATTATCGTGTGCAAAGCACTGTGTTGACCTCGGCTAACATTGTGGCCTACTCTGCCAGGCATTGCTTGCACAAGTGTACAGCTGCCTTTTGCAGGCCAGGATACTAGAGATGGTGCTCAGGAACAAGAGTCGGACCTCTAGGAATCTCCTTGTAGCTGAATTGGTAACTTCTCTCTCCCTCTGTAGGATGGTTAGGTAGGGTTCTTCAGTGCTTTAAGGCTGGTTACGAATATTAGCATTAATTATGCATGATTGATATTGTTGCATTACCTTGGAAGCAGCACCTTTGGGATTTGAACTGAGGAACGTGCTGCATCAGTCTTTGCGCAGTGAGAGGTCACGTGAGGCCTGGACGTCTGCTGCCCCTCTGCCAGCTCCTGTGGAGGCCCAGCTTTGCTAGCGATGCCATTAGCATGACCCTGCAGGTCTGTGCAGGGCAGCACGCATGTCCCGGGTGAGTGAGGTGGGGCCAGGGACAGTGCTGGGGACAGAGGTCAGGAGGGGGCCAGGGACGGGAGTGGGCTCAGGGACAGGGCAGGAGCGGAGCAGCCCTGGTGAACGTGTAGGCCTCAGGTGTGCGCAGGGACATATCAGCTGCGGTGGCCCCCTCTCCTTCTCAGTGCCGTCCTGCTCAGTGCTGCTTTCTGGGCAGGAAGGCATTCTGAAAATGCCATCGGCAATGGCAGCTGGGCTTCTGGCCACAAGTGTGGGGACAGGCAGGAGGCAGAGTGGGACCGCAGAGGGGCTGGGGAAGCGCAAGGCCGTGGGATACCATGGAGAAGCTGGTTGGGCACACAGGGCCTGGCTGTGGTGAGGGCAAGGGCAGCAAAGGGGCCAGCCCAGCTCGTACAGCACAGGGGGAGGTGCTGGCCTGGCGGCCGGCTAAGGGTTTGGCCAGATTTCGATGGTCTTGGCTCGGCCCTAGTGTTTCATTTGGAAACAGTGCATCTGGGCTGAGCGCAGGTAACTCCCGCGTGGCCTCGACACAAAGCAAACAGCTCACACATCTGCTGCTGCTTCCTCTGAGCCGGGAAACGTGAGAGGATGGGAAAGGAGGCTGGCTAGGCTGCTGGCTCGGCGTCGGTCCACAGCAGGAGCAGGCCAGGTCGGGGAGCTGGGCAGAGCTGAGTCAGGGAGCCAGCATCTCAGAGCTGTCCTGGCCAGCTCTGGCCATCCCTTGCCTGGAACAGGGGGGCTCCCAAAGGGCTGTCAGGATCCATGGTGACCACCAGCTGCTACCATGTTCCACAGGGTCACCCACATCAGTTGTGCAGCCCCAGAGACGCTGCATTCCCCCTGCTTGACTCCATCCATTTGTGACTTCCAGGCATCAGGACTCATCGTGGCTTGAGAGGTGAAAGGGTCTCTGGAAAGGTCTGCATTTGGTCCAGACCCGAATGCTCATGAGAGCAAGGATGTGGGCAGGCCCAGCCAGTGTGATTTGCAGGACACAGGTGCAAAGGCTGGCACAGAACAGAAGAGGTTTGGTCCTTGGGAGGACCAGGTCTATTTCCAGATGTTGACATCTGCCCTCTGTGGGGAGGACAGAATGATGGGAAAGTGGGGGATCCACGTGAGTGACCAGGAGACCAGCTATGGGTCTCCTGCATCCCCACACACCGCATCCTTTCTTCCAGGTTGTTCTTTGCGTTCGGTGTATAAACAGGGCTGAGCAGAGCAGGTTGCTGGTCTGAGCACGAGAAAGAAAAAAGAATCTTTATTATTGTAACATCTTTATTTATTACTTATGTTTATCATGGGCCACGTCCTGCAGTAGCAGACTCTCCATGAGCCTAAGCAAAGGACATAGCAAACCACAGTTCAAATCTGAGATGAGAGAAAAATACTAGCAGAGAAGGAGCCCAAGTAATCAGTGGACACAACACTATCAGGCAATAGGGCAAGGGATAGTCACCAGCTGGTTGTCTCTGTTCCCCTCTGTAGCCATGAGTTGGTAATATAGATGCTCTAGAGATCATCAAACCGCATTCAAATGCTATGTTTACATGATATGAAGCACTGTTCTGGTATAAATTCACCCTGCTGGTTTACATTTGTTTTAAACATTCTGTTGGATTGACTTTGTACAAGGAAGCTGCATGCATGGTCAGATATTGTCTTTCTGGGCCTAACTTTTCAAGCTAAATCAAGTATTGTCTGTACTCTGGCAGCTTGCGTAAAGCATAGAGAGTTGTGTAAACCCCATGTTGTGAGCAGTGGCTGATTTGACTGAAATGTGAATGAGATGAGATGATGGATTAATGATTCTTGCATAGATCCAGTATTAATAATTTTGGAGCCAGGGCTTACATATTTCACTTCCATCTATACACACAATTATTAAGGAAGAAGAACATCAGCAATCAAAAGCTGACCAGCAACATGTGTAATGTATATCCTTATCTTGCAGTTTTGAGGATAGGTCTGATGAGCTTTGAAGTTGGAGTACAATTTTGTGATTCGTGGAGCTGGCTGTGCTGCATGCAGAGCACCCAGACACCCTCTGGGGCTGTGCACCATATAGCATGACCTGCATGAAGTGCTCTAAGGTAGAGCAGGCTGCAGAATTACAGAAAGAGAGTCTTGAGTGATAATCCTGATGAATTGGTTATGGTATTGAAGGGGGAGGCTGTGAGGGAACACGGGGAGAAGCCACACATGGGGACTGGAACACCAGGAGGACTAATGCTCACTGACTGCTGCCAAAGAGAGTGGCGGAAGGACATTGCTACATGCATTCATTTTCTTGGGACAAGGGATTTATCATTAACCTATTTTCAGACCTGTGCACGACACAGAACAGGCCTCCTCCTCCTCTACAACAAGAAGACAAGCTTTCAGAGACAAGATGAGGAGATGCCTGTGAGCTGGCTAGGGATCAGCATGAGGGGAGGGAGAGCATTTTGCTTCTGGGAGAGGGTCTGTAATGTGGACAAGTCTAGGGGTACAGAGGGACTGGGGACGTGGGAGAGATGCTGATACATAGCATGGGGAGGTTGTGGGGGAGGTGAGTGCAGTTGTTACCGCCAGAAGAACTGCATTTGTTCCAAATTCCTGTGAAAGTTATTTCCTTGCGCTGCCAGCAGCCTCCTCCTGGGCTTGGCACAGCAGCCAGCGCCATGATTAATTCAAGTAGCATTTCCCCTGGAGCTGCAGCAGCTTTTCCACTGCAGCCGAGAGGCCCCAGCCCCTCGCGCTCCTCTCCCCCCATGCTCTGCTCCTCCCCCAGCCCCTCCACAGATCCCTCCTTCCTCTGCACTGATCTCCAGCCCCCTCACAGCTGCCCCTTTTCCCTCACCTCTGCTTCGGCCCCAGGCCCCATAGAGCTCCCCTTCCTCCTACAGTCCCTGCTCACACCTTCCCTCCTCCATGCCACCCACAGCCCCACACCTGTGCACACTGCCCCTCAAAGTGCCCAGCAGTGCTCCTCCCCTCCCAGAGCCCCAGCCTGACAGCATGCTCCCCCTCCCCTTCCCTCAGTCTCTGCTCCCTCCTGTTCACTCCACACCCCTTGGTTGCTGCCAGCTGCTGATGTCTGCCCTCCAGGGACCCTTGCTGTTTTGCCCTCAGGGCAGCTCGCACTGGCTGGGCTGTGCCCTCATGGGCATGGCCCTGGGGCACCCCAGCTTGTTCCTGCTCCCCATCCCTTCCTGGTGTCCCCTTTGGCCCAGTCTGTCCCCTGATGCCCTGTGCTCCAGTCTTACTTGTGTGTCTTGCCCCACTGTGTCCTGTCCTGCTGCGTAGACACGCTCTGAGAACTCTTGCTGCCTGAGCTCTGTGCAGCCAAGCCCCAGCCCAGCACTCCACTTCGGAGCCCTTCTTGGCATCAGTGTCCCTCAGCAGGTTGTGGCCAGACCCTGTCACTTCCTGCTCTGCACTGCTGCTGCCCCACTCAAGTCCCCTTGAGCACTCTCTTTTTGTAGAGTCCTGGCTTCTGCCCTGCTCAGCACCCAAACTCTTCTGCTCTGCTGGGGTTCCCAGAGCACTAGAGCTCTTTCTTGCAGCTCCCGTTTCGTCTCCCTGCTGCTCCAACAGAGAGGGCACCTGGCTGCTGGTGTGTGAGCCCTGCATCTCCTCTTTCTGCTCCTTACTTTGTCCCTGCCATCAGGGGCACTGGGACTCCCAGAAAGGCGGTTCTCACCCTCCACCCTCAGGTTCCTGTAGACGTTGCCCAGCTTCACTCTCCGCTGCGATTCTACCTCCCTGCCCATGTCTGTGATTGAACTGCCACCCCTCCTCCTCAAAACCAGGGGCTTTGCCCCATACCAGAGCAGTTTTTCCCCTGTTCCCCATACCTAGCTCTGTGTTGCTGTGGCAGCCCCGTGCCTGCCCATGCCTAGGCTGCGTCTGTGGGACTGCCAGCCAGAGTCGTGCCATGCCCTGTAGCTGCTGGGCTGCTGGGACCAGCGGTGAAGGCCTGCAATGCCTGCAGCTGTGCAGAGGGGTCCCCCGGAAGTGGCACGCCCTGCAGCCTCAGGGTCTGACCCTCGCCTTGGCCACGCGTGCTGGACAATCGCTTCGGCTGAACCCTGACCCCACTTGTTCCCCTGAGGCCTGAGCATGCTGGAGGCTGAGGCACAGCCCTGGAGCCAGAGACAACTCCTGAAATAGCAGCTGTGACCGCTCCCTGGCTGCTTTTAGCTGGTCAGCAGCTGTGCCAGGGCTGGGGAGGGCAGGACGCCTGGCACACACTCAGGCAAAGGGAGCCGTGCGTGGGATCGTTGACCACACTGGCGCCAGCCTCCCCTCCTCTCCCACCAAGAGCCGTCACTCTGAGGGGCGGGAGCCCAGAGCCAGATGTTTGCCAAAGCCACAGCGTAACATGTGCGTAGCAGAGATTCAGCCAGGGCAGGGCTCCAGATGAGCTCTCTGCCTGCTGACATCGCTTGCTGGGGATGGGGAGGATAGCCAGAGAATGGCTGCTGAGAAGCACTCCATCCCTTCCACGCACCGTGGACTGTGTAGGGGGGTACGTGGGTCAGCAGTAAGGCTGGGAGGGCAATGGATGGTTGTGTTCAAGGGGCTCTGGTGTTGCCTTCCAGATAGCTCTGAGGGAGGCAGAAGCCCTCACTCCAGGGTATGCAGCTGAGGGCTCCAGTGTGTGGCTCTACTTGTCCAACCATCCTCTGCTCTGGGGGCATCTACCTTGGCTATACTCCCTTCTGTCTCATCTTGCCAGAGGATGAGGAGGAGGTAGGTAAAATAAGGCCTAAAGGCTTCAAGACCCATCTTTGTCCTCTCACTTCTCCAAGCAGTGGGGAGAAGCACACCTGTTCAGCACCTGTCCTCTTTCACTCAAAGCAGTCATAGCTCCCTGAGATTAGTGCTGTACTTTCTTTCTCCCTAACCATGCAACATCTTACTGCTCTTTTTGCACCCACCTCTGCTACTTCAGCCACAGGAGTCCCATGAGGTGCCCTTCTGCCCAGCTGTGCCTGTCAAGTGGCTGCAGGGTACACGAACAAAGCCTCCCACCAAACTGCAGGAAAGAAGGGTCAGGCAGCAGATGCTGCTAGCTGTGTGCAGGGCAGGTGGAGTACATCAGCTTTGTTAGAAGGACTGGAGCTGATGGGAAGACTGGTTGGTTCAGTAGGGCCCTTGGCTGCAGATCACAGAATCACAAAAACGTTGGGGTTGGAAGGGATCTTGTGTATACAACCTCTCGTATACGATGTCTTGTAATACAGCCTCTGTGCTCAAGGAGGGCTACTCAGACCCGGCTGCCCCTGACCATGACTCCACAATGCCAGTGGTCATCCTCATAGTAAAGAAGTTCTTCCTGACATTCAGCAGGAACCTCCTGTGTTCCAGTTAGTGCTCAGTATGGGACACATTCTGAGATACAGATGAAAAGCATTTTGGGAATTGCATAGGCTTATTACAGTATGCTTAGGAGGCAGGGAAAGGGTTGGGGGGGTCTAGGCAACTTGGGGAGGCAGAGGCACGGGAATGCAGAGGGATAAAGGGGATTAAAACGAGGATAGCCACATGTAACAGGTTCACGGAATGACAGAATGGTTGAAGTTGGAAGGGACCTCTAGAGGTCATCTTGTCCAACCTCCTGCTCCAGCAGGGCCACCTAGAGCAACTTGCCCAGAACCAAGTCCAGATGGCTCCTGAATACACCCAAGGAGGGAGATTTCACAACCTCTCTGGGCAACCTGTGCCAGTGCTCCATTGCCCTCACAGTAAAGTGCGTCCTGATGTTCAGACAGAACCTTTTGCATTTCAGTTTGTGCCCAGTGCCTCTTGCCGTGGCGCTGGGCACCACAGAAAAGAGCCTGGCTCTGACATCTTTGCACTGCCACTTCAGGTATTTCTAGACACTCATGATGTCCTCCCTGCATCTTCTCTAGGCTAAGCACTTCCTGCTCTTTCAGCCTCTCCTTGCAGCAGAGCTGTTCCAGTCCCTGCAGCATCTTTTGGTCATTTATTCCAGCCTTCCCTGTACATCCATGTCTCTCCTGTACTGAGGGACCCAGCACTGCACCCAGCACCAGAGTATGGCCCCGCCAGAGCTGAACGGAGGGGCAGGATCACCTCCCTTGAGCTGCTGGCAGTGCTTTGCCTAATGCAGGCCAGAATGCCAGGACCCTTCGTAGCAGCAAGGACACGTTGCTGGTTCATGTTCTACTTGGTGCCCATCGGGACCCCCAGGTCCTTTCCTGCACAGCTGCTCTCCAGGTGGGTGCCCCCAGCATGTCCCAGTGCCTGGGGCTGCTCCTCCCCAGGGGCAGGGCTCTGCCCTTCTCCTTGCTGAGCTCCAGAAGGTTCCTGCAGCCCATTTCCCCAGCCTGGCACAGTCCCTTGCCAAGGTCCCTCTAGGTAGTAGCACAGCCCTCTGGTGTATCTGCCACTCCTCACAGTTTTGTGTTACCTGCAGACTGGCTGAGCGTGCATGCTGCCCCACCATCCAGAACAGTAATGAAGGTATTGAACAGGATGGGACCCAGTACTGTCCCTTGGGATGCTCCACTCATTATAGACCTCCGGTGAGACTTTGTAGTATTGATCGCCGCCCACTGGGTCCTGCTGTTAAACCTTTTTTCAAGTCACCTACCTCACTCTCTGCTCATCCAGTCTATCTCTTCATCAGCTTGTCTATGAAGACCTTATGGGGATGGTGTCAAAGGGCTTTCCTGAAAGGCAAAGGGCTTTCCAGGAAGAAAATGTCCACTTGCTGGTGAAGTCTGAGGCAAAGCAGGGACTGAGTACCTTGTCCTTTTCCATGTTCTGTGTCACCAGGTCCCCAAATTGCCCAGCGACAGGCCTTCCCTAGCCTTTCTTTCATCACGAAAATACTTAGAGAAGCACTTCTTGTTGTCTTTGAGATCCCTGTCCAGATTAAAGTCTATTTGAGAACTGAATGCAAACAGCAACATTTTCATATAATCACAATGATCAGTTAATGTTTTCATCAGAAAATGCCCCAGTTGTCTTTCCTGAACCCCACAATGGTATTAGTCTCTCTTTATCTATCAAGGTCTTCAAAGCATAGCATCACGCTCCTCCCCTGGATTCCTTAACATGTTCTTGGGTCTCAGGGGGCATGTGTCGTTTCAGTTGCATTCATTCTCTGACAGGAATAGTACATTTTATATTTGTCTCCTTCTCCCAGTTTCTTTATCTGACATTTTAATACAATAATAATGCTAGCATATATCACACATGCTACCACCAAACCATGCATTTCTTTTTACTTTTACAATCCTATCCCTTTTCCCCTTGCCTCTCATTCTTTCTGTTCCGGCACGAAGGTAGTAGTTGTGCCAAACTATAGCGATTGTATTTTAATGTTTTACATTGTTGTATATTTTTCAGTTAGCACACTTTTCCTGCAGACATGCCTTTTACATACCAGTATTCACGTGGCTGTTGTGATATTCCTAGGTCTGAGTGTACAGTATCTGGCTAATCAATTAACTAAATATTCACAGTTCAGCGTGCATCCAGACTTAACATGCTCAGCCTTTTTACAGTGGTCACACACACACACTTTAGACGTGGAGGGGCTCTCCAACGCACAAAACATCCTGCTGGGGCTGTCTGTAAGGGCTCACTGCCCACTCAGCAACTGTAGGCATTTCAGTGCCTTTGTCCCCTCTCCCCTGTCCTGCTTTGGAGCATAGCTGCAGCACTGATTAACAACTGCCCATATTGAACATTTTGTCTCCAAAGGCTGTGGTGAAATGCAGCTTTTCCTCTAAGGATGCTGCTTGTTTGAGGCCCTCAGTCTTCAGCTGGATCTCTAGGCTGCCTACTTCCTCCAGTAGCACGGGGGTGCTGGCTCCTGGTTTAGACTCGTCCATCATATCAAAGGGGCATACTCTTCCTCAATTTCCCCTGCGTCTTCCACCTCTTGCTTCAGTTGTTTAGGAAATAAAGTCTTAATTCCCCTCCATTAGCTTTCCCTTTGCAGGCCAGCTTTTGTTCTATGCTGCTGTACAGTGTGTTGCTGAGGGTGGATTCCTGTTCTATTTTTTCCCTTGTCTAATGTAATAAACAGGAGAACAAACAAACAAACAAACAAAAACCAGGCATACAACCTATTTCCAAATAACTTTAGAATTGCCAGCCTATATTCTTAGGATTCAAGTATGAACTCAGACTGAATAATTAACTAATGAAGGGAACAGGATACTTCTGACCACTGCCTTCTTGCACCTTAGCTGCGTGGTCTTGGCTAAGTGGTACCTGATACAGAGCAATGTCAAACTGGCGTTGCCTGGCACAAAGAAAGATGCTCCTGAAAGAGGCAGATGATGGAGAATCACAGGGCCCTGAGAGCACTAATGGGCTTTAATGGCCCTGATCAGCCTCACCTGGGACCCCAGCCCACACCATCTGCCTGTGACTCCAAGGCCTCCATTTAAGCTCAGGTCTGGATGCCCAGGCCTGGCCACAGTCATGTTACTGGGCTCCTCTCCAGTCCTGTCCCTAGTCCTACCTCCTAGATGGACCCCAGACCTATGTTTTAGGCAACTCATCTCCTGGACAGACCCCTCAGATGTGTGTATTTTAGCCTTAAGTCCAGCTTTGTCTCTGGCTGTATTTGCCCTTGACCTCACTCCCTGGAAGGGCCCTGGACCTGTCTCTTTCCTTGCTTTGCCAAGGACTGTCAGTGGACCCTGTTACCAGCACCTGTTTCTTCCCACTGTTTTTTGGACTGTGTGGGACTGTGCCCATCAGTGAGGGTACTGCCTGTGTCACATGCAGGTCCTGGCTTGCATTCACTTAGGGAGCATCCAGCCCATGCTGTTTGGTGGCAGAGGGGTGACTATGGCCCTTGCAAGCCTTGCAGCCCAGGTCTGACAGTGACTAATCCAACACGGTTTAGTGACAGATACAGGCTGGCAAGGCAGTGCTGTATCTTTAGCTTCGTATAAACCTGTGCCAAGCCAAATACATTGGGTCTCTCACAGCCCTTGGGAAAGGGGTTCCTGCTTCTTTCTCCCTTCTCCAGGGAGTATTTTTTCTCTTTGGCTACACATCACCTGGGAACTCTCAACATGTGCCAACATAAGGAGGCTTTACTCTTGCAGAACCCAGGAGGGGAAAGAGTGGTGTGAAAAACTGAGCCTGGAAGCACTGGAACTGTGAGAAAACACAAGGCAGACCTTCAGTTCTACAAAAAAAAAAAGTTCAGGAGGTGCTAGAGATAGTCTCAGGCTGAGTGCAGGGTGTCAGCGGAGCCAAAGCAGCACTTCAGTAGAGAAGCAGCCTGTAGGTGAGGTTAAGGGAACAGAAAATGAGCACAGGAACGTGTACATTCTGCCGTGTGACACTGGGGATTGGAGGCTATGTGAGATCTAATACACCAAGTCACTGCTCGTGACAGTGGGCATTTTTACGTCTGAATGTGTTGGGAAAACTTCCTGGGAATCTGTGTCTGTTGCTGTTCCCTGCAGGACCTCAGCATGCTGTGACTGCTGCTGTGGGTTATGAACCACAGCAGGCAGGGGCAACTGCAGACCCCTGTGGTGGGGCATACATGTGGGGTATACTAGGATGCCTTTAGTTTGTCACAAGGCTCTTGCCTTCTTGGAGGGATGCAGGTATTTGAGGAAAACACCACTAGTCCTGCAGCACCATGCCTGTAAGTTTAACAGGGATTTAGGGACTGTGTTGCTGGAGCCCTCCCAAATGCCTTGCACTTGCCCAGCCCCGCGGGCATAGGAAGGAGTGGAGTGTATGGGTTTAGAGGAAGAAATGTGAACTAGTCTGTGTGTGACTGAGAGATGAAGAGGGAGAGAATCTATAGCTGGAACTGGCTGGATTTGCTGCAGCAAGTGCAGGACTACACTGAGTGCTGGAGAAGGAGCTAAAGAGCAGCTGTAGTAGAGCAGAGCAAAGTTCCATACAGACCAGTAAGCTGCCTTCACTAGTGGCCAACAGCCTGTGCTGGGAAAAGGGTGCGACAGTTGGATCACTGAGTCACGGGGTAACTGAGGGCTTGGAGACCTTGGGGGGTCTCTGGCCCAACCGCTGGCTCACAACGGGGCAGCTGGAGGCTCAGACCAGGCTGCTCATGGCTTCATCCCATAGCATCCTGAAAACCACTTCACTGGGCAACCTGCCCCAGCACCGGGCAGTCCTCGTGGGGACTTTCCCGAGATCAAGCCTGGAACTCACGTTTCCACCTCTGCCTGCAGTTCTCATTCTCCTGCCGTGCAGAGCCGGCTTTGGCTCCGCAATAACCCCCCCGTGGGAGCTGGCCTGTTGCTGCTAGGCAGAAAGCTTCTCTCCTGAAGGCCGAGCAAGCCCTGGTCCCTCCGCAGCTCCCTCCTTGCAGCGCAGGTGCTCACGGGACCACAGCATGGTTGGGGTCGGAAGGGATCCCTAGGGTCTTCTGGTCCAACCTGCCCCCCTCACACAGTCCCCCCTGACCCCTTCCTCCTGCCTGCCCAAGGCCCTGGGGGTCTTACACAGTCTGTGCTGGCTGTTGCCCTCCAGTCTCCTCTAGGTGGACAAACACATGCTCCAAGAGGGCTTGCTCCATGATTTTCCCACAGAACAAAATGAGGCTGACAACAAGGTGCCTCCCCACATCATCCTTTTGGTCTTTTTTTGAAGATGATGTGCTTTCCTCCAGTTGTCAGGGACCTTCCCTCAACGGTACTACATCTGAAAGAGCAGTTCTGCAAGTTCACTTCTGTTGTCACCCTTTGCTGCATCCTGTTGGGTTCTGTGGGTTCATGTGGGTCAGCTTCACTGAAGAAACATTGACTTGATCCTAATCTCTTTCTGGTAGCTCTCCAAACCCTTTCAATAAGCGTGGAGGGCCTTGGGAGACCTTGTTGGTGAAGACTGAGGTAATGCAGGCTTTCAGTGTCTCAGTCTTATCTGTGTCTGCTGTCACAAAATCACCCGCCCCATTCAGCAATAGCCCCTTATCCAGCTTCTTACTGCCAATGTAGTGGTAGAAGCTCCTCTTACCAACCTCAGTTTTCCTCACAAGTCTCAGTCCCACTTGAACTTTGACTTTCCTGACACCACCTCTACATTCCTGGGCAATGTTTATAAATACTTCCTTTGTAGCTTGCTTCTGTGTCCACCTCCCATATGCTGCCTTTTTGCAGCTTAGCCTAAAGGTCTCTGCTTAGCCAAGGCAGTCTCCTGTTATGTCATCTTGTTTTCCTGAGTACAGGGATGGACTCTTCTTGTACTTGGAGAATGATGTCCTGAAGGCTCACTGGCTTGCCTGAGCTCCTTTTGGCCTTCAGAGCTGCTGCCCATGGGATCCTTTCCACCTACCAGGTCCCTGGAGAAGCTGAGGTCTTGATCTGTACTCTGCTACTCTTTTTCCTCTCTCCCTTTAGGATCCAGAACATTACTATTTCATGGTCACTAGAGCCACTGATTACCATATCCTCAGTCACTTCTTCCTTGGTAGTGAGCAGCAGATCCAGCTGTGTATCACCCATTGTTGGCCTGGGAAACTGAAGTTCTTTGTGAGAGCTGGGTCTGTGATCCAGAGACTTCCTTCAGGTACTGCTGCCTCCTTGGCACACTGTCTCAGCTTCAACTTAGGGACTTCCTGGATCACCATCAATGTCCTTGTGCTTGAAGCCTGGGATGGATTTTTCTCCGTGAATGTGGGCAGTTGCATTCTTAACTTACACAGTTCAACATCACAGTACCCAGAAGTGAGGAATTCCAAAGCAGAGTGCATGTTTATTGAATCCTGCCCTGCTGGAAAGCAACCAGCTCTGGTTGGCCCAGAACCAGGGTGCTGCCAGCACACCCTGACAGGCTGGGGCCACATTGCAGGCTGTCCTGCAAGAAGGCTGGCAGACATGAGGAGAAGCTGGGAGTGCCTCAAGGTCAGGCTGTGCTCTCCAGCACCTGGTCAGGTGTGAGCTTTGCACATCCCTGAAGAACTCTGGGGCACTACTTTATGTCTGGATAAGGGCTGGTTGAGGAAGCTGGAAACACAGGGAGGTGGTGGAGCTACCACAGAGAGGTACCAGTCATAGCATCCACAGGAGCATCTGTATGGGGCCTAGGACATGGTGGAGTAGTGTGGGGCACAACAGGTGAATAGGGATGAGGTGTGCTGTAGGACATGGGAGAGGTGTAGTGGCTTGTTGCAGACTGAACCTGGCTGTGGCTAGCATGGTGTGCGGTGCTGGGGGACACTGGTGCCCCCTGGGCTGAGAGAAGGCTGTCTGAAGGCTGGGTTATCCTCGTAGCATGCTGTAGGCAGAATGAGAACAAGAGAGTGTAGCAGAAGTAATGCTCTATGTGCTGTGCGCAGCTACAGCAGGTTCCAGAGAAACGCTATGTTGCAGCCAAGCACATCTTAACCAGGCCCAAAGACAAGCGGGAGCACTTGCCCTGTACTGCTTAGAAACCCTGGCCTCATTCTGCACTGGAGCAGGATGAGTCTCAGTCTCCTTCTCACTTCAAGAACAAGGAGCTGATTGCTGACAGAAACACTTCCCATACACAATAGCAGGATGCATTCATGAAGCTGTTATCTCCTCATGGCAAAGGATTTCCCCTTGGAGAATGGGGTTCTACAGGCTGGAGCAGGGAAAGTTGCAGGCTAGAAAACTCTCTCTGAGCATGTGGCTGTTTTATTCTGGGAGAGAGTGAATTGCCTAGTCCACTCACCAGTACTGATAAAGAAAGGGTTTCTGAGAACTGCCACCCCTTGGTCTTAAAAGAGAAGAACCAGATTCAGAGGTAGCAGCAGTAATAAGTAGGTCTTCAGGAAGAGATCTCAACATCAACAAAATGGGCCTTGAGCAGGGTCAAGTCTGGCACTTGCATGCAGGCAGGGAAGTGCCTACAAGGCAACATTTGCATAAATGCATGCAGTATGGGGGAAAAATGTGGTGAGTTGGACATGCGTGTACAGTTGCAGGACTGTTATGTTGTTGGTATAATGGAGAAATGGTGGGATGACTCCCATGACTGGAGTGTTGCAATGCAGGGATACAGGCTCTTTAGGCAGGGATACAGGCTGAAAAGACGAGGAGGGGTCATTAGCCTTTATGTGGGAGCGCAGATGGAGTGCATGGAGCTCTACCTGGGGATGGATAAAGAACCAACTGAGAGTTTATGGGTTAAGATTAAAGGGAGGACTGGGAAAGGTGATGTTAAGTCTGCTACTCCCTACAGGCCACCTGACCAGGAAGAACAAGCAGATGAGGCCCTCTGTAGACAGATAGGAGCAGCCTCACGTTTGCAAGACCTGGTCCTCATGGGGGACTTCAACCACCGAATGTCTGCTGGAAGGACAACCCAGCAGAACATAAGCAATCCAGAAGATTCCTGGAGTATGTTGATAACTTTCTTCTCCAAGCGACAGAGGAGCCAACAAGAGAAGGTGCTCTGCTGGAGACCATATCTTTATCTCTGAACTGGAGAGATATGGATTTGATGGGAGGACTGTTCGCTGGATCAAGAACTGGCTGGAGGGTCGCAGCCAAAGGGTTGTAGTCAATGGCTCTATGTCCAGGTGGAGGCCGGTCACGAGCGGTGTCCCTCAGGGGTCCGTCTTGGGACCGGTGCTCTTCAACATCTTTATTGAAGACGTAGACTGCGGGATCGAGTGCACCCTCAGCAAGTTTGCTGATGGCACCAAGCTGAGTGGTGCAGTTGATACCCCTGAAGGAAGGGATGCCATCCAGAGGGACCTGGACAGGCTGGAAAAGTGGGCCCACGAGAACCTGATGAGGCTCAACAAGGCCAAGTGCAAGGAGTGGCACTTGGGTCGGGGCAGTCCCAGGTGTGTGCACAGACTGGGAGAAGAACTCCTGGAGAGCAGCCCTGCAGAGGAGGACTTGGGCGTCGTGATTGACGAAAAGCTGGCCATGAGCCGGCAGTGCGCTCCTGCAGCCAGGAAGGCCAATGGCATCCTGGGCTGCATCAAGAGAGGGGTGGCCAGCAGGGAGAGGGAGGGGATCGTCCCCCTCTGCTCTGCCCTTG
>VXAV01007236.1:0-18381 GCA_013399715.1 Alectura lathami | reverse complement strand
CATCCCTGGCTGTGCCCAAGGCCAGGCTGGATGGGTTCCTGGGCAGCTGGATCTGTGAGCTAGTGGCTGGCAGCCCTGTCCACAGCAGGGGGGTTGGAACTAGATGATCTTGGAGATCCCTTCCAACCCAAGCCATTCTATGATTCTGTGATTCTATGGAGCTCGTTCTCACCAACAGTCATGGAATCATAGAATCTAAACAATGCGTAGAACCCAGTCAGAACCCAGTCATAACCCAATCATAGAACGGCTTGGGTTGGAAGGGACCTTAAAACCCACCCAGACCCAACCCCTGCTGTGGGCTGACTGCCACTCACTGGATCAGGCTGCCCAGGGCCCATCCAGCTTGGCCTTGGGCACAGCCAGGGATGGGGCAGCCACAGCTTCTCTGGGCAGCCTGTGCCAGGGCCTCACTGCCCTCTGAGTAAAGGATTTCCTCCTAACCTCTATCCTAAATCTCCACTCTTTTAGTTTAAAACCGTTCCCCCTTGTCCTATCACTGTCTACCTGTGTAACAAGTCACTCTCCCGCCTGTTTAGCAGCTTCCATTAAGTACTGGAAGGCCACAATAAGGTCTACCCGGAGTCATCTCTTCTCCAGGCTGAACAACCCCAGCTCCCTCAGCCTTTCTCCATAACAGAGGTGCTTGAGCCCTCTGAGCATCCTCATGGCCTCCTCTGGACCTGCTCCAACAGCTCCACTTCTTTCTTGTGCTTGGGGCACTAGATGTGGATGCAGTACCACGGGTGGGGTCACATGAGAGCAGAGTCCACTAGAACCCCAAGTCCTCCCCTGCAGGGCTGCTCTCAGGGAGCTCTTCTCCCACTCTGTACACGTCTGGGATTGCCCAGTGCAGCACCTTACACTTGGCCTCGTTGAACCTCATCAGGTTGCTGTGGGCCCACTTTTCAAGCTTGTCCAGGCACCAGAACATGCTGTAAGCCACCCAGGTAGACTACTGCCTGACAGAAAAGGTCCTGGAGGTCCTAGCAGATACTGAGTGGAACATGAGCAAAGTCTTGCCAGCAGCTCAAGAGAGGTGATCCTTCCCCTCTATTCAGTACTGGTGAGTGCTGGGTCCAGTAGTGGGCTCCCCAGTATTGAAGAGACATGGACATGCTAGACTGAGTCCAGCAAATATCCATAAAGATGTCGAAGGGACTACGTCATCTCTGGTGTGAGGAGAGGATGAGAGAGCTGGGACTGTTTAGCCTGGAAAAGATAAGGCTTGGGGGAAATCTCATCTAGATATATATGTAAATATCTGAAGAGAGGGTGCAAAGTTGTCAGAGCCAGGCTCTTTTCTGTGGTGCCCAGTGCCAGGAAAAGATGCAGTGGACACAAACTGGAGTAAAGGATGTTCCCAGTGAACATCAGGAAGCACTTCTTTACTGTGTGGGTGAGTGAGCACTGGCACAGGTTGCCCAAAGAGGCTGTGGAGTCTCTCTCCTTGGGGATACTCAAAAGCTGTCTGGACATATCCCTGCACTTGCACTTTGTGGACACTCTCTTCTTGGCGTATAGGGTTGTAGCTGCACATTCTGTAGTTTTAAACAGAAACACAGCAAGCACGTTGGCTCTGACCATTGTGCCTTCTTGTATCCATGGTGATTCTGCGAGCTTGTGCAGGTGTGCTGTACAGGTGAGGTGACCCCACAGATTGCCCATGTCTCATATCTTCAGGCTGACTTTTGAGTGCATGCAGGTGCAATGGATATGGGGACATGAAAGTGTCTCGGAGAAAAGTGCAGTGGTACTATGAGTTTGTTCAGGGACCTCATATTGGTGTTGTGATCCTGCAGGTTAGTGTATGTTTTTCATACTCACACAGTGACCCTGCAAGCTCATGTAGGACATGTATCTTGTTCCCAGCTGCAGCCTTTCCTCTACTTTCTCCTCCCACATAGCTCCTCCTGGGAAAAGCAAGACTTGGCCCTGCAGGATATTCAAAGTCAGAGGTGGGGATGCTACAGGGCCTCCACTCAGGCTCTGACTCCTGCTGCCGCATATTCAAGCAGCAGGCCTTTCATGACCCCAAATGGAAGGTTTCCTGGGCTATCCCATAGACAGCCTGACCCCATTTCCCTCTTGTTTCTCAGTAAATCATAGAATCATAGAATGGCTTGGGTTGGAAGGGACCTCCAAGATCATCTAATGCCATCCCCCCTGCGGTGGACAGGGCTGCCAGCCACTAGCTCACAGATCAAACTGCCCAGGAACCCATCCAGCCTGGCCTTGAACACAGCCAGGGATGGGGCATCCACAGCTTCTCTGGGCAGCCTGTGCCAGCGCCTCACCACTCTCTCAGGGAAGAATTTCTTCCTGATGTCCAACCTCAACCTCCCCTCTTTCAGTTTCAGCCCATTCCCCCTTGTCCTACCATTATCCACCTGTGCAAAAAGTCGGTCCCCCTCCTGCCTGTGAGCTCCTTTCAGGTATTGGAAGGCCGCAATGAGGTCTCCCCGGAGCCTTCTCTTTTCCAAGCTGAACAATCCCAACTCCCTCAACCTTTCCTCACAGGAGAGGTGCTCCAGCCCTCTGATCATTTTGGTGGCCCTCCTCTGGACCCGCTCCAACAGCTCCACATCCCCTCTGTCCTGGGGGCCCCAGGCCTGGACAGAGTACTGCAGGTGAGGCCTCCCAAGGGCAGAGCAGAGGGGGACGATCCCCTCCCTCTCCCTGCTGGCCACCCCTCTCTTGATGCAGCCCAGGATGCCATTGGCCTTCCTGGCTGCAGGAGCGCACTGCCGGCTCATGGCCAGCTTTCCGTCGATCACAACACCCAAGTCCTTCTCTGCAGTCAGGAGCTTCCTAAGTAATTTACAGTAAATCCAGCTGTTGCTCCAAGATTTTGGGTGGGCGCTAAATATGCCTTAGATTAGCATTTAGCAAATTTCCTAGAAAAATATCCTGACTTGGTTTAAAAATTTCCAGGATTGGTGAATTCGCCACAGGCCTTGCTGAGCCATTTTGGTGGTTAATTATCTTCACAGCTAAAAATACACAGTGCATCCCAGACTGCCTCTGCTCTGCAGTCTGCAGCCATGTGTCCCACCCACTGGTCTGAGGTGTCTGCCATACCCAGGCACTGATCAAGCCCTATGCTGCTTCTTGGAGAAGTGCCCAGGAGGTGTCAGCCCCTGCTGGGGTGGGAATCGTGCTGCCCTCAGGACAGAGCACGAATAGGTGAGCAGCCATCCCAGTCCAACAGCAGGCAGGCAGAGGGCATCAGCAGTGTGCAAGCACTGCCTTCCTGCAGGCAGGAGAGCTCAGGAACAGCCCCACACACACTCTCCATGCAGTGGCAAAGATGCCATGTGAATTGTCCAGCAGCCCCACACTGAGCCAACGTGTTAAGCTGCTCCGTCAGCTGTTTTGCTGTTCCTGTTGCTTTTCTCTGGACGCTGGTTTAGCACCACCCCTTTAAGAGAGACTGGGACCAGACACAAGTCTCCGGTGCTGGCACAACAGTGATACAACCACTCTTGGACACTGTATGGGCTTATGCAGGCAGGGTTTGTGCTAGAGCTTTGGTCCACAGGCAGTCCCTGCTTCCTGTGGCAGCGGCGCAGGATACTGAGGTGGAGTGCCAAGCACATGTGAATGGAGAACTTCTCTGAGGGTGCCTTGCCTTGGCTCTACAGCTACGTTTGCATCTGATGCCAAACTGGTGGCTCCCTGCACTCCTGCAGGGAAATGGCTCTGGGTTCCAGAGAACACCCAGGGAGGTGGTGTCTAGCTGTATAATGGTGAGAGTTCATCTGTTTCTCCCCTGTTCCCAAATCCCCACTCAGCTTCTGTGGCAGATAGCTGGAGTTCCAGATAACTTCCTCTGTGGGTGTCTGTTTTAGGACAGAGACTGTCAAAGCATGGGGAAGGTGGAAAGTGGGGCTGTTCTGGAAACAGCCAGAGAAGCCTAAGGAAAATATCATACTCTGCTGCAGAGCGTCTCACTCTACAGTGTATTAAAACAGCTGATGTGCACTTCAGAGTACTTTGAGAGTGATAGACTGATCATTTTGAAGGAAAGAAGTTACTAATTTGACACAGTGCCTATCCCAGCCACCATGGCAGTTTACCCATGTCAGGTGTCTATCCATCTGCAGCGACTGTAAACGCTACCAGTTAAAACCCTGGCATGGCACACAACTCAATTGCAGTGGTACAGGGCATTTATCCTGGTGAAAATATGCAGCATGGAGCCAGAATACAGGTAACTCAAATACAGGTTTCAGCAAATGTGAGAGGTCAGATTTATACTCTCAGATGAGCAACTCCAATTGCTATCTGTCCTTATCGTTAGATCCCTGATTTAACACGCTCCTGTTGCTCACTGACAGCCTCAGCTTGATATTTGGGTCTCTAGATGAATCCTGAGCTGAATGATGCGGGTTTGTAGTCATCCCATCCAGACTACTATGTAGGCCCTCAGGGCTTACGTGCTGCACCTTCTGGTGCTTCTTCCGGCAGCTGCCGTAGGGCTGAGGAGCAGATCCCTTCTGCGGGGAGCAAGGCGGTCATTGTCAGTGTGCTCTCAGCTTCTGCTCTTTTCCGTTGTAAAGGGACCACAGCTCTCAGAGCAGGAGGGGGAGTGTTGCAGGTGCTGCCTCCCCTCTCCGGGGGCTGTGGATGCTGGGCCAGAGAACTGGCAAGGGGCTCCCTCAGTGCTGCCTACCCTTCCAGGGGTGAGGGCGTGAGGTCCAGTGCAGAGGAGGTCCTTCCTCTGCCTGCTTTGCTTTTTCTCCACTGGCCCAGCAGTCTCTGTGCTCCCACTGGTTGTTGCTCCGTCTCTGAGGACCTGGTGGTGGCTCAGGTTGGGGGCCCTGCCCGTAGGAAGGAGCTGTTTGCAGCCCCCAGCTGGGCCCTTTCCTTGGCGCGTGTGCAGCGTTCCTGAATTTCTCGCTCACGGGAGCCGAGGCCCCAGCGCTGCTGCTGGGAGGAGCTGTGGCTGACGAGGCCTGAACTCCACTTCACCCGGGCCTGGCCCAGCTGCCTCCCTCCTGGCTCCGTCCTCCAGCTTTGTTCTCTGCGCAGAGCTCCCAGCTGGTGGATGAGCCATGGGCAGCGATGCTGCGGTCAGGGGGAAGGCGCTGTTTTCTGCTGACCTGAGCTGGAAGGAGTCTGAGGCAGAGGGGAGCTTGTGGGCAGGGACCCATTTTAATTCTCCTGCAGTGTCTGTAACTGCTGCTGTAAATCCTGTGTCACAGGTTCCGGTGGGCCTGGCTGTCAGAGGGCAATGCCATCCCCAGTCATCTTCCTCAGAGCCCAGGGCTGCTAGGCACAGTGTTCGGAGGATGGGACAGAGGCTGGGACATGGGGAAGGAGGGGCTGGTTTGCTTCCCAGCTTGTCTTAACTATCCTTGCAGAAGAGAAAGAGCAAAGAGCCAAGTCCAGCTGCTGCAAAAGTGTGGGTTGTCACTGGCTGGCCAGTCAAGCTGGGTGCAGTGGGCTTGCTTGGGTGCTAGATCTTTGGCATCTGTGTGCCTTTATGCATCCCCTTCCCATATGGCCTTTTCCTTTGCTAAGGGAAGTCTGTAATCTGGGTGGTGGATATTGCACCAGGGGTGTAAGGACAGAGTTTTACACCCGGAACAAGCCACCCCTGGTGTGCAGGCACCCATGGCAGCACTGTAGAGAGCAAGCTTGATGCAGCTCTTGCAAGTCCACAACCCTGTGCTCCCCAGCCCTGTGTCCCCTTCCAGGGACATGCCAGCACAGGGATGTGTGCCCTGCTGCTGCCTGCACAGTGGTCAGGATATCACCTGCAACCCCCATGGGCCCCTGCAAGACCTGTTCTCCTGCAGAGTGCTGCAGAAGAAGTCACCTTGTCTGGGACACGAATGGCAGGGTTGAGGTGGTAACAGTCAGTCTGCTTTGCTGTGGGCAGCTTTGAGGGCTGTGCAGGGTTGTGGGCCATGGAGTGAAGGGCAGCACTGGTTTATGGAGGTGGTGGTGGGCTGGGTCTGTCTGCTCAGGCTGGTGGTCTCAGTGGTGCGTGCTCATGTAGTTCCTTCCCCTATCCAGGTGACAGCCACTGATGCTGACAGTGGCTTGTTTGGCTCCATTTCCTACTCTGTCGGTTCTGGCATCGGCAGCGTGGTCCCAACACAGTTCAGCATCGACAAGCACACAGGGCAGCTGTGCACAGTGCAGCCTCTGGACCGTGATGAGGGCACGTCTGCCTATGATTTCACCATCACTGCTGTTGATGGGGTAAGTGCTGCAGAGGTCATGGGGATGTTATGCTACTGTCTCGGCACTGTGCAGGGGATACAGTTGTTCTTGCCCTGCTCTTTGCCCCATCTCAGATCTAGTCCTTCCACAGGGTGGCTTGAACTCCATGGTGTATGTGAAGGTTTTCCTAGAGGACATAAATGACAATCGGCCAGTGTTCTACCCACTGGAGTATGCTGCCAGCATCAGCACACAGAGCATGCCGGGTACAGCGGTGCTGCGTGTTACTGCCCACGACAAGGATGAGGGGCTGCATGGGAAAGTGACCTACCGCATTGTGCTGGGGAACTCACCCCCTCTCTTCTCCCTCAACAAGGACACAGGTGAGAGAGAACTCATGGCCCGGCGGAGGCAGCAGCACACAGAGCAGTGTGATGCACTGGGTGTGAAAGCCAGCCTGAGAGTTACTGCTTGGCCATCTCAGCAGTGCAGGCTGCTACCAGAATATGCCTGTTCCTCTCCCTGCCATTTCTTCCTTGTCCCAGCTTCTTGTTCCTCCAGCTGGGCTTGAGATTGAGAAGGGAGAATCTGGGGAGCCTTTCCCAAGAGGGTTTCTCTTCTTGACTCCAGTTTTTCCACAACAAATTACCCCCTGGCGCACATTGTTTGTTGTCCCTTTTGGCCTGCCTTTTCAAGCTTATGGCTTGGCCTGTTCCTTTGGTGCCAGATGGCAGGCAGGAGTGTGGGCATAGTGCATTCTGAACTTCTCTCTTTCCTAGGTGTCATCTCCCTCTCATGGTCCCTGAGTGGTAAAGCCAACACTCTGGTGCAACTGGTGATCTCTGCACAAGATGGAGGGGGCCTACAGGCACAGCCAAATGCCCGGGTGAACATCAGCATTGTGGAGGGCACAGTCTCTCCCCCCGTCTTTGAGCAAGCTCAGTACTTCTTCACGGTGCCCGAGGACATGCTGCAGGGTGCCAGTGTGGGGGCTGTCCATGCCCAGAACCCTCCAGGTACAGGCTTGGCCCTTTTCCATGCAGCTGCTTTCACTGTCCCTGCATCATCTTGAAGCTCTGGTACTACAGTTCCTCAGAGAGCAACCCCATGCTGGGAGCTCCGTGCACATGCAGAGGCACATCTGTATGTGCACTCTATGACTGTCACTCAGTTCCAGTGCATGCTTTCACACATGTGCTCGCGTGTATACACACACTTGTGCCAATGCACTTGTGCATAAACACACACATGCATGGTGCTGCTGTATACCTCCAGAGCAGAGCCTGCCCCAGACAGCAATGTCCAACTCTGCTGCTGTCTGTAGCAAGCTGAGGGCCAGGTACACAAACCATTCCTCCTGTCTTCATTTCCTTTTCTGCAGGCCATGCTGATGACATCTTTTATTCCATCTCCTCGGGGGATCCTCATGGCTACTTTTCCATTGACTCTGGCTCCGGACAGCTTCGCACCAGTCTGCCTCTTGATCATGAGTCGCAGCCAGTCCTCATTCTGGATGTCCAGGCCCGAAGTGGTTCCCCCCCTGCCTATAGCAACACCCGTGTGAAGATCTCTGTATCAGATGTGAATGACAATGCGCCACTGTTCCCAGCCCCCTCTGACTCCATTCTGCTGCCAGAGGCCACAGAGCCTGGGACTACAGTGTACACTTTGCAGGCTGAGGACCGTGACAGCGGTGCCAACGGTCAGGTGAATTTTGAGCTGGTGTCAGGCGGCGATGGCACTTTCAGTGTTGAGCGCTCGTCAGGGGCAGTGCGCCTGGTTGGGGCACTGCAGTACGAAGCCAGCGCAGCCTACAGGTTGGCCATTGTGGCCCGAGACAGTGGCGTTCCCCAGCTCAGCTCCACCTTCACGCTCCTGGTGCATGTGCAAGCTGAGCATGACAACGGACCCATCTTTGACACACTCACCTACCGTGTGGAGGTGCGGGAAGGTGTGCCTGTCTCCACTCGCTTCCTGCAGGTGCGGGCCCTGGCACGTGATGCAGAAGCTGTGACCCTTACCTACCACTTGCGTGCAGACGGGGATGCTGCCAGCTTTGGCATCATGTCTGAGAGCGGCTGGCTGTATGTCAAAAGCGCCCTGGACCGAGAGACACGGGACCTCTATGTGCTCACAGTGCTGGCATCAGCAGGAGGCAGTGGCTCGGGGGGGGAAGCCCGGAAAACAGGCACCAGCACTGTACGGATCAGCATCACTGATGAGAACGACAACAGCCCCCGGCTGAGCGAGGAGCGTTACTTCTTCACCATTCCTGAAAATCAGGCTCCTGGTAGCAGTGTGGGGAGGGTGATGGCAAGTGACCGAGATGCTGGGCAGAACAGCCGTCTCACTTACCGCCTGCTCCAGCATGACCCCAACTTCCTCATCCACACACAGACAGGTGAGAGTCCCCCTGACTTTCTAGGCTGAGGCTGGCTGGGGAAAAGCTCAGGCCAGGTCAAAAGTGATGCAGACCAGGCCAGTACCACAACAAATTATTCATCTTCCCATGCCTGTGGTGCTGGGCTCTCCAACAACACACGCGAGCACAAGCCCTTCTCTAAAGAGGTTTTGGGGCTAAGCTGTGTCCCCCACTTCTCCCTCACAGGGGAGCTCAGCACCAAGCACAGCCTTGACCGGGAGCAGCAGTCCAGCTACCAGCTGTTGGTGATCGTGCAGGATGGGGGAGCGCCACCCCGTAGTGCCACAGGAACCATGTATGTCACCGTGCTGGATGAGAACGACAACGCTCCTGCTTTTCTTCACGTGGCCAGTGGTCAGGAGCTGCCTGTGCAGGTAGGTGGGGCAGGCTGAGGCCTGGGTGGGCAGAGCCCTGGTAGCCTCTGGGTCTGAGGGCAGGCAGGGGAAAGGGAGTGTGTGGGGCACCCAGCAGAGTCTCAGGGTGAGAGATAAGAAAGGGGAGATAAGAAATCAAAGGTTGCACCCATGCAACAGCCAGGGAAGTCTGGCAGATCTCAAGGAGGTGTGTTAAGATGGGCATGTGCTTGGGAAATACAGACCCTGTGCACAGAGTAGGTGAGGACTGCAAAGGGCTCTGGGGACAGTAGGACCAAGCAGCAGGCAGAAAGTCTTGGCTCACTCCTGTCTGCAAGGAGGGAAGGTGAAAAGGAGCCCTAAACCTGAGCCAATGGAGCCAGGAGTAAAACACTGACAAGCAGGGTGGCATGGGCTGCATTTGTCTTCTGGGTCTCAGGACTTCCACTGTAGCCGCTTAGGTTTCTGAGAGGTCCAAGAAAGCACTTTCCGGGTTGTTGAGAATCTGCAGTGGGTCCCAGCCCAGCTTTCCCTCTGAGCATGGCATGGTGGCTGTGGTCACCCAGGACTGAAAGCTCTGGCCCGAGTTACGTCTGTGCTGCTGAAGAGAAGGGGCAAGGACCAGGCCTCATCCTCCAGCACCGCTCTCTGTGGCCCCTCTGGGGAGATGTGTGTGGCCAGGACACAAGCAGCGGAGCAGCATGGGCAGCGGAGGCCGGGGTGCTGCAGCTCTGCTCAGGCCAGCCCTGTTGGCCTCTGCCGCCATGTCCTGCTCCAGCCGCAGCTCTGCCTGCCCAGCTGGTCCCGTGCCTGTCCCATGCTGGCCCTCTCTGCTTGCCGAAGTGTCTGGCAAGGCCTGGCCTGGATGAAGGAATCTCTCAGGGCCTTGTGAAGGCAGAGGAAGGCAGAGTTAGGCTCATGCTCTCTCTGAGCATGGCTCTGGCCTTTGGGTCACTCCTGCAGACAACAGCCAGCCAGCCATGGCACTCCTGGGTGCAGCGGAACAGGCTCTGCGCAACAGCATTACTAGCGCTCACTGCCTCTGCAGCGTGCAGCAGGCGCTGCAATGCATTCCAGCATTTGGGCCGTGACGTAGAGCGTTCTGCTAAGGCTCTTTTCCTGCAAAGGTGCCACAAAAGCATATGCAGCCTTCAGGAGACAGAGCAAGGAGAGGATGGGTTTAGAGTCACGAGGGCAGGTAAATGTGATGAGGGTTTGAACCAAACATCTATCTGCACACTTTGATTTGAAGCTGTCTTGCTAGAAAACACTAAAAGAGAAGGGTGAAGCACAGGAAGAGGTCGCTTTATTATGATCAGGGTGTGTAAGAAAGGCATGGAGGGAAAAGGAAAAGCTTAATGATAAATGCAAACTTTATTTTATATTTGCATTTATTGCAGATAAATTGATATTGATTAATATCAAATTAGATAAATTTGATTAGAGATAAATTGATATAGATAGATTGTCTGATTTATTGCAGGTGTGCTCAGTGACTTTTCCATATTGCTGTTCATTAGGCAAAGCAGAAGGAGGTACCTGTACCAGCACCTTGCTTTAAGCATGAGCTGGGTGAGTGTCTCGCACTGTAGGCTTGTGAGATGCTCTCCCCAAGCATGTTGCTAACATGCTGTCAGATCCAGGAGGTGTTCACAGAGTAACAAATCCTGTGTCTCCTGTAACAAATCCTGCCAGGGAATAATCACCAGGAAAAGGAGAGGGATCAAAGGGAAGGAGCAAGTGGTCTTCTTTCACAGAAGGGGCATGTCACTGGAGAGTGCTCAGGGCTGGTATCTTTGCTGTTCAGCATTTTCTTCTGTCCTCCAGGACAGATGGTGGTTTGCTGATGCTACTGCCTTAAGTAATAAAGGTTCGAGCTCCCTGTGAAGAACTGCAGAAGGATTTTGTGCTACTGTTCAATTAGGAAAGAAGACGGGAGATGACATTCACTGTTGCAAACTGGAAAGTGCTAATATATGTGGCAAAAAGCAATATAAATTTCATTTTCACAGTGGTGGACTCTGAATTGGCTGCTGAACTTTAGGGGGAAAACTGAGGCATCACTGTGAATGCTTTTTGAAAATGTCAGCCCAGGACATAGCAGCAGTCAAAACAGCAAATCAAATGCTGAGTTTTATTAGAAAAGGAACAGAGACTGAAAGAAAAACTCTTTATCCTACATCTCAAATTCTTCGCACTCTTTCTGCTCTGCCTCCATTCCACTAAATAAGCAGCAGTACTAAAAAAGCTTCAGAAGAAGGTGTTTGTGTGATCTCCAGTAGATAATGGTTTCCATGCAGGGAGAAAATACTTGAACATTCTTTGGCATGATAGAAACTGCAGGAATATAACAGAGGTGTGCATTGAATGGCACAGAGAGAGTCAAGTGGAAATTAGAGGTTTCTCTTTTCACAACACAAGAACTAGGCAGCTTTGTAGGAAATGACCGGGCAGCAGGTTTAAAATAAACAAAGGCAGTACTTTCTCAAGCAGTGAAGTCATTGCCAAAAGTTGCATGGGTTCAAAATTAGATGAATTCATGGAAAGAAAAAAATCCATCAAATTTTCTTGAACAAAAATATGATTTGTGGCTCAGGAAGTGACTTAGCCACAGGCTGTTGGAAGCTGCAAAGTTTTCACAGGAGAGTTATTCCGTGCGTACCCCACCTCTTGCATCTTCTCTGTATATCTGCTGCCAGCCCCTGTCAGAGCTGTGCCACTGGCCGAGGTGGTTCTCTGATCTTTGGCCCCAGCTGGTACTTGCAGCAGCCTTCTTGGAGAGTGGACATCTGACCTGGGTGAGCCTGTCTGGCAGTAATTTTACACAGCTGAGGTTTTTGCAGAGGCAAGACCACTTCTATTGCTGCTTATTCCTCTGTTTGAGCATGTGAAATGGCAGTTGTAATGGTGCCTGTGTGGATGATGCTTATTTAACTCCCCTGCTGAGTCACTGCTTTCCTCGAATGGAGTTTGATTCCTGGTGGACGAGCAGTGTGACCATGTGTGCAGAGTGGGAGCCCCTTGTATCCTGACCTGGGACAATTAGGGACAGCACAAGGGGCAAGCCCTGCCCCAGCCTGTTACCGAGCAGGACTTGGAAGGGTCCTCCTAAGCACAGCTCCTCTCAGAGGTGTCCACGCAGAGAGTCCTTTTCATAAACAGCCCAGCTGTGTCTAGAAGGTCCTCTGCCTCATCTGTGCCGTGCTGTTCCAGATTTCTTGGTCTGGTAGTTAGAAACCGTTGTTTAATTTCCAGCCTAAACTAATTTCTGACCACTTTATACTCATTTGTTCTTGTGCCAATATTGTGTTTTTGCTTAAACAGCTCTTCTCTCTCCTTGGAATTTCCCTCCCCTTTCCCCAGTGTTTACAGAGTGCAGTCACATCACTGCTTGGCCTGGCTGAACAAGTCCAGCTCCTCTGGTCCCCCCAGCGAGCGCCACCAGCGTGGTGCCAGCAGCTTGTGCAACAGCATTAACACTTGCCTCCTCCCAGGAACTTGCAGCCTCTCCTTGGATTCTTGCTTCGGTTGTGCTTGTCTTTTACATGCATGCATTGAAGTGGTACTGCAAAGAGATCAGAGAGCTGGGTCTGTGAGCATGATTTGTACTGTAGGAGGAGAACTTAGTCTGTGACAGCATTGTACTGGTGGGGAAGGGATTGCAGAGTCTACGCCGAGTGGGGTGCCTGCTCTGCTGGTGAGGTGTGGGTAGGTGCAAGGAGTCTGAACTGGAGGAGAAACGGGTCTGCCAGCAGGTGTGGGACACTCATGGAGGGTACCCCAACAGCTGATGGATGGCAAGGGACAGTAATGGGGATGTGTCTATTTTGATAATTATCCAGGAAAGGAGCTTCTGTGCAATGCTGTTACATGTGACCTCTGCCAGCAAGCCCAGAGTGTGGGGATAGCTGTGCACATGCATAATTAATGCCTTGATGCACTGCATAATTAATGCATGGTGCAGTGGCACAAAATGGTAGTCTGAAGTGCCTGCAGACAGCAATGCTAACTAGGAGCAAAGGAGAGAAGGGGAAAGTCCTGTGGGTCAAGGTGTAGGTGCAGGAAGAACTGCAATGCCTGCTGCATTTCCAGGGACCATGAACCACCCTGTGCTGGCTGATGGGAGCTGTGGGAACCCTTCCAGTTTCAGGGTGAGCGGCCTCTGGGCCAATCAGTTCTCAGACTTTGGGAGTAACGAGTGAAGTGTCTTTCAGTTCACCAGTGTGGCATGCACCAAGGCCACTGAGCTGCATCGAGCCACGTGGCATGAGAGGACAGCAGGTGGGGCAGGACCTGCTTGGCTGTGACCTTCCCTATGCCACCCAGCCTCAGGCACAGCCTGTGGGTCCTGGCTGGGGGCTGTGCCCTGGCTGAGGTGCGGGGCAGGTGTAGGAATGTACAGATGCTGTGCTGTGTTGGGGTCTTGGGGATGGTCTGAAGGGTGCCCTGTGCCACTCAGCTGCTCCCTGGGCTGTGCTGCAGGTGCTGGAAGAGAAGCCGTCGGGACTTCTTGTTGCCTCCCTGCAAGCCAAGGACCCTGATGAGGGTGAGAATGGGACCATCACCTACTCGCTAATAGGTATGACCTGGCTACCTGGCTGCTCCCTGCCATGCAGCCCCATGGGCAGATAGGTGCCCTGCCACACTGCATTCCCTCTTCCATCCATACGTGCCCCTGCCCTCCCTCCTCTCCCTGCAGCATTTCACCTTTTCTCTGCAGGAGCCTGGGCAGAGCGTTTCACACTGCACATGGCCACTGGAGAGCTGCGGACTGCCGCAGTGCTACGCCGGTCTGACCGTGCCGAATACATCTTCACTGTGACAGCCAGTGACCGGGGCACGGTGCCTTGCAGCACCTCAGCCATCGTTCGTATTCAGGTATCCACCTGCTCTCATCTCTGCACCATCCACCCCTTGCTCACTTCTTGGAGGACACCATGCAGCTACTTGGCAGCCTTCCTCCCTACACTCCTCACCCTCCACCACCTTCATCCCAGAGCACCTACTGCCTTTGCTCAGCTGTTGCTCCAGCCCCACCATCTGCATGGAGAACCATGGATTGGAAGCGACAGGTCTGGTTGCCACTGTGCGTGTCCTCATGTGTAAAGTGGTCAACATCAGCATTAGCTGTACACACTTGTCTTCTCCAGACTTGGACAGCCAGCTGCTGTTGCAGGAAGACTTTAGAAGCCCCCTGCCTGGAGGCATTAATTCTTCCCAGCATCTTCTGAAAACAGTTCTCCTAACATACAGGGTTTTCTTCATGTCTCCATAACTTTGGCACTCACCGTCTGGTGTGCTGGCTCAGATAAGGCCAAGTCTTTTCTCTGTTGTTAGTAATGAGCCTAATTTTACAGCAGAGACTCCGGCTTCCCTCCAGTCAATGCACATCCATGGTAGACCATTTCACATCCTGTCGTGTTGCAGTTCCCACTGCCACTTGATGCTCCTCATTTGGTATTCTCCTGCTTCTCTGTGCAGGCAGTGCCCTCTAACACTGTCAGCAAGCCCATAATGTACACGTTTCTTTTATTTATTATATTCAATTAAATTAGATCTGCTGCATTTCCTTTGTGCTTGAGGAGAGAAGTACTATGTTAGGCTGGCACATCTGCCTTTAGCCACTCCGCACTACATTTTAAAACCATTTCCTTTTTGTGCCATGTCTGTAGCTGTTCTCGTCTTTAAAGTTCTTCTGCAGCCTTCAAAGTTTTGAGACCAGGCTGACAGGTGGCTGTCCCTTACGTGCTTGTTTGCATTCCCATGGTGTAGCTAGTTGCTTGACAGTCACTAGTTCTGATACTCCTCTGGGTTGACAGTTTTGCTGGATTCTCTTTTTTTCCCCACTTGCTTGACATGCGTGCACTGAGTTCTTCAACACATTTTCCCTTCAGATGACGCTATTGCTTTTCATTCACTCCCACCCACAGCTGCATCTCATCCCTGAATTAATTTCAGTATCTTTAATAAGAGTAGTAATAGTATTTACGTATCTTTAGGTTACACTAGGTTGTCTGCTCTGTACCTCTCATCTGATAGAGTGTTACCTCTCTTCTTGGCCGCTCTTGCTTATTTTTGCAGAACTGGTTCTGCTGCCGTCTGTTTCCATTACAGTGTCTAACCCATTCACAGAATCACAGCATGGCTGAGGCTGTAGGCACCTCTGGGTCCATCTAGTCCAACCCCCCTGCTGCAGCGGGGCCTCCCATTGCTGCTTACCCAGGACCATGTTCAGGTGGCTTTTGAAAATCTCCATGGATGGAGACTCCGCCACCTCGCTGGGCAGCCAGTGCTCTGTCACCCACCCAGTGGAGAAGTGCTTCCTGGTGTTTAGATGGAACCTCCTGTGCTCCAGTTTGTGCCTGCTGCCTCCTGTCTTCTCACTGGGTGCCACGGAGAAGAGCCTGGCTCCCTCTTCCATACACTCCCTCTTCAGATATTTATATGCATTGATCCCCCTGAACCTTCTCTGCTCAGTCAGCAGCTCTGACTGTCCTTATCTACCCTTGCTCCCCAGGCGAAGCTTGTCTTTCACCCTGTCAAACCTGTGCTCATTCTCCCTGTGTTTTTCAGGTCGTTGTTCATGTTAGGCCACAAGACCTGTGATGTTGCCTCTCTACACCTTCACTCTGCAGTCCCCATGTCCCCTCTCCAGTGGCTGCCCAGTGGCCCCACTGGCATGCACCCCTGACTGCTGCCTCTTCCACAGGTGCTGCCATCCTCCCGCGTGCTGCCCCGGCCCGATGCTACTGTGCTGACGCTGCACCCCCTTGAGGGGGTCAAGCCAGGGTCTGTGATTGGCTCAGTGGCACCCCCAGATGCCCCTGCGCGAGGACAGCTGACCTACACAGTGGTAGGAGGTGGTGGGGATGGCACATTTGTTGTTGACAGTGTGACAGGGGAGATCTACGCTGCCCGGGAGCTGGACTATGAAGCCGGGGCACGGCACGTGCTTCAGGTGAGTGCTGAGGACACGCAGCACGGCTATCCCTCCAGCCGACTTGTGCTGGTGCAGATCCACGTGCAGGACTGCAACGACCAGTCACCCACCTTCCCTGAAGACCCCATCACCATCGTGGTGCCCGAGAACACGCAGGCTGGCTCGTCCATCTTCACCTTCCAGGCGCTGGATGGGGATGGTGTGGGCCCCAACAGCCAGGTGCGCTATGCCCTGCTGCGCCAGGAGCCCCCGGGGGCCCCCTTCCAGCTTGACAGCCGCTCAGGGCTGCTGACGCTTCGCCAGGGCCTTGACCGCGAGGCTGCTGCCTCCTTCCTCTTGGTGGTGGAGGCCATGGACCAGGCCCGCAACGTCAGCCAGCGCCGCTCAGCAGCTGTGACAGCCCGCGTGTTTGTGACTGATGAGAATGACAATGCCCCTGTGTTCCTGTCACCTGCTGCTGTCAGCGTCATGGAGGACCAGCCAACCGGCTTCGTGGCTCTGCACGTAGTGGCCCAGGACAACGACCTGGGAGAGAATGGGCGAGTGAGCTACTCATTGCGGGCGGGCAACAGTGACGGCCGCTTCCACCTTAACCCCAGCACTGGTGAGGGCCTAGGAGGATGCAGGGTGGGCGGCAGCAGCACTGGAAACACGGGGTCGGAAGAGGGTGCAGGCACACATGGGGGTATAGCATGGTGCACAGAAGGAGAGTATGGGCTGGGGAGCAGAGGTCACCTGGAGGTAAGGAAGACTTGTGGGGTGCACACCTGGCTGGTGTTACCCTGCTGTCTCTCAAGACCTGGCTGTCCCAGTGCCTGCAGACTTGCCACAGCTCGGTCCTGGGAGTGGTTGGCTCTGATGGCCATGGTCCCAGCTTGCCCCTCTCCTTGTGTCTGCAGGCGCGCTGTCTGTTGTGCGGGCTCTGAACCGCGAGGAGGTGGTGCAGCACAACCTGACTGTGGTGGCCATGGACCACGGCTTCCCGCGCCGCTCGGCCACACAGTTGCTCTCTGTGCTGGTGCTGGATGTCAACGATGAGGCTCCCACTTTTGAGAAGCCTGAGTACGAGGCACACATCATGGAGAACCTACCAGCTGGCACCCTTGTGCTGCAGGTGCTGGCCACGGACCAGGACCTGGGTGAGGATGCTGGGCAAGGATGAGCTGCCCAGTTTGGTCAGAGACCCTTCTGGGGACACAGCACACAGGACAGGGTGTGCTCCCTCCTGCCTGGTTTGGAGAGCATGGGTGACCGTGGAGGGAGGGACCATCACCTGGTGTGGCAAACAGAGATGGGATGGACCCTGGGAGAAGCTGAGAATGAGAACAGAGACTGTGATTCCCTCTGCTTCCCAAGTCAATAGCCTTTGTTCCTTGGAGGCTTCCTGTCCCTTCTTCCCTTCCACAAACTGGACGGGACTGAGACCTCCCTCCACGACACACCTCTGCCTGCACCTTTACTTGCCAGGGGGTGAGATCGTCCTCTTCCATAGTCTGTGTGGGTGGGAATGCTGGGAGGGAGGAGGTGCAGGGCTGTGAGCCAAGTGAGCGGTTCTTGGTGTTGCTGCTGGGCTGCCCTCAAACATGCTTCTCCTTGCAGGTGCCAATGGACGGGTGACCTATGGTGGTCTCTCTGGGGGGCCATTCTCCATCCACCCACAGACAGGTCATATTGTCACCACCCGTGCCCTGGACCGTGAGGAGCAGGAGCAGCATGTGCTGATGGGTATGGCTGTGCTGGTGCATGAGAGGAAGCAGCAGGCATGGGGGGGGGGGGGGGGGGGGGGGGGGAAGGNNNGCACGGAGGAGGCAGATGCATGCTCTCCACTGTTGGGATAGTGCAGTGTTGCAAGGAGAGCAGGACACAGGAAGTGATGTGGGCTTGCGGGGCACACAGGGTTGTTGGGTGGTTTGAACGTACAGGAATGCCAGTGATCCCATCTCTGGCTGCCCTGTGATTGGACAGCTGCATGAGACAGCACTGGTAGTTTGCAGGGCACTCTGCAGCACTCTCACTGTGTTCCTGCAGTCTATGCACGGGATGGTGGCCTGCCCCCCAACCTCTCCAAGGCAACTGTGCACATAACGGTAGAGGATGAGAATGACCACACACCACACCTAGAGAGCAAGTCCTGCTCTGTGGAGGTCCCTGAGAACCAAAGCCGTGTGGCACTCTACACCCTGCGGGCCACTGATCCTGATGGAGGCGAGAATGGGCGCCTGGAGTACCACGTGACAGGTGAGGAGCATGGGGACTCAGAGAGCTCTGTAGCTTCGTTCTTGAAGGAGGGTAATGGCTGTTCACCAGGGGTTGCCAGGAGCTCTGGAAAGCATTGGCTGTGGCAGTTCCTGTTCCACGTCAGTTCTCTCCTGCTCCAGACCACATGTAGCTGCTCCCTCCTCTCAGCCCTGTAGTTCCTCTGCCCCAGTAAAGAGCACCCCAAGATGTTCTGTTTTGGGCCCCTCACTGCAGGAAGGACAGCGAGGCCCTGG
>VXAV01007235.1:4425-15163 GCA_013399715.1 Alectura lathami | reverse complement strand
CATTTGGATTATAAGGCAACATGACAAATGAATCGGGCTGTATTGATTGAACTTTTGCACCAGTCAGTAATCATTTTGTTTCTCGAGCTTTTATGCCCTCAGAGTGGGAATTAAAAAATGGTTTAATTAGAACATGGGAAAGTATCTCCTTCAGTCAGCATCTGCTACCAATAAAGGGCGTAAAGTAGAAAGGCCCAAAGACTTGTGAAAGGAAATAGAAAGTCATGATAGATGGTGGTGTTTGTTTCTTAATCAGACTCTGAAAAAACAATAATAATGTACTTTGCTTAGTTTTTTGACCTTTCCTCATTTAATCATAGTATCTATTTAATCTGCCTACTATGATTTTTCAAGAATTGGCTTTTTTTTTAAAAAAAAAAAAGGTAAAAATAAAAATCTTGTAATTAAATTTTATTTCATCGAAAAAAAAATATTGGGAATATATGGTAACAGACAATTAAGGAAATCTGTCAAATTACATATAAACTTATTTAGTCAATAACCTCCATGGCCAGTCTGTATCTTACATTCCTTCTTCTTTTATGAGTTTAATGGAACAACATTCATTTTAGGACTGAAAAAATTTGATAGTTTTACTTCTATATGATGTGTTGATTTTCTGTAAGAAACGTCTTCCACTGTGTATGTTAATGCCATGCATGTGATGGAAACTGTATTTGCCCAACACACAAGTATCTATCTCTGCAGCATGTACAACTCAAATTCAAGAGATACAAAGATTTTAATTTTGGAAGCAGCATATTTGTTAAAAAAAATACTATCTTAGAGCAGATATAACTACTAGTGGTAAAAGTTAGTCTACTATGGGAGACCTCATGTGAAGGTCTTCCATAGCTTCATGGGTCTTTTGAAGGACTTTTGTTAAAGGTGTGAAAGCCACCCTAACAAAAGAAGAGTTACGAATACAGCAGTTGAAATTTTGGTGTAGAATACTCACCTAGTGACAAAAGAGAGTAGCAGGTTTTTCACTTTTCTCCATAATAGGATTCAGAAATAACTATTTAATACCCTTATTCATCTTTTGTTGAAATGACATTGGTTTACTTTGCTTTGAGTTCATTCTGTTTTGTGATGGTGCCTGCTTAATAAAATAAAACCTGTTATATTGGGTTGAAAGTTATTTCTCAGAGTAATAAATAAATAAATTCAAAAGTACACGACAAATGTAGTTTTCTCTAGGTTATAAACTGGCTGAGGACAATAGGTGGGAATTAAGACTTGGGGCAGAGCACAA
Organism: Alectura lathami; assembly: GCA_013399715.1. Lineage (NCBI taxonomy): Eukaryota > Metazoa > Chordata > Aves > Galliformes > Megapodiidae > Alectura > Alectura lathami. The sequence goes on along the minus strand of VXAV01007235.1, from coordinate 13,908 downwards.
GGGGAGTAGATGTGCATCAGGTGGCAGCCAGGGGTTATTTTGTGTTGAGCTTTTCAGGGCCACGTCCTGCTCTTCCTGCTCCCAGGAGCTCTCAGCACTGCAGAGAGGCTAACAAGGCAGGGCTGCAGCTTGGTGTGTGACAAAGGAGACATCCAGCAGGATTTTAACAAAGATTAAATCAAGGAGATGAGGTCTGTAGGGTTTTTTTGTTTTTGCTTTTCCCATAATTACACTTGCTCGCATCAGCTCCATATGCTGAAGAGTGGTTGGAAAGGAGAAGAGTCATTACATTCAAGTAATGACATATAAGATGAAGCAGTGATTTTCAGTAGGCTTTGGTCAAACACCCTGGGACAGGGATGCAGGAATGGCAGAGTGTTACCTAGTAACAGCTGGAAGGTAATTAACTCATCATTTCTGCCTCTCCAATAAATAGGTTCAAAGCTGAATTTCTGTAGAGAAAGGGTTGGAAGGTTGTTACTATTTACAGTGCAATGTTTTATAGGATCTATGATTAAACTGTTAGCAAAGAAAAAAAATACTGCTCTGAAATGTTTAATTCCTATTTAAACCACTGTAATCATTGTAGGGTTAGTAGGTCTTTTATAACCGTGATTAATGTCTGTCACCAGCTGTAACATTACTTCTGCATTTCTGCAATGTGACTTTCTGTATCATGTAACATGCATGTGATGTCAGTTAATCATTTAGTAACCTTTTGCAAATGTGAATCTTTTGAAGATCAGAGGTTTTTCTGCTACAAATGAGAAGTATGGAATAAATTGTCTATGTATTGTAAATCTGACTCCAAGCAGGAGTCATGTTTTCCAGCTAAGAACAACTGCTGTTGTTTCTGTTAAATCAAAGTACCAAAACCATTTCCTAACAGCTGTGGATGTAGCTGATAATGTGGCACACTGGAGAACAGAACTGTTTTTGAGATGAAAACTTCTTTTGGGTGTTATGGTTTTAACAATTTGACGAGTGCGAATCTGGGAAATGTGCAGGAAACACAGAGGGTGTTTAGAGGGCAGTAGAGGACAACAGATCAGGCTCAGTTACAAGAATTGTAATCCAAAATGAGGACAAGCTGATCTAAATTTACTTCTAGTCTTTGTTATCTAGATTGTTAACGATCAATATATTTGTCAGAGTGCTTGAGGATATGTGATACTACTAAGATATTACAGAGCACAGCCAAGGTGGCCTTTTGTGGCAGTTAAATAGAAACACTGAGAAGTGTTAGTGTCTATTCAATTTTCAAAATCTTGGTTGTCCTTCAGGTAACAGATTACTTATCAACATCAGGATGATTAAATCTTTTGGTGTTTTTTGTGTTCTTTAAATATACTGGATTATTAATGCTACTTTTTTCCTAAAGTTATTGCATACATTTTTTTAATTGGGTAGCACATGACTGCAAAGAGGTATCAAGCAGGGCAGTCTATCAATCTCCCTATCAACTATGGGGGAAGGAATTCCATAGTCTGGTATATACACTTACGTGTTTACGTAAGAGGATGTTGAACGCAAATGAAGGCATAAAAATTTTGTCTGATAGCGTTCTCATATTTCTCATATTTCTCTGACTGCAAATCTATAACACACAGTTGCAGGCAGCACATGGCATTGTGTCTTGGTAGGCTGCTACTAGTAGGCAGTCATTATAGCTGTTGGGTTGTGAGCCTCCATCCTTTTAAATGTTTTCATGAAAACTGAGAAGTTAAATAATTTATCTTTTTTTGCTTGCTTTTTATTTTTTTTTTTAACTTGTTCAACTTCATTATAATTCTCATGATAATTTTCTCACATACATTGTGTGAGTAGCAATTTACTAATAGTAGATTCTATTATACAAAAGCATAGATTGACTGAAAACAGAAATGAAAACTCAAGAGTACCATGAATTTGGTATGCTGATAGCTGCACAGACAACTTCAAATTTCATCAACATGCTGTAATGTTGTTACTGTCTATATAGCTCAAATATTGACTTTGATTTTGAGTGTGAGCTAATACTTCAGGTGAGATGAAAAAGTTCTAAGAGAATAAGAGCAAAGAACTCTGTGTTTATCTTGTTTCCTACAGCTGATGGTGACAAAGAAATTGTGGGGTGGTCATTGAGATAATTGCTCCTAATCTTCATTTCAATTTTGATCACAAGTATAAAGTTTTGTAATATATAATTTTCTCTGCACTGTAGAATTAAGAGACCTACATTAAAAAAAATGTATGCTTTTTGAAGGGATAGTCACAGTATTTCTAAAGCTGTTACAAGAACTCCAGACTAGAGAATTTTAGCAGTGGAGCTGTTGAAGTCTAACTGTATTGTACTTCCAGTTACATTATGCAAGGCCTACAGAAACATAAGCCTAACTGAGTTGGTGATATTTGTTATTATTTCTCAAAAAATGTTAATAACTTGGAGAAGCTTGACTGTTGAAACAGTAAAACATTGAGGAGAGCCATCACAGGGTCTGGCAGAAGACTTTCAGTCTGAACTGAGTCCTGGTGTGGTGTATGTAACCTCTCCTATGACTTCTCTGCTGCTGAGATTCACGTTAAGGACCTGGTCTGGAACCAAACTCAGAAAGCTTTTTCAGGAAACTGCCATTTATCAATAGTAGAGAAAGCTCTACAGATTTCATTAAATTAAATGCGCTTGATCAACATGTCGTGACTGAATACTTAATCAGAAGCACTCCACAGGAGAACTTCTGCTGGAGAGGTCTTTGCCTGATTTTTAGTCATTCTGCCCTGAACTGTAATATTTGTAAGACTGCAGTCATCGAGATGTCTTAGTTTCATATGGATCCAGGCCACATATGTGATTATGGTAGTGTATGGGAAAGAAGAAATAAGACAGTGTACACCACAGAAGTGTAAGCTTTGCACTGTAATGCATATTTAAGTGCATGACATTTGGGAAAGGGTTGGCTGTTCCAACAGGCTGATGCTTACATTACAAAAACATTGTTAGTCTGAATACATTCTGTTTCTATGACATGGAGCTAAATGGTTGGTCAATGTCTAACCACAGGTAGCAAACTAGGTCTTTTGTTAGGTTTTCTCCACTGTATTTGACCACAATCCTAGTAAAATCTTTTAGTGAATTCCAGTGTAGTCTCTGGCTATTCTCCTTTTGTCGTTGAAACCAGTACCAGATTTGGTGTTGGTTGGTTATTTACTGAAGAAAAGAGACCTCCTTGGTAAATGAAGGTGAAACAATTTGCTGTAGTCTTTTTTCAGTAGGATGGGATGCTTCTTTTACCTAGATACACATATGTGCATAGTCTACCTTACAAATATACCCTATAGCCAAATCTATCCTTCTTGACTGGCAGAGCAAGCATCCCTCCACCTACTAGGTCCTGCTTTCTTTTTTTTTTTTTTTTTTTTAATAGTGCCTCCGTGCATGGGGTTTACTGCATTTATTCCTTTGAAGACTCCTGCAAATGTCCCAAAGTGGCATTTGACACGTTCTGAAGAGTTCTTTTGTAGACTTCAGTGGACTCTCTGTAGTAACTTGAATGATGGTGAATGCAGCTGTTAACACATGATAGAGTTAGCCCTTGGCAAGATCTTTACAGTCAGATTCAGATGCAGAAAGAAACCTGTTATTTGTGTTCTATCAGTCCTAGACTTAACTCTGAATACACTGGGTAATGAACTGGGAAAATGCTCCCACTTGGAATGCTACTTGATTTGGTACTTAAGGCTGCTGTTTTTAGATCCTTGTTTTTGGCTGATTTCATTCTGAGTCGCCTGTTGCTTTTCCTACCATTCCAAAATGCCAAGAATATAAATGTAATTTCAATCAGAAAAATCAGAGAAAAAAAAAGAATGCAGTGGTTTTGGAGTGTCATTAAAAAAAAGTACTGTGTATAGTAAAGAACTAAATCAAAGCTATGTAAAAATAGTTGCAGCATTATGCTAAGATAGAGACAGAATTTGCATAACTCCAATTTGGCTAAAGTTAATCACTACTAATATTTTAAGGAACTTTTCTGTTTAGAATATTGGTAATGCAGTCATGAGAAGCAAACTTAAGTACTAACAATGCAAAACAAAGCAAGAAAATTAATAGAATATTTTTCTCCTCTAAGTGATCTGCACAAAGACTAGAATCCTTTCATAGGATTTCATAGGACCCCTATAAAAAATAGTAATAAATGAATAAAAAATAGCATTTTATTTCTCACTCTATTTGCTCTGCATTGGGCTATGTTTAGACAATATACAAATTATCAGTGAAGGTGATTAGAAGTTATTGCTAAAGTAATTAGACGTTGAATAGTGACTCCTTGGCTTCTGAGACACCATGATTCTTCCTTATACTGCCCAAAGGCAAGCAGCAGGAGTTTCACCTTCAGCTGTGCCTGGCAGCTGGGTGCAATGGGCAGGTGACACGCACTGTGGCTGGTGGCTCTGCTCTGGCTTCTTGGGTGTGCTGGGGCTGGTGCAATGGGACATTTCTTCTAAGAATCGGGGCAGTGATGCTCAACTGAGGGGATCAATTAGGAAAATGCTTCCCCCCCACCCAGTGTGGAATTTCAAATTTGAAGCCTTGCTTCCCAATTCAGTCCTGCTGGATTCAGACCTTTATCTCCAAGGCTACACCTAGAGTCCCCAGTCACAAGGTAGAAATGCACCAAGGGACAGTATTTATTTCACAGAGCTAATAAGCAATATAGAGAACCTGGCATGTGTATAATGACTGAAAGGGAAATATGTTTTCCACCTGTACAGCAAGGCTTTGTTGGGTGCCAACAAATTTAAGGTAATCATAAACATCCATGAATTTTAACAGCAATTTATTCAGCTGACAGACTAAAACACTTGCTTCATATTTCATTTAATGGTTCAGATTTAATTAGAGATGTGCTTTGGAGCTGGCCAGGAGAACCATCGGGAGATGTGACAGCTATCTTTGTGTATGTTGTACACTGCTCTTCCACAGAGGCAGATGTCTCCAGATCGTCTATCTGTGGATGTGTGGAGCTAAACTCTTGTTCAAAATAAGATAATTTTTACAACAGTTATGTAAAAGAAAATTTCAATTATTGTGTGATATCAGACTAAAGATGAGATTTTCTGCCTCCTCACAGTGCTCAGTTAAATGATAATTAGTGATGATTCTGTCAGCATCCTATGAAGTAACTATTGCATTTCAAAGACACGTCCCAGTGAAAAACTTCAAATTGTTATAGGAAAACAGCAAATGTTTTCTGTAACAGAGTATTTGAAATGCTAAGCTACACAGATTTCTTTCCTTTCTTATTTTTCTCATTGTCCTTTCACAGACATTAACACAACTCAGGCTAAGAATATAAAACATGACATGAGGCAACAGCAATATGAAGAAGGTCTTTGAAGCTGTTTCTTTTTATCATGCTTTATCCATAACAGGGTTTCTCTGGGCTAATTCCTTTGCAGTTCTAAAGAGAATTACACTTCAAGTTCCATAATTGCACCAGAGAATTGAAATCTTGTATTAAAAAAAAAGGTATTCTGTACAGCACAGATTTTATCATCAGCTAGAGCTGTATGGTGATTTATCACAAGAAAATTTTGAGTATTGTAGCAAAAATACCTCTTAATACGAGTGTCTGTGAAAAATGCAACTGGTGGTAGTGTAACTAATTCTTGATATGTTTTGACCTCAGAAAGTGTTTGAAAATTACAGGCTAACACAACCACCTCAAACTTAATTAAATATTTTTTAACTAAAACTTATCTAAGATGTGGCATCAGTGGTGTCCCTATATAATTTTTTTATGCTAGAATATGTACTCTAGTTTACATTTACTACCAGTTAGCTTTGTAGGTACAGACAGAAATTCAATTTAAAGTTTTTATAAACTTTGTCCTAAATTCAGTTTGACTTCGTAATAAAATACATTTACTTACCTTGTTTTTCCTAAACAATTGTCCATGATTGTATCTTTTGGACTGTTAGTAGAAACTACTGAAATAAATTTGTCTTACTGGGATTTCCAGAAATGGGTAAATGGTACACCATTCCTCAGATGTCTTAGCTGCTGCAGGATACTTACTTTGATTGTCCTAACAAGAAGTCTTGGTGAGGCTCTGCTGTATTCTGTGCATTTACGTATGTAGCACCTTTACAGATGTAAGTCATCTTTACCTCTCCTGGAAGTATGCAAATAGTGTTGTATGGTTTTTTTTTTTTTTTTTTTTCCATATCAGGAAAAACCTGGTGTAGGTCAATCGAAATACAAATTTCTTGACAAAATGAAAAAACCTCCCTGCAGCTGAAGTATATGAAATAGAGGAACTAGGTTAACAGTTGTGGAACCAAAATTTATGGTGCCTAAAGTATGTGCTTATTCTCTGCTTTATCATATAAATGATGAACATATGGTCGAGGATCCGGAAATGGTAGTAGAAAACTGTTATTTTTAAGTAGTGAAACAGATTACATGACAGACTCTGGTGTCAGTTTTGAACACTTGGACTCATCTCTGGCCAAAGAAAACCACGGCAGGTTATCTCCTCAGCTTACAACTCTGTTGCTTTCAACAAAAGAATACGCAGGTATGCTGCAGGTCATCTGACTGCTTCTCTAATTTACAGATACATCTGAAGGTTCAGAATTTTATCTGTCCTCTTTAACAATAATCTCTGTGTTCATTCTGAAAGATGATGCTTCAGTCTTCTTTGAGAACATACCCATTTAATCTCTATTGCAAAATGTAAAGTTTATTTAAATATGGTTGGAAGATACAAAACAAGTGTTAATTTACTATTTACATTTCAAAGAAAAAGAAGTAAATTTTGGAAAACTACCAATTGTCAAGGTGTTCTGGATAACTTTGTTGCATAGTACTGTAACAGAGGTATGGAAAAGCTTATTTTACTTAAACAAAAATTACTAATAGCTGCATTGATTGTGAAAGGTTATGTCTTGATGTCCTGATACGTATAAAGTAAGTTCTGAATCTTTAACAGAAATGTTTCAATTAATCAGCAATGAATCCTGCATATTGTATTTCAGCTTGAGGGAGAGAACTCTTACTGACATGTAATCCAAGTGGTAGACATCAAATATAAATGCTTTGGTTTAGGGATAATATGAGGGAAAAAAACCCACAAATTGTATGGCTAATGTATTTTCCTTTGTCTTTACAAAGAATTCCATTTCCATATGCTGTGAGTGTCCTATATTACCCTACATAGTATCTACATGGACACCAGGCTACACAAAAATTTCAAACTATATTAGAACATCAAATTCATTAACTATAGAAAAGGAAGGCTGATGTATGAACATTATGGATCCAACACAATTATATAACAAATTATTTGGTAAGCATTTTATATCCTTAAATAAGGCTGCTGAAGCCTGTGACATTCATTATTCACAGGCTAAAAGCATTTATGAACTTAAATTTTTACATGAATTAAAACTATACAGATAATATTTTCTGATTTTATATAATATACTGCGGCTTTGAGCAACCTGATCTAGTGGGAGGTGTCCCTGCCCATGACAGGGGGGTTGGAACTAGATGATCTTTAAGGTCCTTTACAGCACAAAACATTCTATGTTGCTTCCAGCATTCACTGAATAAATAACTTCCAGGAAAATAATAGTTGTAATTCTGTCTGTATGCATCAATTGTAGATGCATTTGCCCACATTCCTACCTCCTGAAACCAACCTAGGAAGGAGATATTTGCCAGAATCCTGCTAAGAAATCGAAAACTTGGTGGTTTCACATTGAGAGTACCAATCTCATCCCTGCATTGTGTCACTCCCCTACTTGGTACTTTCTTCTTGTATTAGAAATATGTTATCCTCAGCTCTTTGGCTGATGTCTCCTAAGCTGCTGGTTCCTTTTTTATTCAGTGAAAATTGTATGTAGAACTGTACATTCAGCAACAGAGATCCAGTTAGATTATTGGAGTAAATGATTGAAAGCACAAATTTGTGCTGCTGTGGTAACTTTTCCTGAGCATAGTTGCTGTTACTGCACCCAGCTTCCCTAATTATACCGGGCAGCTTCACATCTCTGTGGGATAAATCAGTTCCAAAATTGAACATGCTGACAACAATTCAGTGCAATGGGAGATTTGCTCTATTTGCACTATAGATGTGAAGTTAGCCTACAGCCCTTTGTTTAATTGGTCATATAGAGTACATTTAAACAGAAGTCTAAAGTCATAGGAAGAAAATCTGAATTGTTTATGATATTTTCTGTAGAACGCAATCAGGATGTTTTATCCTCCATGCAAACCTCTGCGATTACAGTTTTGCTTTTTTCTTTAGAAGTGTTTAGCTCCTGCTTGTACTAGGAATCCAGTGTTTGCAAGCACTGAGATTCTAAAATAGTGTATTATTTAACAAAAAAATATTAAGTAGGAGTATTCTGAGAAACAGTGGATAGCACTGTTGGTTTGCAGCTATGAAGCTGCAAAGATGGAAGCAGAACGTTAATCAACAACAACAAAAAAGAAATGCACAACATAAAAAAAAATAAATAAAACAAAGTCTCTCTCTCTCTCTTTTAATGAATGGAGTTATTCAGGCTGTATTGGAGCTCTTACGGAAACTTGTAGAAATTCTCAGATGAAGATAACACAAGATTCGTAAATTCTGTAGGCAGAATAAAAAGATACTGAATTCAGTCATTTTAGCATGACCATGACATTGTCTATATTTTACAGGAGGTTAAGAATGCCCAGCTAGCTCAAGTGGATGTTAATAGCAGTCAAATAATTTGGCAAAAGCCCTAAAAGAAAAATTGCTCCCTCACTGAAGGCAGGAGTATTAATATCTGTGGGTTTCAACGCTTACTACAGCAAGATCACACCCATGGAAGAAGAGCAAAGATCATCTGGAAGACCTCTAGAAAATAGGTTGTTGCTATGAAGTCATTTTATCTGGGGGAGTGAGGGGGCTGGAGGAGTGATGCAGGCTTGGATTTTCAAAGAAATAAGCAGCCTAGGTCATAAGACCCCAGTGAAAAACAGTATTAGATCTGCTGGATGTCTTTTGTTGATTGTAGAGAGCTTTGCCGTAAGAGATAACTGCATTTGAATGTTTGCTTTTTTGTTTTTGAAAAGATAAAATTCATGTATGTGCTATCTTGATTTTAAAATTATGAACTCAGTGTGACATTTCTACAATCTGAGAAACATATAGATGCTTGATAGCAGAGCTAAATATTTGCCTTTCTGCCTTCATTAGAAGGAATATACCTGTTGTAAATTCTAGCAGTAATAAAAGCCCATTTAAAAATATGGAAAACTATAGTTTGACTAATTCATCACAAGAATAATCTCAATGGCTGGAAAGAGAAGTAGTACTCTTGTGAGTAATACTGGATAATGGAATTCAGACTGGTATATATAATACTACAACATTTCTTGTAGAGAATGATACACAAGATATTAACTATAAAAATATTGTTCAAATAAATGTTTTTATAATTGTGTTTTTTAAGAAAATTAGCCTCAT
>VXAV01007233.1:13302-26747 GCA_013399715.1 Alectura lathami | reverse complement strand
TTAACTGTTAATAACTATGGAAAGTACATGCTGGAAATATTCAATATTTTTCACTTTTAAAAAATAAAATGTTTTTAAACATAACAAAATTCATTTTAATTGCAATACATATTGGGTTTTCTTATCTTAGCACAGCTTCGCAAAGATAAGAAATTTCAATCTTTTTTCCTTAATAAGTTTTATTGGTCATGCTAGCTAACATAACCACAGAATTGATTCTCTACAGTGGAATTAGGTTATAGTTAAACATTCCTGTAGCATGTAATTTTCTGCCCCTGCTGATATTCAGCTATGGATTTTTTTTTAAAATACACACATATTGCCCATTGTTTAAACGGTACGGTTACAATACTTAGTGGCACTCTCACAATTCATGTTAGGTAACAAAAAGATGAGACTTTTGGTCTGTTTCTATAGGGTATACTCTCTGTATTCTTCATGGCCTTAGAAACTAGCTCTTCTCCACACTGTGTGTGACTGGCTTTTCTTCACAAGAGTGTGTACGTGGATGACTAGAACCATAAACAGTCATACAGAGTAGTTTTGCTGCTACCGTCTACACTTATGCTGATAATTACCATTGCAGGCTAAAGTATTACTAAACAAGCATGGGAAATTGAAAGCCTAAATATTTCACTTGTCCATCAGAAACAATGTGGTATTTGAGAGTGTGAGAGCTAAATGTCAGATTAATGAGTTGGGTGTCTAGTCTATCAAAGGACTAATGGGGATGTTCCCCGTGTACTCAGTGATGAGAAGGCGCAGATCAAAAAGTATCAGATTACTGTCATAAAAGACTCATGAACTGGATGCAGCCTTGTTGAAGACTGCAATTTGCATAAATATCTAGTGTGCGAATAAATGTTTTTCCAAGCAAAAAGAGATTTTCAGACTGTTGTACAAGTATGCAGAATAAAATACTGTGCATAAAGAATTGTTGAATGTATATCAAGGGGGCTCATGGCTCTGACTCATGTTGCTGGACACATCAGAATGCTGTCTGATCACTACCATACTTATCACTTTATGTTTGAAAAAATAAGTAAAACTCATGACAAATATAGTATTGAGGTGAAGTGGTATCAAAGAAAGAGGGCAGAGCACCAGCAGAGTGTTTCAGTTATCATTGACTGGTAGGTAAGAAAACTGTGATAGCAGCTTCGGACCCTGCAGCTCCAGTACTGGCAGCCTCTAGAGGAAAAAATTGGTCATCATTTCTTCCTGTGGTAAATATCTTGTCTGAGACATCTAGGCTCATATTTGCATTTATAAAACTTCATTATACTTATGGCTTACAATCATTGTTTAATGATTAATGGATCTCGTTTAATGTAGTCAAATCTCCCACTTAGACTTTCAATTCTTAGTGCCAGAGGTGCAGCAAAATATATTGTTGTTTATCCCTGAATGCATGATTTTTTTTAAATAAAATGCTTCTCTCACTTGTGTTATCGATTTTGGAGCAGTGATGGTCTTTTGTATTTGGACTTCAAATCAAATGAAATATGCAAAAAAGATGAAAAAGTAACTCATCACTGTCTTTGGCTAGAAATGAAGGAAGGAAATAAACACTAAAGATTTCAAAGATACGGTCGTTTGGCTTATGGACAATCTTCTGAAGCCTTAGTTATTGCTTAGATGATTAAAAAAACTGTCCTAGAAATGGCTTTGAAAATACATATTCACGTATCTCTGTGTTATGGGAAAAGTATTAATATAGTCTAACTACAAAATAGACACAGTTGTTGCATTTATAAAGTTTATCAACTTGCATTCAACAGGCCACCTCTGAAAATGATGTTAAAAAACATTGTTTCAGAACAGACTTGAATCATCTATTGAAAGAGAAATCTAGTTTATATTCCACTAAGTCACTATGTGAATCATTTGTGATAAGAAGGAAGCTACAGTAATGCATGTTTGGTGCTAAATCTCAGTGACCAGTTCTGCAGTGCACAAGAAGTGCAGAAGACACAGACTGACTCTGTCTGAAATTCCCTCTGCTGAGTCTATTTTTCTCTTCCAGACACAGAAAACAGCTAGACGCTTGAGAGAGACTTGATCCCTGGGGCCTAAGGATGCACTTTCCATCACCTCCACGCCCATATAGGCACATGCAGATGCACACAGAGAAGAAAAATTATCCTTCTCAAAACTGCATCTTAAAATTAATTGGAACACATTTTCCCATTGAAAAAAAATAAGAGTAATGTGAAGGAGAGTTATATTATTCACTTGGGATTTTAACTACCTTTTTTTTTGTTTTGTTTTTGATCAAAGAAAGAAATTAGCTATTATTGATTATAATATTGATTATGCTGTTGAGACAAAAATTCCACAGTTGGCATGTGTTTTGTTGAACCATAGGAGTAATCTTCTCTCCTTTTCTTTTTAATGTGAGGTGAATAGCTGAGAAGTCATAAGTATAATATGACTCACAAGCAGAATTATTAATGCTGGTAAATTGGCTAAGACTCCTTAGGATATGGAATAGTAATTACTTTCTCAAGAACTCCCCACTCACCTCAACATGCACTTGTAACACAGTCTCTGCATTTATTTATGAAGTCTGCGCTTTAACGGATGGGTGTTTTCAATTGCACATACAATTGAAAACATGAAAACATAGGCTACTTTTCAATTGCACATACTGTATGGGTATTCCATTTTCCTTCCCATGTAGAAATGTATGGGTTTTGCTACATGCACTTCAAAGATTTAGAAATAAATAATAAGAAGAAATAACATTAACAAATTAGTGTGGACTTCACTCCTCTGTAAGCAGATAAATATGAGATCAGATATTTCTCAGTGGAAACAGTGAGTTATCTGGCGGCTCGTTTCCAATGACAAAAACGGTGGCAATGTGAGGTAGGTAACAGATGCACCTGATGTAAACGTTGTTTTAAAATCCATTGTATTCTCCCTGTTTACCCCTCTTTCTTTATGTCTCTTCAAAATTTTAAATTGTATTGTGCCGTCTTTCTAATTTTGTCTATATGCTCCTTGAGGCCTGGACCTCCCATTCACTACCTGTAAAATGTCCTGGAATATTTAACAAGCTGTACATTCCGTGGTTCAGTTTTTACTGATGAAAAAGACATCACATAACAGTAGAATTTCCTAATTTAAATTTTCTACATTGGCACACACACTTAAGATTTGTTGTAACTACAAATTAAACAGTAGATGGACAAAGCCCTTCATTTGATTAGCAAAAACATCCTTTGTCTACTGGCTTTTTTCAGCCTTTACTCTCCTGTGTTGGACAGAGCTCTTACAGAGAGAGATGACACCTAACGTCTCCATCTGTATCACAGGATCATTAAAAAAGATCCAGACTTGATTACAATGAAAGTGTCACTGACTATACAGAGAAAGGAAGAAACAAAATGGCAGTTGTGAAACTCATGCAGCTATGAATGTAATTTCTTCCTACCCTGTCTCATCCATCTCCTCTCCTCCTCTCCAGTCAGCCTTATAAGGAACACTGATGAGAACTGAAAATAATGCCAACAGCATTTCTGAATGTCAGCATTTTTGATGGTAGATGAGATGCACAGAAGCAATAAAATTGAAAATATTTTTTTTTAAAAAAGTGCTTGTTTTAAATGTTGATCATGCTCAAGGTCTATTTGGCACATACGAAGTCTATCAAATCCAGGAGAAAAAGTGAAAGAGAAGAAACCAATTAAAAAAATAAAAAATAAAAACAACAACAACCCAGTGAAAGGAGCATTATTGGAAATAATAAGGAAATATTCTTAATAAGCATTTCCTTATAAGGAATGCTTATCGTGGAAGGTAAGAAACTCACAAAAAAAAGAACAATAAGAACAGTTTCCCACAGTTCAAAATATAAATATTAACTCAGAATACATTTGAATATTTTCTGTAGATCTTGGATAAAGATTCACATGGCTGCTGTTTCGCCCAGACTTCATGCAATGTGGAACCGAGGTACAGAAAAATAACACATCTGCCTTATCTCACCAGTTGATTCTGCAGAAGATCCAGAAACTGGAATTCAAGAGATCTGAGTTCTAACACAGACAGCAGAGATGTATTGTTCTGGGTATATAGAGTGTACTATCCCTAAAATGAGTTTGCATTTTGAATCTGAAGTATTAGACTTCTGCTGTAGAAATCACACGGGTCTCATGTTTTTGGATGCATTAATAAGAAAGCAGAGTGAAATGGTATACAAAGATCTAGTTTTGGCAATATTCATAGGCTAACCTATAGTGCAACAAGAAATGTTAATTGGGCCCTAAAGGAAGCTTATATGCCCTCAAAGGAGAAAAAATATCCTCACATAAATATCAAAAGATAAACAGTAAGTGGAATTTTACAGAAAATACAAATGCAAACCTAAAATGCAGCCAAATGTGAGTAAGGCCAACAGCACAGCTGCTAGTACAAGGGCAGAATATGGTCATTTGTTAAAAGCACACGTCAATTAGCAAAACTAAATAACAAGCTGAATAAACAAAAATGTGGGCACTGAAGTTAAATGTATCACCTCAAAAATCTCACAACATCCTCATCCAAGAGAATTTCTGCAAGCATTTAAGAAACAATGAGTATGAATAACAAAACATACTCAGTCTAATATACAACACATACAGAACTATAGCATACATACTATATATGAAAGTGATAAAGGGGTCTTAATAGGGTAAAGAGCCTTTAAAAGTTTTAAGAGGTACAAGTGTTACTGAAATCTTAATAAGAAGGCAATTTTTTAACAAGGGATGATTGTGAATAACTATTGAGATACGAAGGAAAGCAAAAGTAACACTTGTGGTTGAGATAAGGTGGATGGAAACTGGCAAGAGAGTGATGCTCCTGTAGAGCAGTAATGTCCCACTAAAGCAGAAAAAGTAATTACAAAAGGAAATGTTTACTTAAAAATATCAAGTGGAATATTTTTTTTTCAATGGCATTTCTTTTTAAATACTGCTTTTATAGAAAGCATTATTTTTTTTCCCCTTTTTTAATTTCCTCTCTCTCTCCAGCTCTCCCTTTGCACAAGACACACTTCTTGTAAAGAAGACAAGAAGGGATAATACAGGCAAAAGTAATGCAGGAAGGCAGAAAGGAAGGGTGATGCAGTCTGAATGTTTAAATATATGCTTCATTTGTAAGAAAACAGAGAAAAGCAACATTCATTAAAACAAACAAGAAAACAAAAATTAAAAAATTTGAAAGCTTTTCATGATATTATTTGCTAATTTTTCAGCCCTTAACCTAAATCTTTGGTAATAAAACTGAATCTTCTGGCAAGCAGAATGGTCTTTTGGGTAAGAATGAAGGAGTACCTGGGATACATCCTGGTATCAGCTATGTTTTGACAGAGCTACAATTTTAACAACTTAAATACAATGAGGACAAAATATCATAAGACAAGTGCACAACTGATCAAAAACATTTTGCAGGAACAGTTGAACATGATTTACTACCAGATTGGGCTTTTTTTTTTGAAGGGAATCTTAAGGTCTATCCTGGTATGCATCTACTCCTTAGTTTTCAGAGAACTAATAGTGGCATAGGAGAAGAATCACAAGTATTTTGCCATAGCTTTAGAGAATATAAGGAAGGAAACATAGCTTCTCCTCACGTCTCCTATCTAGAAACTTAACTGTATTTGTTGCCCTCCTTTTACTCCTTTGGACACTCTCCAATAGTTTTGTTTTGTTTTTTACACACACACACACACACTTAGAAAAGCAAGCAGCAGACACAAGGACTAAACAGTCAGCCAGTAGCATCCATTCTGTAAACATGACTTCTGTGTTATTTACAGAAACAAAACTCTATGTCTATTATTTCAGTACTACAGCTAACAGGGGCATCTGGGTCTGCAGCGGACACATGAACCAATTACAAGGGCAGATATTAAGAAAGCGTATAGCTAAGTGTTATTTACATTGCTTCTCTAGTCCCATGCTATTTTAAATGAGAAAAGACAGACATGCTAGTAGTTCTGCACAGGGTCATTCACATTACGCAAGAAGCACCAGCTGATTTTGGTCAAATATCAAGCATCACAGAATAAAATCTGTAACAGCTTTCCTCTGTAGAGTCCAGTCTTTAATTAGTCTGGAAGTCACAGGTAGCAACAAAAACACTTCCTGGCAGAGAGGCTTGAAACATGCAGAATGTACCAGATATACATTTACAGGTTCGTAGAATTATAGAATCATAGAATGGCTTGGGTTGGAAGGGACCTCAAAGATCCCCTTGTTCCAACCACCCTTGCCGTGGACAGGGCTGCCAACCACTAGCTCACCAGATCCAACTGCCCAGGAACCCATCCAGCCTGGCCTTGAACACAGCCAGGGATGGGGCATGCACATCTCTGGGCAGCCTGTTCCAGCACCTCACCACTCTCTCAGTGAAGAGTTTCTTCCTGATGTCCAGCCTAACCTCCCCTCTTTCAGTTTTAGCCCATTCCCCCTTGTCCTACCATTCTCCACCCGTGTAAAAAGTCGGTCCCCCTCCTGCCTGTAAGCCCCTCTTAAGTATTGGAAGGCCGCAATGAGGTATCCCCGGAGCCTTCCCTTTTCCAAGCTAGGTTCTAACATCTATTTTTTTTAAACAGCCAGAGGGATGCAGACAAGTGATTAAAAATAAAAAAGAAATCACCTCATGGAATTGTGAAATTCAATAAATTTTGCCTACACCTTAATAACAGCTTGAGTGCTCCAGTGATCATTTCCTCTTTTATGTCCATAAGCAAGGTGTTCTTTTTCAGCAGCTCTATAGGAATTCCACCTGGGAGGCAGCAGCAGAGGGTGCACCTCACTGCTGAGCATTAACACATTTTAGTCTTGGATTTGCAGGACTTTTTTTCAGGACACTGCAAATGTCCTCCTTCAGGACCTCAGCTAGCTTTGCAGAGAGGGACTGGTTAACAAAAATAATTATGGAATCCATTCTTCTTGTAGTGTCATATATGGGCCTGTTTTTTTCAGTCAAAACTTAAATCAGAAGCTCATAGAAATCAATAATGAGCTCATTTACATTTCAGTAGACTCATATGCTTTGTAGTTGTTGATAATTTGTAGTGGTAAATTTTTCCAGGAAAAAAAAAATGTCCTATTGGAAATGTTCGGTCAATCCACTTACTTGCAAGAAAAAATCTTTTTTAAATCTTAAAAACAGAAAGAAAGACAGAAAAGAAAGAAAGACAGAAAGGAAAGAAAGACAGAAAAGAAAGAAAGACAGAGAGAAAAACCTTAGTTTTCAAGTTGCCTCTGGTTGGATTCCAGTTACCAAGAACTAGACAAACATACATTGTTTCAGCATTAGGATATGTAGATTGTTCCAGAACTACGAAAGATGTCTTATGTACACATTGCAATTGGTGAAACATCTGAGTGTCAAATCCTTTGGGAATTTTTGCACCATGTATATGATGGCCTTCCTTTCAGAATGAAAATAGTGCGCTCCTGTCAGAATGCACTAGCCCAGGGTTGTTTCTATGAAACAGCAGGAGTTTCTGCAGCACTGGGTTGTTGACACAGAGGTTGATGGACTTGGCACTAAGAGACATTGTAGCTTGCGTTGATGGCTGGGCTTGGTGACCTTGAAGGTCTTTTCCAACCCAAATGAATGACTCTAGTCTCCCTGTGTGTCTGTGTTCAGCTGTGTGGATGGAAATGTCCTGACCCACTTCCAGGATGCTAGGGGAAGGCAAAGGCAGGGGTGCAGACAGAATGAAGAAGGAAAAGCAGGAGTCAAATAAAAATGTCAAACAAAAGCTGGAGGAGTAAATGAACAAGGACAGGGGTCAAGGACAATAGAAAGGGCTTCTTCAAATACATTGCAGATAAAACTAATGCTAGAGGCAATGTAGGCCCACTGAAGAATGAGATGGGTGTCCTGGTGACAGAAGATACAGAGAAGGCAGAGTTACCGGATGCCTTCTTTGTCTCTGTCTATACTGCCAGAGGCTGTCCTGAGGAGCCCCGTACCCCTGAAGCCCCAGAGGAAGTCAGGATAAAGGATGAGTTTGCTTTGGTAGATGAGGACTGGGTTAAGGACCAGTTAAGCAATCTAGAAAATCCACAAATCCATAGGTTCTGATGGGATGCACTCGCGGGCGCTGAGGGAGATGGCGGAAGTCGTTGCTAGGCCGCTCTCCATCATCTTTGGTAAGTCATGGAGGACAGGAGAGGTGCCTGAGGACTGGAGGAAAGCAAATGTCACCCCAATCTTCAAAAAGGGCAAGAAGGAGGACCCTGGTAACTACAGACCAGTCAGCCTCACCTCTATCCCTGGGAAGGTGATGGAACAACTTATCCTTGGCACTGTCTCTAGGCATATCAAGGATAAGAGGGTCCTTAGAGGCAGCCAACTTGGCTTCACCAAGGGGAAGTCATGCTTAACCAACCTGATAGCCTTTTATGAGGACATTACCAGGTGGTCAGATGATGGTAAAGCAGTGGATGTGATCTATCTTGATTTCACTAAAGCATTTGACACCGTCTCCCACAGTATCCTCGCGGCTAAACTGAGGAAGTGTGGTCTGGACGATGGGGTAGTGAGATGGATTGTGAACTGGCTGGAGGAAAGAAGCCAGAGAGTTGTGGTGAATGGGATGGAGTCTAGTTGGAGGCCTGTATCTAGTGGGGTCCCCCAGGGTTCAGTACTGGGACCGGTGCTGTTCAATATATTCATCAACGACTTGGATGAGGGGATAGAGTGCACCCTCAGCAAGTTTGCTGATGATACAAAACTGGCAGGAGTGGCTGACACGCCAGAAGGGTGCGCTGCCATCCAGCGAGACCTAGACAGGCTGGAGAGTTGGGCAGGGAGAAATTTAATGAAATTTAACAAGGGCAAGTGTAGAGTCTTGCATCTGGGCAGGAATAACCCCAGGAAGCAGTATAAGTTGGGTACTGACCTGTTGGAGAGCAGCGTAGGGGAAAGGGACCTGGGGGTCCTGGTGGACAGCAGGATGACCATGAGCCAGCACTGTGCCCTCGTGGCCAAGAAGGCCAATGGCATCCTGGGGTGTATTAGAAGGGGTGTGGTTAGTAGGTCGAGAGAGGTTCTCCTCCCCCTCTACTCTGCCCTGGTGAGACCGCATCTGGAGTATTGTGTCCAGTTCTGGGCCCCTCAGTTCAAGAAGGACAGGGAACTGCTGGAGAGGGTCCAGCGCAGAGCCACCAAGATGATTAAGGGAGTGGAGCATCTCCCTTATGAGGAAAGGCTGAAGGAGCTGGGTCTCTTCAGCTTAGAGAAGAGGAGACTGAGGGGTGACCTCATTAATGTTTATAAACACGTAAAGGGTGGGTGTCAGGAGGATGGAGCCAGGCTCTTCACTGTGACATCCAGTGACAGAACAAGGGGCAATGGGTGCAAGCTGGAACATAGGAGGTTCCGCTTAAACATGAGGAGAAATTTCTTCACAGTGAGGGTGACAGAGCACTGGAACAGGCTGCCCAGAGAGGTTGTGGAGTCTCCTTCTCTGGAGACATTCAAAACTCGCCTGGATGCGTTCCTGTGCAATCTGCTCTAGGTGTTCCTGCTTCGGCAGGGGGATTGGACTAGGTGATCTTTCGAGGTCCCTTCCAATCTCTGACATTCTGTGATTCTGTGTGATTCTGTGAACAAGCAGACTATTGTATATAGTAAACACTAGAGTAAAAGTTACAGAAGACATTAGCTTTGAACAAAGATGCATGAGATTCCTCATTCTTTAGCCAAATAGAAATATATTGCTCCAGGCTAAGGCATGTGCTTGTCTGGATCAGAATGGAAGCGTAGCTCTATTCCGAACTTAAAAGCCGTGGACCTCATACAGAGAGAAAACCAAGGCAGTGCCCAGCCCAACTGATCTTTCTGCACCAGCAAACTAGGAAGTCAAAATGACTAAGAATTTCAAAGACAAACTTACTACCTCCAGAGATCTTCAAAAGATCCTAGGCTGATGCTGCTGGCCACTGAGATAAATTCTCTGGATATCCTGGCAACAAGGGAACAGAGGAAGGCCTTAAGTCTCATGTAGGAGAAAGGCAAATCCTTTCTATGACAGTCCAGAAAGAACCTGGGCACTGTGCACACAGCTCTACTCTGCAGCAACACTCTACACACTTCTGTAAGGAATAGGCCTCAGTCTCCCCAAAAGGGTTATCATTTTGAGTTATCAATATAAGCAGCACTCTATCACTAATCTGTACAAAGACTGGGTCAGCCTAAGTGCAAACTACTTCAAATCACGAGAAGTTGTTTACCAACATAATGTCCTTCAGAACACAGAGTACAAACATCTGCAATGGACAACACCTCTCAAGCAGGTGCATATTAAATAGCTTGTGTAAAATTGATGACTGAATCCTGCTGATGATACTTCCTCCATCTCTCTACCCTTCCCACATTGAACTATGCACATGAAATAGGAGCAATATGACTGAGGAACACCAAATTATGAATGTGATGAAGATGGGTAACACGGAAAAAAAATACTGATTCCTATAATGTGGGAACTGGAAGATAATCAGAAGAATACAAACAAAAGACAGTGTTTCTCTATACAGCAGTAGGTGAATTATGGACCTCATTGCCACAGGATGCTGTGAAAGCTAAAAGGTCTAAAAAAAAAATATATATATTGAAATAAATGGAAGAGAAAACCACCAAGCCCCTAGGTGGATACAATCTCTCTCCCTAAGGACCCCCACAAGTTGTCAGAGGATGGAGCATATTCAAGAGAAATTATCTGTGTATATTAGTCCTACTGTTATAATCTTGTCCAAAATAACCATTACACACACACAAGCCACACAGCCAAGCAGATGTGTAGTTTCACCAAGTGCAGTAGTCCCATTCATATGCCAGTGCCTCCTCCTGTCTCTCATTTGCCAGTACCTTCTGCAGCAGCACCAGCCAGACTAGGCTCTGTAAGGGGGTACACCTTCTCAGGTGGGAGTCAGTGATCTGTATGGCACAACACAGTGATGCTAGTATTGCATTTACAAGCCCTACTGATCACTACAGTAAGCCTGGTTCTGAATAGACAGACCTGCAGCCAGTACACAGCCCTGCTAAACTCCATTTATAGCAAGCACATCATGATAATGTACATGTAATCTACCAGGGTATTGTCACCATTGTTTCTAAAAGGACAGGATGTTTACTAACCAGTCGTTTCAGCAAAAGAAAAGAGGACTATCAATGAGTCTTATCTGTAATATCAGAAAATTAAAATCTATATTTCCCAAGAAGCTCAGAATGCGGCCCTGTATCTCTCCTCTGTCTGATAGGTAGCAAAAAATCAGCTTCAGCAGCAAGTCCTCCTTCATTATCACAGCCATACACGTCTGCACAGAGGAGTCCAAGGCTAAAGGACATCTTTGTAGCTGTCTTCAGTACTTGAAGGAACAGAACTCTTCCATCTCTGACTGTTTGCACACTCTCCCTAGAAATTAATCCTCTTAGAAACTAAGCAACAAGAATCTGCAACTTAAGCCATAAAGATGAAATGGGATCTTACTGTAAAGATCCCGTAACAATAAAATGACTATTAGTGAGCAATGTCTGAAAGCCAGAAATAAAAAAGCTGTTTATATTTTTATTTCTTGCATAGTGATGTAGATGTAGCACACAGGAAATACACAACTGCATTGTAAAACATGCAGCTTTGTATTTCATAATTGCCCATGGAAAGGGGTACATAACACTGCATGTACTTGATTCTTTGTATTGTAGGCATTAAACAAATATTTTTAAGTTCCTCTTTTTTCCTTATATCATGTAGTAGTGTTCTGCACACACATGTCTATATATACATGACCTAAATAATGTTCATGCTTGTCTAAATGTAGAAGTGGATTACTGGTAATAAAATGTACTTCAGATTAAATTATACAAAAAATACATACATATATATATATATATAAATCCTCATGTATATAAATATTTCTTTTAAAATAGACTTCAGTGGAAAAGTTTTATTTGATACAGACGCATGGTTTGGAAAGTGCTGGTGTCATCCTGTTGTCAAGCAACCCAGCACAAGAAGTATTTCTAATGATGAAATGCAGTCCCTGCAGTCCAAATGAGTACAGGGTTATCTCTTTCCTTTTATGCAGGCAAAGTTGCCTCATTATGGTTGCCTACCTCCATCTAGTGACTCAAAAATGTATATCAATTTAACTCCATGACAGTCTAGTAATTAATGTTTGCCATTGGTGGATAAGACAAAACTCAAAACTCTGTTCTAATGACTTTTCAAACAGTGAACAAAAACGAGGAATCTTATTCCCTCCCACACAACCAGGACATTCTCCAGCACTCTCAAAGAAACGAAAGCGTATTTGTGCAAGGCAGGTATAACATCACACTGATGCAAATATGAAGGAACAATGCCTCTAACCTGTACCACTGCTGCAGAGTGCATCTCTTGCAGATCCCTTGCTAAAGCGGGGTAATCTCTCCAGCTTCCCACAGCCTGTTTGATTGAACCACACAAGCTCTGCTAGTGGCACTACAGGATGGTTATTTTCAGAAGAGCTTTAGTATTCTCATTGCCACTGCTTCATTAAAAAGATGCATATTAAAAATTGTCTTCTAATGGGCAAAAGTCACTTAACTACTGTGGCTAGATTATTATGCTTGGTTTCCAATATATTGATAGATTCCACTCTTTTTTGCCAACTTGGATCATCATATTAATGGTATCCTTTCCATGTTAGTTGACAGGACACATTTGCAAGCAGAACAAAAAGGGAAATCACCAGTTTTGCCTGACAGCATTTGATTTGCCTTTTTTCAAAATCTAGTCAGCATGCAATTAAATATATATCTTCTTGAAATGAATTTGCATTAATAGAAAAAAATATCATGGAGTGAATCATACTGCAAAATTGAGAGGAAATAAATGATACGGTGAAAACTGGCAAAACAGCAATGAAGAACCCAAAACTCTTCTGCTGTGACCAGCTCCTCTTCAATGGAAACCAGTGACACTGCTCCAAGAAAGCACAAGCAGAATTCAAGAGAGGAGGTGTTGGAGCTTGAGAAAACATGGCGTAGGAGGAGATGGATTAAACTAATAAAGTGAGTTATATCTGACAGGAGAACGAGTGCTACCCCTTTAGAGATAGGAATTGTATTCTAAAACCAGACATCATTGCAGTGCCCAAAATAGCACAGGCAATTTCCAGCTTCGGACAGATTGCACATGGTAGTCACAAATGTCACTGAGGGTCAGCAATCAGCCTTGATTCAANAAGACACAAAGCCTTCAAGTGGGCTTTTACATATTTCTCCTGAAGTTCATTTTACAGTAATATTTTATGTCCAGGAAAGCGTTAATTCAATTCTCTGTAAATTATGTTTAGATTGTGTATAAAGTTATATTTTACATACACCTTCCCCTTTTACCTTCCTCTGCCATCTTGAAGTACTTAAGTTTCTTCAGCATCTAACCTAAA
>VXAV01007231.1:8660-27734 GCA_013399715.1 Alectura lathami | reverse complement strand
AATAGCTATAATTCTAAGATAATTAATGTTTCTGGTAAGCCAAGCAGCTGTCAGACAAAATTACATATTTGTCTTTCAACAAATCATGTAATCACAAAATTGTATTTTATCTTCAGTTCTCTCTATACTCTTCCTAATTTGTGAGCTAGTTCTTATTAGAGAAATGCGTATGTAAGTCCTACAACTGTTTCTATTATCTACGAAGAACTGATGATACAGAACATATGAACAATCATGCTGTCCAATGTGTTTTCACATCGCAACATTTTCATATACTCATACCAAAAAGAACAAAAACTATAAATTTATGTTAGATTACTACCTTAGAATGTCATAGTTTATATCAAAGATACATATAACTACTAGAAGAGAATCAAACTACATCACAAATTAAATCTTTTGAGATACAGGCATAAGAAATTCATATTTGTAATGATTTTACCAGTAATAAATGTCTGTTACCCAGAAAGAAACTTCTGCATATATTATCTTGCTCTGTTGTATACCAAGATGTCAAAATAACCAAACCGGTAAGTAATTTTGGAAAATTATTAAAGATCTCAGAAAGTGGGTCACTTGTTGAGAGTAATGCTTGTCCTCTTGTTTACAATTTATTAGGACTGTTCTGGCTGCATATTTTAAGAGAGAGAAAATTCAGTTTTCCACACTTCCTCATGAATTCAACTACAGGAATATACTGTTTCACACTTACCTGACTTCTAGAGACAAAAAACCTCTTTGTTAAATCTTGTCAGTCATAAGTTGTGGAGTTCAAATGCACACTGACATAAACTATACTACTCAGTAAATGAGTACTTCTTGTGTTTGAGTTTTTGGGAAACCGATTTATGACAATTTAATTTACAGTATTATTAGCAATATTTATGTATATTCAATTCTAAGTAATATATGTAGTACATATTATTTAAATATTAGACCTTTACTGTTAAATACAAAGCTGTTGTTACAGGTGCACATCCTAAAAGAAATATACATATATTTGTAGAAGACTGGAAGTCTCATCACTAGGGCAATAAATATTTTAGAATTAGAATAATTCATTGTTATGAAGAGATGTTTTGAATTTGTATTACAAAACTCCAGATTTGTTCACTGAAACTGGCTTTTGTAGAATAGTAGTGCAGCATGAAGAAGTAAGTGAAAGATCATACAGCACTCAGTACAAAACAATAATGGTATGGTGATTTTCACATCAGAACAATGGGCAAAACGTAGATTTCTACCTGGTTTAGATGGAAATAAATCTTTTCTTGTAATGGACACACTTATGTGTGAACCACTTTTCTCTTTAAGGCTCAGGTCAGCATTTTTTTTCCCAAAAATAATTCAATTTATAATCCCAAACCAAAGCAACGGCAAAGCCAGCCAACGTGCTGACTTAACACATGCTTCTGCTAAAATGCATTTTTAATGTTGACTAACAGTTGCTGTTTTAATTCATGATGCTGATTAGATAATTTAATCCCTTAGTAAAATTATTGTATTTCCCGATACTGGAAATTTATCTGAAAGTTTATTAGTTTTACTAAATAATAAATTGTATCCGTTTAGGTATGGATACATGGCTTGTATTTAATTAACTAAAATATAGGCAGAGAATATGTAAATCTTTGTAATATATACAAAGGATACCAGAATTAGTCATAATTTATATAGCAGTGAATATTCTTTTCTCTATATAAAAGGCTATATATATATATAAAACCCTCATAGGCTTGCTTTGGCCTTGCTTTTAATGAGTTGGTTGGACCACTAATTACAATCTAAATTATACCATGTTTCAATTATTTCATGAAATATTTAGAGAGAGAGAAATCATATCTAACCCAGGCTTCACTGGAAGTTGTGTATATGAGCATGTGTGTTTGGACATGTATTTATATACATGCAGTCTTGATGAGAATGTGCTCAGATGTCAAATGTATGAGTACATACTAATGTTTTATTGTGTTTGTCGCTTTTTAAAGTCAATGTACTTGTTGACTCAGAATTACATAAAGAACTAAGTTGAATTGGATATCTGAAAACTATTGAGTCTAGTCTCCCACTCTAAGCAAGGCTAACCTCAAAGTTAGACAAGTTACTTCAGACCTTATCCAATCCATCTTTAAAATATTTAATGATGGAGATTTCACAGCCTCTCTGGACAACTGGTTTCACAATTGTTCAACAGTCCTTACTGTGAAGATGTTTTTCCTTATGAATGATCAACATCATTCTTGTAGACTTATTGTGACTTTTGAATGAAGCGGTTTCATCATACACCTCTGAGGGAAGTTGAGATGTGAATAAAGCACTTTTATTTAACGGAGTACAGCTGTTAGATCCAAACTTAATCTTCTGTTCTCCAAGCTAAACAAACTTGAGGAGCATCTCAGTATCTCCCCATAAGTCATATATTCCGGCTCTCAAATGGCTTTATGAAACTTCACAGAAATCTCTCCAGTTTTTTTAAATTACTTGTACAAAGGGAGGGGGCAGGGAAAAGGGTGGAGGGAGAGGAATTGGACGCAGTAGTATAGTTGTAGCCTCATGTGTGCTGAGTAAAGTGGAATAACTGTTTTCCATGATTTATTGCCTTTGGTCTTGTTCATGCAATATGCAGTCCTCATTCTCCACAAGGGAACAGTGCTAACTGATATTAAACTGCTTCATTAGGACTATAGGTACATATATAAAAAGTGATTAAGCTGACATTTATAAACTCTTCTACTTTTACAGAAGGAAAAGAAGACCTAAATATCTAGTTGCATTAAAGAAAAAGAGCCTTAAGAGTTTAGGCAAAGTTAAAGAACTTGTCAAGGTGCAATTTACACAAAATGTAGCAACCTCAAACCAGTTATTTACTGAAACTGACCTGATCCTTAGATGCACAGAAACAGTGGCAATGTATGATGAAGTTATGAAGGAGCAGTGGATTGACCTTGGCAAGTAGCCAGTTGCTGACCCAGATTCACATCTTCATTTCCAACACCTCTACCCCCATGGTGCAGGGAGGATGGGAAATAGGGGTTACAGTCAGTCCACAGCAGTTCCTCTCTGCCACTCCTTCGTCCTCAGGAACTGCTTTGGAACACTGTTCACTTGCTCCAGAATGGGATATCCATGAGCCACAGTTTACTCAGGATAAACCCATCTGCTCCAATATGGGATCTTCCATGGGCTGCAGTGTGGTTATCTGCTCTGTCAGATCACCTCCACAGTCTACAGGAAAACACCTGCTCCACAGTAGTCCTCTCCACAGGCTGTACAAGAATCCCTGTTCCAGCTCCAGGACCACCTCTTCCCTCTCCTTCTTCACTGACCTTGGTGTCTGTAGTGTTTTCTCTTACAATTTTTCATCACTTCACTTTCTGCCATGTGGTGTTTTGTGCCCTCTGAAATAAGAGACAGCCCAGGGTTGCTACTGGGCCCAGCTGAGCCTGGTGATGGGCCCATTGGAGACAGCTGGAACTGGATGCTTCCTGCAAAGGACAACCCTGGCCTCACCTTGGAGAGCAGCCCTGCAGTTCCCCATTGCTAGTACCTGTGGCATCTGCACCCAATACAGCAAGAAAAAATGTGGTAGAGAAGCCAGCAGGATAACAGTTTCTCTGCAGGAAACCACAGACTAATATTTATTGGTGCCAACTTACCTGTAGCCCTTGAGCTAGAGGTCTTCTAGCCTCTAGCTTGGCAGCAAGGGAAATTGCAGCAAAATCTGGAATAACATTTGTAAATCTTCCCCTCCCATTTTATATATTTGTTTTGTCTCACTCTGACCTTCTGGGAAACAGCCTCATGATGTTCGAGTCAAGGACAAAGTGAATCTATGAAACACTGAGCACACACAAAGGATCTGCTAGTTGATAGAAAAACATAACAAAGTTAGTGTAATGTTAGAAGTCAGATTCATCACTTCACAGATGACAACATGAAAGCTACAGTAATATCATGACATTCCTACTGCTTCTTTGCTTAGAAAGCAACAAATAAAGCAATATTTGTATTCCCCTAAAACTGGAATGAAGATTTCAAAGTGGAGCTTACTACAAAGCCTGACATTTCTATTATTTCACTGGAGAGGTAACCAAAATTACTAAAACTATAGATGAAATGTTGACAAATGTTTCTGAAAATATACCTATGGGAAGATGATGTTGCCCAGAATGCAATTACAATTTAAATATTTTAGAATTCTAAGAAGCATTTTATATTAAGTCTTTTTTAATGTATTGACCAGATACATTGTGTTAAGGTCAAATCTATCCAAAGGCTTTTGTTGTTCCTCTGCCTCTTCAGATTGCTGGCTTGACTGGCTTCTGATTGCTGATTCTTTGAACCCGAGAGTTCACTGGCAGAGCAGCAGATGGAGGACTGGAAGTGCAGAACATGCAAACACCATTTTCTTTGTAATAACACACTAAGTGTATTTGTTTCCAGCATGTGGAATGGCTTTGCCAAGTCTGTAATTTCATTGTTTTCAAACAGAAATCTGAGCTACAAATGTACACAGAAAGTATGTTTCAGCTCAGCTAGCTACCTAAATTTTAAATGGCTACTCAGAGCTAGAAATGTACACATTATACACTGTTCACATATACTGTTACTCAAGAGGAATAGGCAACTCCCAGAAGGTAATTCATCCCCTTTTTGCTGTGTGTCTGAGACAGCAGGGATGAATTGTCTGTGGTGGTATCTATTTCTCTCCATTAACTAAAAGGGGAGGGAGAAGAGGCCTAGAAAAATAGCTTTGACTAGATGCTCATTTTTCATGCAACTAGAGTTAGGAGAGATGAATATCACCCAGAGTGCCCATCTTTCCTCTGTCAAAGTTCCTCTTTCAACCGTATATGTAGAAAAAAACAAAAATATATTCCTTTGATCATGCAGAAATACAAAACATCCAGCATCACACAACACTAATATCCACATTGGCTTTTAGCAGCTTGTCACAATGTAATTGTCAGCCTCCAATGCACTTAAACACATTTCTGTTGCAAACTGTAATGATTGCCCAGACATGTACACTCGACTTTCTACACTTGTTAAAAAAGAAAAATAACAAAGAAGAGTTTCATATACTCTCCTCCTATATTTTCAGCTTGTGACTGAACAGCATTTATGGCAAAAAGAAAAAATATCTACTAGATAAAACAGTCTAAGGACAGATACCTAACTACAAGATCAAAAAAATGGGACAAGAGAAAGAACAGAAAATATGAACATTTTGGGAAAGAGATTGCATGCTTATCAGTGAGAAGAAAATATTTTCAAAATGTTATACAAGTTTTCTTACACCTTTAAAACTAAATTCAATATAACTTGGCTTTCAAATAATGTGCTGTCAGCGTACACCCATATTTGAAGTGCATACCACCAAGAAAAAAAAAAAAAAAAATTGAAATTGTGCCAAAGCTTATTTTAAACTTCTCACTAACCCACCAGTGTTTGCAGCTTGGTATATTTTCCCTCAAATAAAACTGTATTTCTCCTTTACTTAAGTGTTTCTCAGTGATGAAGCAAGATACTTCCACCTTCCTTTCCAGTGGAATATCAAGAAATACTTCACAATTAGTCTGTTCAAGGGCATATTTCAATACTGCCAGTTATTCTCTGCTTTAGAAAGAGACTCTGCAAGTAGGTGAAAGCAAGCCAAGGACACATGCATTCCTGGTGCTATGTGTTTCCCAGAAAATAAAATGATTGTTTAATATAATAATAATGAAGGATTCCTTGCAAGGCTTTTAAAGATCAACAGGGTTGTCAGGGGCTGCCTTAGAGACAAAGTATGAACATTGTATATTAAGAAAACAACTGATAGATATGATTTGTTAAATTATCACCCTTACCCATCACCAGTTGTAGCCAAACTTAGAAAAGCTGTGAAATATATTGTTATGTGGAGATACTTGTGGAGATGGTCAATGTTATCACAGTGCAGAAAAGAAACTTGATGGTCTTAAGTCCTTTGAACAAAGTTATACAGAAAGACATGAAATAGTGTTTATGCCAACAGTGTATTACGGTTTTAATGAAGCATATCTGCAGAGGTATTATTCTCAGTACAGCTTGATATATCATCTATTATGATATTTGCAGTGCAAATAAAATTTAGAAATGTGACATGGAGTGGCTGATTACTTTACAAGTGCTACCTTTTATCTTACATGATATGAGCTTAGATTAAATTATGAGGTATGCTTTCCCTCATCAAGAAAAAACTGTGCCTACCTGATGCCCATGGAAAACATCTACCTACAGGAAGTGACAACCACAGGTCAAATGATCCCAGTCTTACTCCTATGCATGTGACACCAGTGCTACAAACTAGGACAGCTCCAAGCACTTTTCCTGATGTTACTCTGATGTTTCCATGATGCTAAAAAGAAAACAGCTGTAAACTATCTCTGAAGTTTCACTTAAAACATCTTGTATATATTGGCAGCAATTTTGACAGTAAAATGACTATATACTCTGCCAAAGGCAGAAGAATATAGTGTTTATGAAAAGGCAGTACCCTTTAATAAGGCTTGGGAGACCTCTGTTGGACATCCCTATCTTCTACAGCAAAAGCTAGAGGAGTCCTCACTGCTATAGGGCACCCTAGTTAAGAAAGCCTGCTTTCTGTCACTTGGCAGAGGAATGCAGCTGGAGGAAATCCAGCTGTGCAGTTTGTAGTGCAGAAACATGACTGTATATCTGTGCTGGGGCTCAAGGCAGTCATGAGAATAGACAGGACACATATTTTGTGTCCTGTATATACAGGAGTGATTATACAGGAGTGATATACAGAGTGATTGCCTTTAGTCAAATGACAGACAACTTTTAGGGACTGCATAACAAGAGGAAAGGCTATATGCATATATGTATGTATATGTATGCACACTGGCCCATACCCAGAGTTCAATGACTCAGCTCCACCTTTCCCTTAACTGCTACTAAATCTGTCATAGAGATGCAACCTCAATGAACCAATACGTAACTCACAATGCATTGTAGTTCAATAGCTCAAACCCTGAAAGTAAAGAAGTGAGAGTTACCCTAAGAACCTCCCCAGATTCAAGGAATATTTTGCTTCTGGAGATACTTTTACAACAGATGTTTAGTGTGCAAGGAAAATGTAGTCTTAATTTCCCATGGAATTCTTTCCCATGTTATCCCACAATTGCAGGCTAATCTCCCTGTGGCATCTGGTAGGGGTAAATCCAGGCACACAGATACTTTCCTCAGAAAACACAAACAATAGAGGATAACAATCAATTTCAGATACCAGAGCAGATGGTAATAAACCAACTGTCCACAAGCACCATGGTTCTTGCTTTATTACTCTAGTGTGACATCATTATACTCTTGTACAAGTTGTTCTTTGTTCTCTTTGCTGACATGACATGGAGAAGGTGTGTGTATCTGCAAGAATTTTGCAGAACTTTGTCCACATCCCTCCTGGAAGCAGGGCCAACTCTGGGGCCAGATCAAGATGTTCAATGCTTAGTCCAGCTGAAACCCACCACAGACAGGGATGGT
Organism: Alectura lathami; assembly: GCA_013399715.1. Taxonomy (NCBI): domain Eukaryota; kingdom Metazoa; phylum Chordata; class Aves; order Galliformes; family Megapodiidae; genus Alectura; species Alectura lathami. Next base: position 20,207 of record VXAV01007231.1, on the reverse strand, counting down.
AGAGCCTCTTGGGATAACCTGCCTTACTGTCGTCAACAAATTATGAAATAAAGAACTCTTGTTGTTGGTGGTTTTTTTTCTTGTTGTTGTTTGTTTGTTTTCCTTAGTGAATTTTCCTATGGATAATAATTTAAGAAGATATAAATAAATAAACAACGTTTCAGTATTTATATGTTTATTAGCTGTTTTAGGTAAACATACTGGTGATAGGACAGAGATAAGGACAAAAGTGATATCAGGGTCTAAGATGTTTGAGTTCCATCTACAAAACAGAAAAATAAAAATCTGAAATGTAGGAAATTTAAAAAAAAAAAAAAAAAAAAAGTGTAATATCCAGATCTTGTCTGCTGAAAAAACAACTGAGTATATTTTTGTCATTCTGGTATGAAACAAAGGCAAAAAAGACATTATTATTCCCAGCTTCCTCTGGAAGTTGAGATGTGCTAGGTGCCCTGTTCCCTTTCATGTCTTAAAGTGTCTTGGGGTGATTAGTAAAGTGAAATGAACAGAAAAAATGCTAGTACTATGAGTATGAAATTAAAAACATGACTTCAAGTTTGAAAATCAAAGAAGTGTTTACAATTTTCAGAATATTATTTGAAGACGATTAGTTAACTGAAATTAGCATCCGAAATGTTTGTGTTTACAAATATGGATATGTTTGTAATGATAAACAGTTATTTAACTTATGAAGATATGTATTATTTTCAAACAATTTAATGTTTATTTAGATGGAGATTTGATCCCATCATTTCTATTTATCTATAAACATTGAAATGAGATATTAATTTGTCATTATTAGCATATTTCCCATTATATTATCAGTAAGAAACAAACACACTAACAGTGTTATTTTTTCATGGCCATGCTATGCTTGTGCCATCGTAGTTATAGTAAAAATATACTTTAATCACAAGCTTCTATTTTCAGATTGTTAAATTTCATTATATGCATATTATTTAATTGCTCTAAATAGTTATCCTTGAATTCAGAATTTTGCTTTACTTTGTTTTTAATTTTGATGAAGTCTGATTTGAGTGATGCTGATGCACAATTACAACAGAAAAGGAGAACGTAAATGTAGGAAACTTTTTTTTCCAAAGTGGTTTCACACTTGCATATAATTAAAAGCTACACTAAACCAGGTACAAAAGTGAAATGAGAAATGGTGCAATAAAAGCTTCTCCTACAGAAGAGATGTAGAATTATAGCAACATAGACTCAATCAGATTGGAAGAGACCTTCAAGATCGACAAGTTCAACCACCAGCCTGATCTACTGAGTCCCATCACTAAACAATATCCCCTGGTGCCACATACACACGTCTCTTAAATAACTGCAGGGATGTGGACACCACCATTTCTCTGGGCAGCTTGTTCCAATGCTTGGCCATCCTCTCCACGAAGAAATTCTTCCCAATGTCCAATCAAAACCTCCTCTGGTACTTCCGGATGCTTACTACTGTCTTATCACTTGTTGTTACCTGAGGAAAGAGACTAATTAACACCCTCCTGTGCAGAGAAAATATTTTATTCTTTCTACTTCTTATAAAAGGATGACTAGGATGACTGTTTCAGAGGCAGATATTTTAACTGTATATTTGAACCTGAAGTTAGAAGAGACACTTTCCTCATATCTGAAATACATATTTTTCTTATGAAAAAAACGTTACTTTTGATCTTGCTTGTAATTCTATGTTGAGTTGAAGGTACAACTGAGGTAATGTCTGCCTTATTTTATTCATCTTAATTTCTGATTTTAAGGCAGAAATGCCATCTATCAATAAAATATGATGCTATGTTTTTTGTTTATTAAATTGTTTGTTTTCCTTTTACAGTGCAGCAGGGAAAATGCAGAGATTTTCTTTTTCTATGCAAGCTATCCTGCAGTTTACCAGTTGTGTTTACCTTTACTTGATTTCATGACAAAATGAGTCATCCTGAGTAGACGGCTTTTCTACCGTGTAGAAATCATCTTAACACCCTAGACATTATGAAAAATTTGTTTGTTTGTTTGTTTTTGGTATTCAGTTCTTGAAGATTATCACTTCTGACAATATTTTTCATAAGCTATATACTTCAGTCAGCACATTTCTGAATTCAGTTTGCTTGTTTCTGAATGCAGCCTATCAAAACCCAATAATTTATATTTTGAGAAACTTTTTATTCACAGTCCTCTTACTGGTGACATTACTGTTATCTTCAATATTTTTTCTCTGTATATTTACGTGCATATTGTAGAAACATCCAGCGTGATTCCACAGCAGGCAAAAACGGAAAGAGAGAGGTTATAATGAATAATGTCTTCCACTCTTGTATATGTTTTTGATTTTACTGAGTTGTTCCCAGTAAAATCTTTACCATTAGAACTAGTTAGAGATGTTATTATATAGTATATTTCTCTGTTGAAAATGAAATAAAATAAAATAGATAAGTCTGTTTGGTATGATTTGTCATCATCATCAAGAGATGTATAATAGTATTCACAAATATTCTGCCATTTTATCAATTAAACCAAATAGCAAACAAATGTGTCAACTAGTGTAAAAAAAAAAAAAAAAAAAAAACACCAATATTTATAAAGTATTTAAGAAGTAACTAATGAGAGCTGCACACACAATGTTGTGGTTTAACCCACCTCCCAACAGTCACTCACTGGCCCCTGCCCCCAGCTACGGGGAAAAAAACAAGCTTGCCGGCGCACCGCCAGTGGCCGGCACCAGCGGGGTGGAGGAGAGAAGTGAGAGAAAAAAAAAAGTAGAATTTGAGAGTTAAGATAACAACTAGTTTACTAAAGTAGTTAAAGGACAAAAAGACAACAGAAAATGCAAAAGGAATGTAAGGGTAACAACAGCAACAACTGGAGTACAACAACTTACAAAGGAGGCAAGTTCTCACTCACAAGCAAGCNCCCCCCTCCGCGGAGAGCAGGGGGAGGGCCATGACGTGATGTATATGGTATGGAATACCTTATAGGTCAATCCAAGCAAGATGCCCCAACTCCACTCTCCTCCCCACAACCTCCCGTGCGGCAGTCGCAAATTGGACTACGCTAGAAACGACAACACACAATAATAACAAATGTGAAATTTTAGAAATAGAGGAGATTGTTTGTTTTACAGAGAGTAAATTAAAAGAGAGGAAATAAATCTTTAATTAGTTTCTGAACCTGCTCAAACTTCCATTTCTTACTCTGTGACATTAGTTCCATTATCCTAAATATGTCTGTTGAGCACAAAACTTTAAACACATGTATAAATTTTGGCAGGATGAAAGATTAGAAATTTAGTTCCTTGAGACAGAAAGTCCCAGTTTCTCCTTCTGAAATCATTCAAAAATGGCTGGTAAATATTAGGAATACACAATTAATCCCTCAAAATGTTCCCAACCCCCACCACCTCCACCCATAAACTGCACATGATTTAGGGAGGAAATGAAGAAAAAAGAAATTAACAGTCTCAGAAAATATACTGAACAGAATGCAAACAGCAAGATAATTGAGTGAATACAATTACAAGCACAGTAACCTCACAGGTACAAGAACATAACAGCACTTGTTTTTTATCTTCTTTTGTGTAACGGGATGTTTTAATATGAGTAAATTTCCTTCTATCGTATTTTTTTTTCCAATATATTAGCAGCAATTATTAATGACTTTGGAGATAAGTGCTTTTGGAGGGGCAAAAGGGTGAGGATTAGAAATTTCATGAGAAGATTTTATGAAAAATTTATCTAACTTAAAGAAAAGCAGCTTTGTGTTCCCTGTCAATGCAAAGGTGTACCCATTTTTCATGATTTACATTCAAGAACATAGGGTAGTTTGTCTCCATATATACGTGCTTCTTTTCATTGTCTAACATTGGGTGGGATAAATTTTTAACAGAAAGAGGAAAAAGCAGATCACCATAGTGCTGCTAAAGGAAGAAGAAGCCTGGTGGCCACTGAATGATCACAGCTGCTTCTTAATCTCTAGGGACTTCATTTTTCAAATCTTTTCTTCTCTGTTCAGAGTAATAACTGGTCTATATATGCATGTAAGTGTTTGTCTGGGAGACAGGTCATGTGCATACTATAAAGTTGTAATACTGTAAGGAAATGGTTTTCAACTGACATAACTGACATATAAGAAATTTTTTTTTTACCGTAAGGGTGTTAAAGCAATGGACCAGGTTGCCCAGAGAGGCAGTGCGTGCTCTGTCCCTGGAGACATTCAAGTTCAAGCTGGACAGGTCTCTGAGCTGATTTAGCCGTAGATGCCCCTGTTCATTGCAGGGGAGTTGGATTACATGACCTTTAAATGACCCTTCCAACTCAAATGATTCTACGATTCTATAAATCGCCTTTAAATTGAAGTGGTATTAATTGATGTGCAAGTATATGACTTCTTCTTTACTCTCTGATCAGCCCTGATCATACGAACACTGCTTTTCTTTGTGCATGTGCTTTCATTCTGAGGATTTTAGTGCCTTTATAAGCTGTTGGAAGTGTAAGCAGAAACCAGGAAATTGCTCAATGATCTGTTTTAGAGAGAGGATTTACAGAGCATGAGATAATTCTGGCAGAAAGGCAGCCAGTGGCTATCAAAGGCTTTTCTTCTCCTTTGTTCCAGTTACTTTCTATTAAGTATGAGGATAGAAAATACTTTTAATATAAATTAATAGGCACAGTCTGCCTATAAAAAGTCTATTATTTTTCAGGACATCTCTATTAGATCAATGTGTTATACCACATTATTAGAGTGAATCTTAAAAGACCTGTAACAAAGGACTAGTGAAAACCATCGAGTGTGTACGGTACATGGCAGGAATCTTTTATGTATGGAATATCTCTCTATGATACTTGAAAATAGTAAAGTACCTGAGTCTATTGTAAGATATCGTATGTTACTGCCAGTGCTTATAATTTCATTGTGAATCCTGTAGTGCTATCTGTTTAATTAAAGTAACGGTTTCTGGAGACCAGCAATTATCTGAGAATGTCAAGCAAAAGTATATATATATATACTTAAACACATAAATTCATATATATGCACATAAATAAGTCTTTTGCTCTCAAAACTGCAAGGAAAAGCCTGAAAATGTAACCTAGTTTCAGGCTCTAGTCTCAAAATCCAAAAGATTAATAAAAACATTTTTGTTTAATTCATCACTGCTTTAAGGACAGCTACATCCTGTCAGGTGCTACCATACTACTTACAAAAATACAATAAAAAAGACTGCACTGCTTTGGAAAGCAGTGACCAGGAGAGCAGCAGCAGCAGCATTGCCTGGGCTGCACTGTGTTCCTGTTGCTGCTCCTGTCTGTGTTAGTTGTTGGCCCACTCCTCCTGGTGTTGACCTCAGCAGCCCAATTCTTCAGCTGAAGGAAATCTAAACCTGTGTTTACTTTAAAACCAACACTAGACAGCGTAATCTATTTCTCAAAAACAGTTTCATATCCTTCGTATGCTTGTGCATGATAGTCATTAGTCCTAACTATTCAATGGTTGTACAGCTACAACTTTTATTCTTACTGTTGCAGATCTATCACAATGTGATATGTGTATTTTCTTTTTTATAGGCTGTCTTTATTTTTACCACTTACATAATTTAAAAACATTTTGGATAACTGGGTGTTTTGTTTGTATTTCAGTAGTGAAACTGGTTTTGTGCACCACTTAAACACTGACTTATCGTTAAGTAGACCCCACCTAGCAATTACATTTTATAATTTAACAGCAGCAGCAACCAGTTTCTTCTGTTACAGTAGTAATTAAGGAAGCATATGTCAGTGATATCACAAATACAGTTCTAGTCCAGGCTTAAAGATAGGAAGTCCATTCTACTTAAAAAATATATAACTTGTAAAATTAGAAGCAGTTATTTCGACCTTCATTACTTTCCATGGAGTTTTCATTTTGCCTTTTATTAAAAAAAAAAAAAGTTTTATTAATCATTAACAGAATGCCTTTCCCTTTATCATTAGGCTGAAAATCGCAGTGGACAAATTATATCATAGAATCATAGAATCACAGAATGGCTTTCGTTGGAAGGGACCTCAAACATCATCCAGTTCCAACCCCCCTGCCGTGGACAGGGCTGCCAACCACTCGCTCACTAGATCAAACTGCCCAGGAACCCATCCAGCCTGGCCTCGAACACAGCCAGGGATGGGGCAGCCACAGCTTCTCTGGGCAGCCTGTGCCAGCGCCTCACCACTCTCTCAGTGAAGAATTTCTTCCTGATGTCCAACCTAAACCTCCCCTCTTTCAGTTTTAGCCCATTCCCCCTTGTCCTACCATTATCAAATTTTTTCTTTAGTAAATGTCACTACTAAAAAAATCTTTTCTTCGCTTAAAGAAAATGAAAACAAAAAGAAATCTAAATTTTCATACAACATAGTCTTTTGACCTGAAGAGTTTTGTATTTTTTTCTCCAAATTATTTTAAAATATTTATCAAATAAATTGTTCATGAAACTGCATAGAAATACAGCCTCTGTAAGATAAAATTGAATTCTTATTAAAAAAAAATATAAAAATATTTTTTTTTATTATTCACACATTCGGTCTAACAAACTTTTTCATTTAAAAAGCAGTTATGTGGCATGTTAATGGTAAATAAAAGCAGTATTATGAAAGAAAAAAATGTAATTACTGAGAAAATACACAGATTTTCTATTAATAACCACTTTCATCAAACTATTACAGTTCTGACCGGTAGGAAAAACAATTCGTCTTATTCAAGAGAAAAATTCAGTTCAGCACAGGAAAAGTCCTCAAGGTACTGTTGATAAATTAAATGTTGTGGAAAAGTTAAAGTTGTATGGCACTCGCTGCATGGTATCTTGAATCATCTTTTTTTTCAGCCATCAGCATTAATTTTAATAGACTTAATACATTCATGTTTGTTGTAGAAAAATTAATTAAGCTAAGAGGGAAACAAAGATTTCTTTAATATCTTCTTTTTTTCATATAATATAAAAATGTCCTTCTGTTGCCTGTGCTAAAAGATCGGGAAGGAAAAATATGCAAATGTCAAAGAATCCTTTTCCCTGGTTTTCTATTCCCTCTCTCCCACCACCAACAACAACAAAAAAAATTGTGTTAGATTTCAGTACACCAAAAGACAAACAGCTCTCAAAAATTTTGGTAATAATGTTGAGATGATGATTTGTACATGGCATAAGTAATGTATAAATACCAGAAACAGCAGGAGAGCTTTAGGAAAAAAAATACTACCATAAGTCACTATAAGACTATAGTATCCATCATAGCAAAGCAATTCTTGGATTCCATGCAAATATAAGGAGATTGTTCAAAGGTAAAACAGAGACTTTTATTTGTAGAATAACCTAATTATTATTATTTTAGACAGGATTTAAGCTATTTTTCCAGTCCTCAGCTGAAACAGTATCTGTGCAGGAGCACAGACGTCCTACATGGTGCAGCAGGCTGAACCCGTAGTGGAGTCATCACACTCAGGAGCTGGCACCCCAGCTGAGACCTGGCACAACAAGCACATGAAGGCAGCATTCAGTTTCCCAGGCTTCATGTGGTGCTGGAGGAGGAGGGGCCATCAATGGTGTGCATGTGTGTGTGCATGCATGTGTGTGCATGTTGGAGTAGACATTTCTGAACACAGTGCAGCCGAAACACGCATCCTGCTGTATAAGTAAATTCCAGCTTATGTATCACTGAAGGTGTACTTCTGGCCTTGTTGCTGCCTCACCTGAACTCCACCTTGGCAATCAGTACTGCGTTACAGATCCACAGTCAGACACAGTCCTTTACATCCTGCTCTACTATGCAAACATTGTATGCTACACAGTGCTCTTGAAGGAATAGTGTATATAGGATCATGTTTACATGGTATAATTTAGATGCTTAAAGAAGTAAGGCAGTTGCAGTATTATATAGAGGGCTGTAAAATCCGAATCTGATTGAAACAGTAACTGAACCACACTGATTTAATTGTTGGTCTTGTGGCTGGAGTGATAGATACACTGATTTAAAATAGACTTTCCTGCTCACAACACACCATTCTACCTTGAACTGGAGACTGCTCTTAATGTCATGAAGTGCAGCCAGCTTAGTGTATCTACGCAATTACATTTATTAAAAAAAAAAAAAAAAAAAAATAGAAGGTAAACATTTTATTGACTACATGATAAGCACAACAGTAAGGCTTTCTAAATATCACCTAGGGTTGAAAGCTGACCAGACTTAATAGAACGAGTGAAGAATGGCTATTATTCACAAAATTGGAAATAAATGGGATATGCTATTATTCAAGTGTAACAGGCAGCATCTGAGGATTTCACAAGCTCCACACTCAAAGCAAAACTAGTACACAGTGCATAAGATCATCTGCAAATGTTTTTTTTTTGTAAATACATCAGGATATTTGAAAAACATAAAAGCCAGTGTATGACTATGTCGCTTATGAAGCAAAACTGAATTAATTAGATATGGGTGGAAGCCTGCATCTTAACATGTTCTAGGAAAGCCTATGTTCCAAAACACGATTTCCAAGCACTTTGTATTGTATATTTCATTCTTTTGATTCATTCCACTAAGAATAAATGAAAAATAGGATGAGTGGCTAGATTCCTTCTGAGATATTAGCATACTAGAAAAGAAGACCAAAGGAACAAATTGCAGTTAGATAGCATGACAGATGAAAGACGGATAGAGTACCTTCTCAGCTCAGAGTACATTTTAAAGACATGTTTTCTCATCCTTCTGAATTATTTCCAGGTAAACTATAAGTCTCTATATATTTGTTTTTCAAAAAGCAAATTCTGTTTTTATATAATAATAACATAGCACAATGGCAGTATTCTCTAGGGAAATACAATTATTTTCTCATCTTTTGTCTGGCCTTCAAGATCAGATTTATATGTTTATGCCTTTTTTAGAAAAGAAGAGGGAGAGCAAAATAAAGCACTGTTCAGTGAGTTAAAATAAGCTACATCTGTATATATTGATTTCACTTCTTTGGGACTCATCAGCCAAAGCAAACGTGGTGATCCAAAATACACCAAATATTTTTAATTGCCTCCTGAATTTTGAGTAATTTAGTCCTTTGCAGTAATGAAAACAATTAAATATAATGGTGATTAAGATGTGTAAACTGAATACACCTTTGGTGATCAGTAATACAAGGAACACTAAACACTGGAGCAATTGTTAAATTTCATTCTCAAAACTATAGTAAATAGATCATCAGATAAAGCAAAAAATGCTTGGGAATTATTTCCTAGCCAATCTAAAGCCTGATAATCATTGCCTGCTTTATTGTATCTTAAATAGTCTAGTAACAAAATATGAAACTTTAAAGAAATAAAATTTACTTGCTAGGTCATCTGCAAAGATTTATTGCAATCTCAGTATAACCTGCTGGACATTAAATAAATCAAATTAGTAAACCAATTCTTAAGTATAAAGTCTTATCTGTTTTGAAAATTTCAAAGAGGGATCTTTTTTTTTATTTCCTCAGCATGAAGTCAAATCTCTAATTTCATATCTGTTTAGTGACATTGAAACTTTCCCAGAAGTACATTCACATGAAAAGCTTTTCAGCTCTTTCTTCTGCACAGTTTCAAAAGCAATGAAAAATACAAAATATATTATTAATTATTAAATATATTGTTAAATATAATATTTCAATATTCATGGAAAGTATTTGTATAATTTCTGAAAATTTACTCAATGTACTTGCACTTGTGTATATCTTCTGGTTTTGTGCAAAAGGCAATGTATTTTTCAAGTTCCCATATAGCACTATATTACAAATACTAAATAATGTTGGAAAAAAATAAGAAATAAATATTGGTTGTCAGTCAGCACTGGAAAGGATAAAATACATCATCATTATGGCTTTTAAGATACATTTATTCATATATAATTCTGACATGCAGTCCAGTTGCACTATTTCTTATACAATATTTAACAGCATGGTTTTTTTCCTTTTTTTTTTTTTTTTTTGTGGAATCAAATATGGTAATCATTTAGATTAACAATGCAGAACTTCTGTATGAGTAATTATTGTGGTATAAGGTCATGATTTTGGCTAGGATAGGATTAATTTACTTCACAGTGGCTTATAGGATGCTGGGTTTTAACTTCTTGACAAGATACTGATGATTTAGCTGTGGCAGAGCAGTGCTTACACAGAGCTAAGGACTTTTCAGCTTCTCATGCTGCCCTTCCAGTGAGGAGCTGAGGGAGCTGAGGGTGCTGGGAGGAGACACAGGCAAGACAGCTGACCCAGACTGGCCAAAGGGGTATCCCATAATGTATGGTGTCATGCTCAGCAATAAAAACTGAGGAAAAGAAGGAGGAAGGAGGGACATTTGGAGTGATAGTGTTTGTCTTCCTGAGAAACCATTACACACGATGAGCCCAGCTTTCCTGGGAGTAGCTGAACACCTGCCTGCCAATGGGAAGTACTGAATGAATTGTGTAGTATTGAATGAATTCCATGTTTTACATTGCTTGCACAATCAGTTTTTGCTTTACCAGTAAACTGTCTTTATCTAAACCCAAGAGTTATCACTCTTTTAACTTTTAGATTCTCTTCTCCATCTAAGGTGGGGAGAGTGAGCAAGTGGCTGCACGGTGCTTGGCTACTTGCTGGGGTTAAACCACAACAAAGTGATAATATAGTCTTTACTGAACTACAAATACTTTTAAATAATGAAACAAGATATCATATCTATCAGCTATTAAACTATCAGCTATCTCGCTACATAAATATAAAAAAGAATATGTAACACATCACAATTTGCCCAGTACTTGTGGGAGTAGTAGACTTGTCTCTGTATATGTGCAGATTTTTGCTGTGGTTTTAACACAAGGGTCTGATGACGCTTTGTACATTGTCATATCATGACAGAAGTCATCATATCTGTCTTGTCCCACTGTGGAAAGAAATTCTCATATTTTTATCTATTATTGCAAGACACATGACATAGTCAAAACTGTCTGAAAGGTGAACCAGCTTTATTGAAAGGACATCCATGCCTAAAATGGTGAAATACCAAACATTTAAAAACTGAGACCAGAAGATGGAATAACCTCACTAATATCCTTGCAGCTTTTTCTTAGGAAAGAGAATTTGCACTGCTGGATCAACAAATTAGAAATTTTCACAGGGCAAAGGCAAAATGAAATGGTATCCAGTTGTATAAATAAGCACATTGTGGTAAATGCTCAAGAGGCAAACAGCCTCTCAGAGAGATGTCACAATGAGGCACAGTTAACAACAACTCTGATGAAGACCTTCAACTGAACTACAAAGCTGAAAGCAGCACCTTTCAGCTCTGCTGTTTCTGATGTCCATGCTCTCATCATTATTAAGCCTACGAATGCAACACCTGTAATGCTGTCAGGTGTCTCTGTATGTGAGAGCATAAACACAGCTATTGTTGCAAGACTACACAATATTGCACATCTATGGTTTCAGCAATACACCACATTAAAAAGCCAGCCATAAAACAACCTCTATTCTTTGGACAAAAGAGCTGAGCTGAAGTAAAATACATCTTCATATATATTAAATATATTC
>VXAV01007230.1:61163-108044 GCA_013399715.1 Alectura lathami | reverse complement strand
CGCAGGGGGGGGGCGTGCAGGCGTGATTTGGGCCTGCCCGCCCGGTGGGGCAGGGGGAAGCTTCTCGGAAGGAGCGCTGCCACCGCCATGGCTGTGGTAATGCCTGAGGTGAGTTCGCCGCCGTTTTTGTGGTAATGGCTGAGGTAATGCCACCGCCACGTCCCTGGAGGTACCTGAGGTGATGCTCCTGACGTGGCTGTGGTAACACCAGCGTGGGGACTGAGGTGACACCGCAGTGACTACTGCTGTGTTGGATGGCAGCATGGCACTGCCTAACACAACACTCCCGTCAAGTCTGAGGCAGCACCGCCGCTGTGTCTGAGGTAACACCGCCGCCATGTCTGAGGTAACACCACCACCATGTCCAAGGTAACACTGCCTCCATGTCTGAGGTAACACCAACACCATGTCCAAGGTAACACCGCCACCATGTCTGAGGTAACACCACCACCATGTCCAAGGTAACACTGCCTCCATGTCTGAGGTAACACCAACACCATGTCCAAGGTAACACCGCCTCCATGTCTGAGGCAGCGCTGTTGCTGTCCCTGAGGATCCTCTGGTGATGCCTGAGGTAGCTGCTGCTGCTGCACCTGTCGCTGCAGCAATGCCTGAGGTAAAGCCGCTGCCACGTGTCAGGAGACCCCTCTGGAGCCCCATGGAAAGCCGCCCTGCACATAGTGTGCGACCAGCCCTGCTTGCTCGGCTGTGCTGTTTTCCCAGTGGCCATGGTACAGGTGATGTGAAACGTGTAGTGCTGTGTAGTCAAACAACCTTACAGGGAAATGTTTGTGTCTTGCAGATAAATAGATGTGGCCGATTGACGCCACCATCCTATTTATAGTGCTCTGGCATTCTGCAGGTAGCAAAATAGAGCAAGGCCAAGGTATCAGGAGAGGCCTTGAGCATTAAGAGCCCACAGACAAGAGAAGAATGAGGTCTGCTGTATTTTAGTTCACTTTTTTATTATTATTATTTTATTTCGACTGTAATGCAAACAGGCATAAGTATTCCATAAAATCAGAAGATTGGAACTATACAGAAAGAGGTGCATGCTTTAGAACAATGTGGATATCTTGCAAACAGAGCCAGAGTCAGTCCAAGAGAGGGGGCTGGATTACGTTGTACGAATGGCAGAGATTTTAGCAGCATCGAGAGCTCAGAGGTAGGGGAAAACCATGCTTCTGGCCGCTTAAAGCACTGGTATGATCAAATACAACACCGTTGTGTCCTTGCTCCCCCTGTCCCTGCCCCTTCGCTCCTCAGAAGCAACCTACCTTAGAATCACATGAGAAGCTACGAAGTAAACTGCCCCTCTGCTTGTGTCTTATGGGGTGCAAAGTGAGAGTAAAGTCAATGTGCCAGTCTTAAATCATGGCATTGTCTTATAAACCAAATGAAGGCACGGTGACATGAGGAGGCATGGAGAGGAGGGAGGAAGGAGCAGGAGGACCAGGCAGTAGAGAGAAGTTGGAGTCCCGTCTGGCAGAGCGGGGTTTACTCACGTCTGAAGAGTTTAGAAAGCCTCTGCAATGGAAATCTTGGGAGTTGCCTGCCCCAAAACTACTGCCCTTCACAGAGCAGTCTCCTTTCTCAGCTTGGAACCACTGCTCTTTAGGAAAAAGGCCACCAGAAAAACAAAGCAAACAAACAAACAAACAAACAAAAAACACCAATAAACCAACCTTTGAGGCTTAGGCTTTTCAAAGGTGCCTAAGGGAATCAAGAGAATAAATCCCTGTTCCTATTACAAAAATTAATTGGCACTGAGCATCAAATTCCCTGGGCAGATGGCAGAACTCATGTTTCTAACTACATGCAATCTAAAGAGCAATGAGTCCTGGCCGAGAGTCATCTCACTCTATTCATCAACTGCCTGGGGAATTGTGTACAATCTAGAAGAGCTTGGGAGCTTGAAGTACAGACTAAGGGAAGCTATTCTCAAGCTCTTTTAAGCATATAGATCCCAGGGTTGCTGAAGGCATCTCAAGGCAGCAGAGCACATTTAACCTTAGGAATTCTGGACATACACTTATTTTGTAGAATTCTAGCAAAGCAGACATTTTGCATTGAATTTCATTGGCTTCAAAGCCATCACTTCAATGATTCAGTGTGTGTGTGATTCCCCCCACACACAGGGGGATTCAGAACCATCTTCTATTTCTCGACATGCTGTTAAGTACTGTAAAGTATATTTTGTTAAGTCGTGATTCCATACCACGATCATACAAAGAAAACAAAACAAAAACCAGGTTTGTCAGCGGGTAGCGCTAATGCCTCTTGTTGGAGTGGAGTACATGTTAAGGCAGTTTTATTGCCTGTGGAAAATTATAAAATCTCCATTAGCAGTGATTGTGGGGACAAAATACTCAATTTCATCCCAAAGAATTTGATTTACATTCTTTTGCTTTCCCCACTCAAAGCCAACACTTGAAAACAAAGCAACAAAAAGAGGCCTCAAATCAGTTGGTCGTTTAGGTTGGCTTTTTCAGTATTTAGTCTTTTTAAAGGATTAAGAGTGCCCCTAGAAGAAAAGCACTTTGTCCAGTGTGATTCACCAGCGGATTTCTGAACCAGCCCTACAGAGCTGTGTGCCAGCACTGCCGTCAGGCTGTGCAGGAGCCTGCCTGCAGCCCAGCTCCGCACTCCTCAGCCCCAGAACTACTGCTGCAAGCCTCGGCCTGCGGGTTGCAGAGCAGCCCCCTGCCCACTTCCCTGCAAAGCCTTGGCCTGCAGGCATCTGTTAAACGAGGGGTGCTGAGGGCAAGGTTCGCCCACCCAATTTTCGTGCTTTTGAAGTGTTTCCTCCCTCCTTCCTCCCCAAAATCTGGTCAGGTAGGTACGTGAGTGAGTAGGCAGGAAAACAGCAGCCCTCACAGTGAGGATCTCTCACTGGTAAACAAGCTGTGGCTGCTCAGCTATGAACTCACAATCTGTTTGATTTTTTTTCCCTGTGATTTTGGTGGCTCAAACTTCCATCACAGCCTTCACTGGCAACATCTGTAGGGGTGGAAGCCAAGACTTCCAGTCTGCTTTATTCCTGTCACAGCAGGATAAAGGTAAGTCTGCATTACAGTGCTTAAGTATTTCATGAGTTGCCCTTGTAGCCATGCTCAAATCAAGCCAATTTCAACCTCTGTAAGATCTATTTTACTTCTGGAACCAAGTGCTTTAAAGCAGCAATCTCATTAGCTTTCTCCAGCTCCCCTGAATTCCTATTAAATACACACAGCCATATGGAAGAAGCTAGAGTTCAGATCTCCCTATTGAGGGTGGATGTCAAACGGCATACGAGAGCCATGCATTGCAGACAAGTGCCAGTGCAGGATGACACACGCAGAAATATCGCCATCATGAAACTGCTGCTGCTGTTGCTGTGAAAGCCTTATTCTGCAAGCTGTGAACATCCCCGGTGCCACAGAAGCCGGTGGCTGTGGAAGGCATTTTGTACCTGGGAGGACTCAGGTGCAAGACTTTGAGTTCGGAATTCATTTTTCCAAAGCGTTCACCGCTGGCCAGATTTTGCTCCTCTCATTATAGCAGAGGAAATTGTTCTAACAAAGACAGAGCTACAGCAAAGTTGAATGGTCCTGAAAGTGTGTCTCCATCTGTTCTGTAAAGAGACTGCACTCCCCTCTGGAACTATCAAAGCGATTGCAAAGTTATCAGAGCAATTCTGAAGCTGAGAACTGGTCCCCAGTGAAGGCAGGAACAAAATTTAGTTTTGAACACAAAATTTCCTTCCAAAAATGCTGAGAACTCTGGGCGGCTTCCCCATAGGTACAAATCAGAGGGCTGTAATGGCTTTGGTGTGCTGAGAGGCAGCAGCTTGGGTTTGGTGCAGGCCCACGAGGCTTCAGCACAAACACAGCCCCCCCTAAACAGCTTCATAAAAACATGGCCTCCAGCGCATGGCAGGTGTTCACAGGGCAGCAGTGCATGCAGAAGGCGGTGCCCGGTTTGCACCCACTCCTAACCCTGCACCTGCACCACCCCTGTACCTCTGTGAAGCCCCATCAGCAGAACATTGCAGAGCACAGCAGAACAGAGCTGTAAGCTTGCTCTCAGTCATCCCGGGAGGAATTTGCCCACTGAGGTGAAATGAAGTCATCTGTTCCTCTCAGCCTCCAGTCTCTGCGTGCTTGGAGCAGCTCTGAGGAGAGCAGGAGCGGGAGGGGAACCCCAGCGTCTTCCCAGCACAAGGCACTACCAGGCTGTTGCCGTCCCCGGGATCTGCCCTCGCCCATCTGTGCCCAAAAGGGTGAGCAGACAGGGCTGGGAAGGAGAAAGGAGGTGGTGCAGGGCAGAGTAGGTGAGAGGCATCGCACACTAACAGCATAGGGACCAGCAAAGCAGCTGCAGTTTGGACACAGCTTTGTGCAGCTCCTGTCTCTTTGTAGCTCTTCTTCTGCACAAGAGCAATCCTGTTTGCTCAGGACACAACTGCAAGTTTCCCAGCCATGCATGGACACTGGGTCACGCTGCTCTGAGCACGGACACAATCCCCTGCTTGCCACTGGGGATGTGTAGGCACAGGACAGGGGGCAGGGAGCATGACAGCCCAAACTCACACACCCCGTTTCTCTGGCCTGTATGGATGTAACTTTCTTGGTTCCTCCAGCACAATGAGCTCAGCTTTACGCAGCAAGGACTGTGGAGGTGTTGTCTTTGCAAGTCTGTTCCTGATGAGAGAAGTCTCATTATTTTCCCGCTGTCTCTCACAGATAGCAATAGAAAGAAGAACAGCAAACTCCCAAGCAGGCCTTCTGGGGAGATGAAACCTTTGAAGTCATCAACAACACAGGCAGCAGGTACCCTTGCACTGCACGAACAACTTATTTTCCCCTGCTAATGGACACAGCAGGCTGGGAAAACACAGAACCATTTCCCTTGAATTTTCAAGTTTGTACACAACTTTCTGTGGACATCTGAAAAACTTACAAATTAAAATCTCTGAGGAAAAAAACAAAAAAAAAAAAAACCAACATATCACTTTGTAGCATCTTGAAAATCCAATCTCCCGTTTAGAGAAGAGCCTCTTCGTGTTTAATCCTTGGGGAGCAAAAAGGAGCTGAGCTGCTGCAAAATGGGCAGGGGAGGCAGACATCCTCCAGGACAGAGACTGGGGGACCGTGTTGGGCCAGGTGTCCACCGGGTCTGTTGCTGCAGGAGCTGCGTGGGGCTGCGCAGGAGCCCAGGGGTGACAGCTTTGTGACCCAAGTGCCCAAGAGGCACGGTACCTCCTGGCATGACACCCCGGGCAGCTCAGTGCACCAGTCTGTGGCAGATGCCACCCTGCTCTCTGCCGTTTGTACATGCTGGAGGTGTCGTGGCTGCACCCACGCGTCAGACATGTCACACCGAGATGAACAGAGTCTAGACAACTGTGGAAGAGCCACATTTGCGGAATGATAAAGCAGATCCACAAGTTTATTTCCCCCTTTGCTGTGGGAGAAAATTAAACTCGAGGGGAGTGCGAAGCCCCTGCAGGTTAGGGGGATGAAGGGTGAGTTAAGACATCTGAGACTGACTCAACAAAAAGCAATGAATCAAAATTCCCAGTATTGTGGCTTGCGAGGAGCGAGCAGTCCTGCTGAGACAGAGGGAGCGGAGCGGCAGCATGGTGTCCTGGGAGACATGCAGCTCCGTGGACCTTTGTGGCAGGGAGGGGGACCCTCTGCAGGGCCAGGCAGGCAGGCTGGCCTTACAGCAGCATTTCCCTTCCCAAGGATTGTGAAGGACTCACCTACCCAAAACCTACTGAGCTTCAGACAGCCAGAGCTGTCTGCCCTTTAGCACACAGCCCCTTCCCTCCTTTGCTGTGTTTCCCTGTGCTTTCACTGCCATCGCGGGTGGAGCAGGGAGATAGGGATGGCAGGGTCTGGGGCACAGGAAGAGCAAGGTATTTCATCTCAGCAATAGCCTGCAGCAGCGATAGCACTTCCAGGTGGGAAATGTTAAAGCAATACAGGCAGAAGGCAGGACAGGAAAAAAAAAAAAAAAGTTGCCAACAATGCAGGGTGAGCTGGAAAGAGGACGGAGGCAAGGGCATTTCTTTGGGCACACCCTGCTCTTTGCATTGTGTCACTAGTTCTAGTAAGAGGAGGAGCAAAGCACAAAGTCTGGAGCCAGCATCGGTTTTCCTAAAAGGCAGGGATGAGATGTGAATTTGTTCCCTAGCTCTGTTTCTGCAGCCACAGGACTGGGAGTTAGCGCCAGGCTTGCTGTGTGTACACAGGTCTAGGGGCGGGGGTTTGACCTCTGCCCAAAGTTACGCATCCCAACACCGAAGGGAGCCAGCTGTCCCACCCCACTGCCTGCCCTGGGGTTGGGGCACAGGCGCTTAAGGAGGACCGGGGGCTGCCCTTTGTCCGGTCCCATCCAGCTTTCACCTCCACGTCACGAAGTCCCCAGGCAGTGACACAAACCCAGCCTTGCACCCGCCAGCTCAGCGAGCCCGGCTCTGGCCACACCGTGGCAGCATTCATTCGCATTTCATGCCATGCCAAGTGCTCTGCTGGGACCAGCGAAGCTGAGACCTGGATCTCAGGATTCTCTGGTGCCTTTTGCTTCTGGATCTTGAGCTGGAGCTGCTGCAAGCATCCAGGGAGCTGAGGCTGCAGTAGATGGTCACAGTGCATGGAGACGTGGCCAGCCAAGCAGCAGGGAAGGGGCAGGAGGCCATGGCTGAGTGTGTGATACCTGCACTGATGGGGAGCCAGCACATCTTGCATCATGGGCTGAGGGAGCAGCAAGCCTCATGCTGCTCTTTTTGTTCCCACTTGGTCTTAGGGCAGCTAATCCTAATGTCTGAAAGCAGAGCTCTCCATTACAGCTCCCAAACATACCCTCTGCTGTCACCAGTGCAGGTGTTTTGCTCTATACAAGCTTCGGTGCACAGTGCAACAGAGCGGGGACAGGAGGAAAGGATCAGCTCGAAACACCAGCCCATGTCCCTGATTCCAACAAGAGCTGCAGCCGTGCCCTGCTGCCCTGCAGCGAAGGAGGGCAAACCCTCCTGAGGGTGAGGAAGGGAGAAGAAGGATAAAGGACACACAAGATCGCACTTGCTTTACTTTGCAGACAGCTTTCCTCTGCTAACAGGACCGATACCTTTCTGTGACGGTGTTCACAGCTCGCTTGTGGGGCCAGATTTTTGAAGCCAGACTGAGGTGTGAGCGTGGCGGAGCCCAGAGTCATGCAGCAGCCTTGCAGCCGGTCTCACCTCCCTTCTCACACGAGATGTCCTTGCGGAGTGCTGCTGGCGGGTGGCACACAGCCAGCAAGAGGGGACCAGATCGCCACCAAGATGGCACATGTATTTCTTTTGGCAGGCAGGTTGCTCCGTGCTGGCTCTTTCTTCTCCAGAAACCATGGATGGAGTTGGGGTCTGCCATCCCAGAACTGCTCACGGGACTGAACTAAGGTGGAACTGATGCTCTCCAGGTTTCAAGAGCCCTCGGTCGGCTCAGTCTCACCAGGGACCAGGTGATGGGAGCCTCTGTAGCCCTCCAAGTGCTGCATTCCCAAGTGGAGGTTCCTTCTGCACTGGGGGCTGGAGCCTCTTCTCTCCCAGCCTGGTGGTTTTCCAGTCTCACCTGGGAGAGGGTTCAAGCATTCACAGCGTGCAAAGCTCAAGGAGGCAGCATCGCGGCTTCAGATCACACATCTCCTGCAAAGCCTTTCAGAGGACAGCCTGGCCAAGCAGCACTCATTGCCACGAGTTTCTCCCTAGCACCAGCATCAGCTTGTGTGTTTGGTGCTTGTTCCTCAGCCAGCAGAAGTGAGGATTGAGCAAAAGGAGAGACTCAGGGGGAACAGGGAGCAAAGGAGGAGGCAAACATAGCGCAGGTTGTGTGTAGGAGAAACCACGACGTGGATCAGAGACGTCCCACTCTCTGATCAGTACAGACATATTTGCACCCAGGCTGCTTGGGGAAGAACAAAGTTCACAGGCACAAGGACATGGCACACTGACTGCCCCCAGCCTTGGGCTTGTGCCCAGGCCTGAACAAGTCCAAAAGAAAGCAAAGAAAATGCCAGGATTCAGCCAAGCCCCAAGCTTGGAGCTGAGGGAACAACCCCAGCACCCATGAAGCAACAAGAGCCAGCCATCACCCAGCCCCTGCCACCTCTGCTTGCCCCCAAAACACTAAAATGCAGATGGTCACAAAAGTGGTGATTTCATGCAGCTGCAAAATGCCCTCGTAAGAGGATGGAGGAACAGGAAGTTCTGTTAAGAGCCACTGCGGATTATAAAGCCATCGTACTTCAGGGGGGAAATCCAGGGAAGGGA
Organism: Alectura lathami; assembly: GCA_013399715.1. Lineage (NCBI taxonomy): Eukaryota > Metazoa > Chordata > Aves > Galliformes > Megapodiidae > Alectura > Alectura lathami. The sequence continues at coordinate 99,748 of VXAV01007230.1, read as the reverse complement.
AAAGGGTTGAAAAGAAACCACCACAGGACAAGAGAGAGCAAGAGAAAGAGGAAGAAAAGGCAATAAAAATCATCATCATCATCAGGACACAACAACAGGACGAGAGACAAAGTGCTTTCCATGGGCTGTTCCCCGTGGAAAAGGAGCCACCGTGTCCGTGAAATACAAAACCCAGCACCCTCGGCAGGGGCGGACAGCAGGTGCCGGGACTGGCTGGGCATCCCCTTGGGGCGAAGGGTCCAGTTAGGAGCAGAAAACCCTGCAAGGGAAAGGGCAGAGAGGCCTCAGAGGGAGTCTGAGCACCCTGCTCATTCATACGGCTCTAATGCTGGATGAGTAGGGCTGATGCAGGGCGAAGATGCGTGGCAGCTTTCCCCTCTGTGTCCAGGAGGGCAGGATGGGATCCTCAGGGGTCTTTTGGGAATCAGAGTGCTGTGCTGCCCAGTGTATCTCCCTGCAGAGCATCTGGCAATGCAGCAGGGAAAGGACAGTGATCTTCCCATAGGTCCCTCCCGAGTCAGCTTACAGTTGTAGGTGTTATGCACAAACCTCTGGCAGCTGGGTGAGGTGGGCACCCACTACCCCGCCCTAGAGATGGGAAACTGGGGCTCTCCTTACACAGTGCAGCCCCTGCATGTGCACTGCATTGAGGCAAAAATCCTACCAAACACCACAGAGGCTGGGAAACCGGGATTGCAGCATGGGCTGCCAAGGGCCAGGACAAGGAGCAAGATCCATGCCCATCCCTCATCCTAAATGATCCTTTTGCTCACCAAGGGGTAAATCCCCTCAGGACAGAGCTGTGTATGTGTCAGGATGTGATGGAGTAGAAACATGCCATGGCACAGATTTTTACTCCTTTTACTGGTTTTCTCCGCAGTGGAAAGACAGAAAAGACTCCAGATCTTTCCTAACTGGATGTGCAGCAGCCTGGGGACCCCCAAACATGGGTACCAGCTGCCTGCACCCCCAGACCCAGCTAGGGGGAGCTGGGAGGCAGCCAACCCTTGGCACCAGTCCTACAAACCTCTAGCCTGTCACCCACCAGCTCACAGGCAGGGCAGCAGAGGATTTGGGTTTGCATCAGCATTTGGATGGGATTGTCAGATCTGAGCGCAGTGGTGTGATTGGGTGCAATAAGCTGGGAAGCCAGGGGAACTTGTCCCAGCTATTTTAGAGACTGCCATGCAGCGGCCTCTGCTTCCCGTGCAAAAATCAAATGCCCTTTTCCAGCCCCTCTTTAAGGATGTAGATTTGCCAAAGTGAAAGCTCCCTTCCCCATCCCATAGCCCACGTACCTGGGGGACCAGAGCGGGGGTGAAAATAAACATGTCAACTCACTCATCCGTATCTTTTTTGCTCTCCTCAATGAATGCGATAGACTCGGATCTAAGGCGGTTAGTCACTTCGTACGTGCGCAGGGTGACTCCAAAAATATCCTCATGGTACCGGCTGTCATCCTGAGAGCGAGGACAGGAGAGGGACAGGGGGGAAAGGAAAGGGTTTACAAATTGTTGGTGCTGCTGTAGCACCAGAGGGCTGCGGATCTGTGGGCAATACACACCAAGCATTGCAGGGGCTGGTGACAAGAACCGAAGGGACAGGGAGGGCAGAGGGCCAGAGACAAGCAGGGAGGTGAAACAACCTCCCCAGGGTCACACTGCATCAGATCTCCTCAACTGTTGGTCTCCCAGGGAGGGGGACCCCAGCCTGCCCCTTGACTTTGCTGCAGTGACATAGGGACAGCGGGGGCTCGGTGCGGTGAATGAGCCTTGCAAGGGTGCCCAAAAGAGCTCGTGGGTGGGAGCTGCAGCCCCCCCAGCGCCCATCTCCTCGGTGCTGCCCCTTTGCAGGATGAGGCACCAGGTGCAGTGCCCAGGGCAGGATCTTGTACCGGGCACGGACACAACTCACCCGCAGCTTGCTGATGAAAGCGCCTGCCTCCTCCACCGACAGCTGGCCCTGCTGCCTCATGATGTGCTGAACGGTCTTTAGGACGTCCCCGGCCATGGTGACATCCCCACAGACGTAGATGTGGCCTCCCTGCTCCTTCAGCGCTTTGTACACGGTTTGGGCCAGCTGCTCCTGTAACACGTCCTGCACGTATTTCTGCAGGAGGTGGAAGCTGAATTAATTTTGACTTCTCAGCCCCATCTACCTGCATGCTCTGGCCAGCTCTGGGAACCCCAGCTGCCTCCTGTGGGGTGCAAACCTGCACCTTGCTGCACCCAAAGTGATGGAAAAGCAACAGGCAAGCAACAAAGCTTTATTTGTCACTTTTTTTTTTTTCTGCTGGTTCCCGACCTGTCTGTCTGCTGATACTCTCCTGCTGCCCTCTTGGCACAGAGTTGCACTGGGGAGGACACCGTGCTGTGCTGAGGATCCCCACCAGCACGCCCAGCACCCACCAGCACCTTTGGTTTGTCCGGCTCCCGGGAGTAGGCAGTGTACAGCTCTCTGAAGACACCTTGGGTTTTGGCAAAAAGCGTCTCCTCTTTGTAAATGTGGTCGATCCTGGACTGTCGGCACCCAAACACCAGGACCATAGGACAGGGCTTCAGGCCTGGGGGAGAGATGGGGGGAAGCCTTCAGCCTTCAGGGAGTTCTGTGCCTTGCTGGGGCAGCCCGGGCAGGAGGCTGGACCCCCACCCGACCAGCCCAGGGTTCCTGGGTGCTGCTTGGGATGAGGACCAGGAGGAAGAAGCGCCAACCCACCTTTGTGCTGGATTTCAAAGAGCCGCTGCTGCCAGAAGCTCCGGAATGGGGCGATGCCGGTGCCGGGGCCGATGAGGATGCAGGGCACCTGGGGGTCCGGGGGCAGGTGGAACCCAGGGGCCCTGCACGTGTTGAAGACACCAGTTAAAGCCAGGCATGATGCTCCCTCCCTCTCCTCTACCCACAGCAATCTGAGACACCACCCAGAGAGGCAGGGATTGAAAATGAGGTGAAATCCCAAAAAGTGACATTTTAGTGCAGTAAAGAGCACCCAGGAGGGACTCGTGTTCACAAAGCCAGCCCTGCTACTTCTGCACCCTTGGTGCTTTACAAAGAAGAGCTGAGAGGAAAACGCTCCTCCCACAAGGGGCTTGCTGCGTCCTTCTCACCCTTGCCCTGCGTGGGGCACTCACCCTCTCACAAAGCAGGGTACGACCTCGTCGCTCTGGATCCGATTGAGCCAAGAGGAGCAGACTCCGTGGTGGACGGGGCCTTCTCCATCTAAGGGGGCAGAGAGGAAGGCCTGCACTTGGTACACCAGCCAATACTGCGTTTGCTTTCCTCTCTGAAACCCTCCCTACTCATCCCCACCTGCACCCTCCCTGAAACCCAGTGCCTGTCAGCACCTCTGCCTCCATCCCCATGAGTCTGGGAGGAGTCTGGTGCTTGGATCCCTCTGTGGAGCTTCCTAAGCTCCCCAGGAGCCAGCCCTGGGGTAGCTGGACCTCCATGATACTTGGGAAGCACCTGACTTTGCCTTGGTCTTTCTTGGCAGAAGCAGCATCGTGTTGTGATGCTTCGATGTACGAGCTGTCCTGGCAGCCCCAGGTGAATGGCCAGCATTCTTCCTCTGTGTCCTGCTGTAGGGTCAGTGGTCTCTGTCCATCCACACCATGACCAGGGCTGCTTGGATTCATCAGTACTGGCACAGGTACAAAATTTCGGCCAGTAATGGCAGTGTGGACTTTGGTGTGGGCAATGAATGGCCCCACATGGAGCCACCATGTTTTCGTTGTTGCTGTCACATGTGCCAGGCCTGGCATCTCTGCGATACGCTGCCCTTAGGTAGATGGCCCTTCTCCGTGACTTGGGACAGCAGCGTCATGGACTGAAGGAACCTAGCCCCTACAGCAGGTAGAAAGGCTTTCAACTAACATCACTCAGCCTTGTGGATTTGCCCACGTGGTAACACTTTTCCCCGACTCCCCACCCCAAGCACATCTCCCCTGACCCCTGCCTGAGCACAGTACCTCTCGTGCGATAGGAGACCACGGCCACAGTGAGATGGACCTCGCCTGGATACATCTCCGGGGACGAGCTGATGGAGTAGTAGCGGGGCTGGAGCAGGGGCAGCTGCGTGAGCAGCAGCGTGGAGGGCATCTGCACCGAGGGGAACTCCTCCAGCACCTCCACCACGGTGGGGTTCTTGGACCACTTCCACTCCTCGTACTCCTGCAGGCCCTGCAGCCAGGGAAAGAGGGAGGAGAGGGCTGAAGCCTCAACCTCTTTGTTCCCAAAAGTTATTTTGTCTGGAGTTGAAGGACTGGGCTACTAAGCAAGGCAAATAGTCCTGGGTGGAGGGTGATGCTGAAGAGGAAGGTCAGCATCCTGGGGCATCATGAGTTATTTCTGTCTTCACAAGGAGACACCTTTAGGGAATCCTGCTCTCACCTCGGAGAACTATTGGCAATAGCCTGGCCCATGGACTGTCAAATGTAAAGGTGGAAGGAGTCTGCTCCAGAAGTGAGACAACTTCTGTGAGTCCCTGCTACTGGGGTTTGAGACTTTACCTTGCTAAGGGCCTGCAGACGTTTCTTCTCCTTGTCACTGGTGGCCAACAGAGCAAACTGCTGCAGCAGCAGGGGGGTAGGAGGGGTGGTGATGTCCAAATAGTACTTAAAGGCCTGGAAGATGGTGCATGGTGGGATGCGGTTCTCATCTGTCCAGTTGCTGATGACACCTGCCAGGAGGGAATCCAGCACAGCCACGGGTCAGCTGAGCGTAGGAGTCAGGGAGATAAACCCTTGCTTTCATTCCCCCTGCTCAGCTCTGAGACAGTGAATGATGAAGAGCAGGAAAGAAGTGTCAGATATATCCTCGTGCTACAGGTGAGATGCTGCGCCATGAGCACAAACACAGGGTCTGATGCTCCACCACCCTCAGCTTTGCTCACTCAGAGCGCGTGCTGTTTCCCACCCTGTTTCACACCATACATGGCAGGAGGGCATTGGACTCATCCCCAAAATACCGTACTGAAATGGCCCATCCCTTAACTCTTCTCTCCAGTCCCAGACACTGCTCCTCCCACGAGAATATCAACACCTTTAATTTGCCTGTGGAACAAGGAAACCTCTTCCCTAGGGCACTGCTGAGCCTTCAAACCCTTGTTTTACACCGCCGTAAGTGCAGATGAGGAATGGCTCTGGGCAGTGGGAGGTGGAAGGAGGTGCTCGAATCCAGACAAATGCAGTGACATGGGAAAATTCCTCCTGGAAACCACCTGCCTCCTTGAGGAGCTACAAGGACCAACATGGGGGACAGGTGAGGAGAAGGAGCCCACCTCACAGAGGGAGGTGCTTACCTAGAGCTGTGTTCCTCTCCTCCAGGAGCTCCACCTTCACCAGTTGGTTGGCCGGAGGAGCATCCTCGAGCCTGTCAATCAGGGCATTGACCAAGTCCTCGTGGTTCCCTGGAAAGACTCCCAGGTGGTCCCCAGGCAGGTACTGCAGCTCCTGGTGGCCATTGGTATGGAGACGCAGGAAAATGGTCGAGCGACTGTGGGGAGAGGAGACAAAGCAGGATGTTTTTTGGGGGAGACCTTCAGGGAGCTGCTGAGCGATGCTCTTGGCAGATGCTGGGTGTTTGGGGCACACCACAAGTGCAGCAATTTGTCTTCCATTCTCCTAGGCAGCAGGCCACACTGTGGCCAAGATTCCACCACATAGGAGGGCAGGAAATACTCTTCCCTGGTCTCGCATGGCTGTCAGCCATGATTTGCATGAATGTATTGTCCACGGGACGTTTGGGGTCAGGGGATGCATGCAGCACCACCTTCAGGATGTTGGGTGCCTCGTGTGTGTGTTTGGCTCCTGCAGTCCTGGGATGCTCACGTCTCCTACCTGGACTTCGGGCTCTGCAGGTTCTGGCGCGTGATCAGCCGGGCTGCATAGACACGTTTTTTGTGGATGCTGTACAGCCCTGCGGAGGAGGAGAGTCTGTGAAATGATGCAGCAGAGCATCGGGAGCCCTGGGAAGGAACCCAGCATGCATCCCTGCTGCTAAGGACCACCTGCACAAGGTAAGGGGACGGGACCTTGCTGCCGGTGCCACCTGGCCGGTAGCAAGGTGGCAGAACTGGGGAAGCGGCAGGGCAGTGCGGCAGATCATCAGCTGCAGGAGCCGTGCTGAGGGGCCAGGTGTCGGTGGGCTGGCCCTGCCGTTGCACCGCAACGCTCCGCCGAGTGGCATTTGGATGAGGCCAGCTTGGAAAGCTCCCAGTTTTCCAGCTCTTTGCTTCAAAAAAAGGGGTCAGGAGGAGGGAGAGGAGCTCATAGCTCAACATCTCTGCTGCAGAAACAAGGCAGGGAGCAGCCAGAGGGCCTGAGAATCATCGCAGATTCTTCCTTGGGTGTCTGATGGTGGGGGAAAGCAAGACTGAAATGGTGGTAATTTAACACAGGAGGAAGGGGAATGTTCAGGGAGGTTTGGCACTTTGCTCCCACTGATCCCAGTGGTTCTCCTCCTCTCCCTGCCCCAGAACCCCCCGGGGTGACCCAGTCTTTGCACCTTGGGTGAGCTCCGGGGCCTCGGCCACATAGGTGAGGCGGAACTTGCTCCTCTTCCAGCTCCGGTCGTTGCTGATGAGCGAGTTGTTGGCCTTCTCAATGTTGACATCGTCCCCCACGCAGAAGACGTCGCACGCTGCCTGCAGCACGCACCAGGCTCTCAGCGGCTCCCCTGCCTCTTGCCGTGCCCCACGAGCCCCTTGTCCCACCCTGACCCCACGCAACACATGGAGATGGAGGCCCAAGAAGTATGGGGCTGCACCAATGGCTGTGAGCATGTCTTGGGGTGCCCCCCCCCGAGACATCTAGGTGTGGGGAACCTCATTACTGATGGCCAACATCCCTGATGGGCATCCCAGTGTAGGGAAGGAGAGGAAGGCTTTGGTCTGGCTCTAACCATTGGCTTTGCAGGCTCTGGCCCCGTGCCCTTCACCCCGCTGGAGCACAAGGGATGCGGGTTACCTTGAAGACCTTCTTGGCCCAGGTCCGGAAGGACTCCTCCTGGCCGCAGAGCTCGTCTCCCTCTCCCATGCGGAGGATCCGCTCCCCGCCCAGCTCCTCCAGCAGGGTGTCCACTGCCCGGGCAAAGGCGCAGAAGTGCGGGTACGCCCGCGAGCCCAGCCCAAACACGGAGAACCTGCGGAGAGGGGACACAGCTGTAGCTACAGCAAGGGAACATCGGCCTCTCCCTGTCCTGCCCCGGATTTGTCTGTGCTGCACCTCCCAAGGAACTCATTGCCCCCGTCCTTTCGTGTTTACCTGACGTTAGCCAGGGGCCCCGCGCTTTCAAAGTTGTCCCTGGAGTCGGGGCCATCACTTGAGGATTTCCTTGCATCTGAGTAGGAGGAGACGCTGTTGAAACGGACCTTGTAGCTCCTGCAAGCAGCAACGGCACCGGGTGTTACGGCAGTGACAAATGTGACAGATCCCACCAGGCTGCGTGCTCGGGGGCACCTCCCTGCTGGAGCTGAGCCAGAGCACCCCATACACTGCGCCCCCAGCTGGACCTGCTCTGCTCCGTGGGGTCCCCCGGTCACCTCCTGGGGGGCTGACCTACGTGTTGGGCACCACACAGTCACCAGCTGTGCAGAGCTGACAGGACCTTGGCTTTACCTGTCCTTCCCTGGCTGCACACAAGGTCAGGCACGTGTCTGATCAGACATTCTGGAGGTTTTTCCATTCATAGGAAGTGAGAAAAGGGGAGTGAGAGAGGAGGGGATGAGGAGGGGGAAGGGGAGCAGAGAAAAAAAAAAAAAAACTGACAACAGCAGAAGTATTTCTGAATTGAACCATCTTCAGAAATTGCTCTACACAAGGGTTTCTAAATATACTGCCTGAGCAGCAAAGCAGTAGTGTGGGGATGAGTCACAGCAGACCTCCGGCACCCAACACACCACACAGAGACAACCCTGAGCCAAATAACGCTGGGGTCGGAGAGCCCCGTGCTCCAGCTGTGCTCCACCACCCCCTGCTTCCCGCCCAGACCTCTTCTCCCCTGCTCCTTGTGTCTCCTCGTACTCTCCTGCTTCGCTCCAGCTGGATGGAGATGCTTTTCTCCCCCACCTTTGGATCGTGTCCTCTCCTGGGGTCCTCACATGGGGAAGGCAGGGTGGTTTAGATGGGCATGAAGCCCAAATTCCCCAGCTGGGTGCTGAGACCAAGGTCTGTGCACCAGCAGCTTTTGCTGAAATGAACAGGTTCTTGTTGGGGTTGGGGGGATGCTGTTGAAGGACAGGCTTCAGATGGACACTGGGTCCTTAGGTATGGGTGGGTTCTGAGACCCCCTGGAAAACCCTTGTGTGGACCCATGGAGCCAAGCAAACCACTCCACCAATGCCCTGGGCTGTGGGCAGAGCCTCATCAGGACACCATGGGTCAGAGGTCTCCCATCCCTGCCCAGGGGCTCTCAGCATCCCCTGGATGGAGCTGGGAGCCTGCAGGGTGCACGCGCAGAGCTGTTCTCCCCAGCCTCTTCCTACAGACACCGGGCTGCCAGTGCTCTTCGTCCCTAAACGTTCTCCTTTTCTGCCTCTTCTCATTGCAAAAGCTTTTTTTCATGCTTAACGTCAGCATCTCTTGCTACCATCCGGAGCTGTGACCTCTTGGCCTGTCCCGGGGGGGCCATTGGGAGTAATTTATTCCTCTGCAGTCACCTTTTCCGTATGTGAAATCTGCTACCGTGCTGCATTTCTCTCTTCTCCTCTCCAGATGAAATAGCTCTCACCCTTTAATCTGTCCTCATAGGTCACTGTCTGCAGCGCTCTGACCACTTCTGCTGTCAGGTAACCAAGCCACAGGCTGTTCTGGCTCTCAGAAACTCCTGCCAGGCCCTTAAATTACATTTAGAGGTGACTGGGACAGCCAACACTGAGCTCAGGAGCTTTCATCCTCCTCAAACCCTCCTGGCTTGCTGCGTCCACACCCAACCCCATGTTGTGCCAACCCAGCCCCAAAGTGAAGATCCCAGCCCTACTGGGAAGCCAGGGCTTTGGTGCCTGTTTAAATCCCAATGCTATCACCAGTCAGGGCTAGTTCTGCCTTAATTAAAAGTGACGTTCTGCCAGTTGGGAGCAGCTGTATTAACAACTCAGCAGAGACTCCTCAGCAGAGTGGCATCCCAGATGAGAAAAATGCATTATGCTTTGTGGCTAGAGAAGGAGGCCTCAAATATTAACACTGTGACAGCTCATTGCAGCCCCTGGAGCATGCACTGAGATGCTCAAGGCTCATCTTCCACCAGTAAAGGATTTCCTAAAATCCTCATTACTAGCTGGAGCTCACAGGAGCTCTTGACCTCCCTGGGACCTTCCCCTGCTCCATCCCCTGCTTCTCCAGGCAGATCCCATCCCCTGGACCTCTGCAAACTTCTGTTGGGATTCCTCACTCCTTTCTAAGAGGAGGCAAGCAGAGAAGCAGGCTGTGCTGGCTGTGGGGCTGGGAATGGGCAGGGAGGGCTTTGAGGTGCTCTTACTTCCTCTCCTCCAGGTTGGAGTTGGGATTCTTCATCTCCATGAGCGCACAGCCAAATTTCTGCAGAGAAGACGGAAAGAAAAAAAAAGTCCATCGGCTTTGTCAGTGGCTCTGCAGGACATGAGGCAGTGACCTGAGCTGCACCTCTGCTCTCTGTCTGCCCTTTCCAGCAGCCTGTGGTGCAGCTGTATGAGATGTAGGAGGCTGTAGCTCCCAGGCACACGGGCTGGCATCAGTTACAGTGGCATGAGCTATATGGGATGGATTTAACAACAGGGTTGGCTGTGTGTAGGGAATGTGCAGATATTTCCCCTTCAGGTCAGGCTAGAGGAAGAGGCAGGCACAGCACCCAGACCTGTCTGGGGCCACAAGAGGCCAGGATGAGCTCAGAGAGGATGCTGCTCTGCCAGTTCCCACCCACCTCTCCTCTGCCCATGTCCCTGCCGCAGTCCCCAGCCCAGCACTGTCCTACCTCTCCGTTTTCAGGTGGGTCTCCATTGCCGAAGGTGCTCGTCACCACCAGGACCATGGTTTCATGCTCGAGGTGCACGATGTCATACTCATCCATGGACATCACCTGGGAGCAACAGAGGCATTAGCAGGAGGTCCCAGGCTGCTGGCATTACCCACGTCATCCCGCAGGGGCTGGCACGGTACCTTGGCGTCGAAAGCGTGCTTAAAGATTTCGCACAGGGTTTTTGCATAGACCTGTGACTTCCCCGTTTCTGTGGCATACAGGATGGTTGCTTTGACCCTCTTGGCCATGGCCTGGCCCATCAGCTTGGCTGAGAACTTCACAGCTCTAAGGAGCAAGAATAAATCCCAGTAAGGGAGCTTGCACCTCTAGCCCAGACAGTTCGCACAGTTTTATTTGTTATTAAACAAACAGCCTGCCTCAAAAACTGCAGCAAAACTTTTGTTGTTGTTATACACCAAATGGGAGCTATGGAAGAGCCTGTTCATCCTGGGGGTATTGAGCAGAAAGCTGAAGCATCTGGATGAGCACAGGGAGGAGGATGCAGACTGAGGAATGGAGGGATGGAGAAGCAGAAGAGTCAAGGGCAGCAGTCGCTGAAGCAGCAAACAGGTAGCCTCAAAGGGAAACGGGAGACCAAGCAGTGCCCAGGCTACAGAGGAGCTGGAGGTTCTCCATCTCCTCCTGTCTCTAAGTGCCACCTGGCTGCGGGATATGCCCAGGCTCCACACATGACACACAAAGCCCTGAGCCGTGGGGAAGATCAGAGGCTGTCTGCGGTCCCTTTGATCTGCACTCCAGCAATGCTATGGTCTCAGAGGAGCATCCCTCCCGAGCTGAGACCTGCACATCCATCGCGGCGTTTGCAGGGCTGTGTCTAGCCGGCCACCTCCTGTGGCTGCAGTCATGACTGGATGCATTTGCTCCAGTTTTCCCTCTGGGCTCCGCTCCGACAGCAGGGCAGAGGGGTCCTGAGGGGTCCCCAGCGTCGCTCCTCCTGGCCGGGGTGATGCAGCGCTGGGAACGCTGGTGCCATGTCTCTGCTAGAGTTGCACTGGGGGGCAAGGGAGGATGCCGTGGGACAGTTTGGGGTGGCACTGTGCCCGCTGTGGCCAGTTTGTTGTTGTAGGGCCACCCGTAATCATGGAGTTTGGATGGCAATCATATTTTCCCCCATATCTTACAGAATGTCTTTGCTTTTTCTAAAGGGATCATCACGCTGGTAAATGGGGCCACCAGAAGGGCAGTTCTGGGTTTAGCCTGGTGTGTTGTAAAAGGGAAGCGACAGCGGTTGGGAGGCTGCTCCTCTCCACACCAAATCCAGCCCCAGGAGCACTGCTGCTAAACCCTCCCTCATTCTGTGTATTAAAGTCACCCGTTTGCTGTCCCATAACAGAATATCCCCCATCCCCAGGGCTCACACTGGCTTTGGGACAGGGAAGGGGCAGTACAGGGGGCACTGCTGATTTGAACGCTGTGCCTTGGCCAGGACCAAGCCTGGCTGAGCAGGCACCCAAAGCACGCTGCAGCCGGTGCCCAGAGCGATGCTCAGGGCTGCTGGGCTTGGGCTGCCGCTTGCTCAGCCAATTAGCTCTGATCCAGGCAGGATTAATGGAAAACTGCAAAAATAATTCTTCTCCCCCACAGCAGGAACAATGCAGGGTTTTGTTTGTTTGTTTGTTTGTTTGTTTTTAAATAACCTGCCACGCTCACATTTTTATAAATTCATTTATCAGCTGCACACACACAAATAAAAGCATTGCTCCTCCGGACTCAATGGCTCGATTAATCTCCTGTGCTCTCAGCAGCCCTGGGCTGCAGCCCAGACCCAGGCAGCAGTGTCAGCCTCAGGAGTGCATTCATCAGCCACTGATCATGGTTATGGATGCGCCATGGAAAGCAGCTTACGGGAGGTGACAGCTGAAGAGTGGGAACAAGCCGATAGTGGAGGCACAGGAAAATGAAGCGTGGGGAGATGCTGAGAGCAGCACGAGGCCACCTGGCAGCCTGGCCACAGACACCAGGGCAGCCCCAGCCCTGGACCAGGGCTCTGCTGCCTCGGAGCCAGCAGCTCAACCAGGACCTCGCTGCCAATGGCCCATGGGGAAGCATTTGGGCCAGGATCTGCCAAGACGTCCAAATGTTGCTTCGTCGTGACCCCGTGCTGAGCAGCAGCCTTGGCAGGGGACAAGGACCTGTGTGACCTATTGCTGGGGGTCAGCTGGCCACAGAGTGCAAATCTCAGCTTGGCCATGACCCATCTGCTGCCTGCAGGGAGATTCCTTGGTTCTATCTCACTGCTCCTTGCCATGGGGATGCTCAGAGGTTCAGAGGTTCAGATGCATGCTGGAGACAAGTGCTCCTTGAGTAGCTAAAGAGAAATATGGACACGAATGGCACCTCCCTTGTGTCTGCATGGCCCTGAGATGTGACGAGCAACCTCCTTACCCCAGGAGGCTGAGGGAGGAGGAACAGGTAATAAATCCCCAAGACATGAGAAAGCCATTCCTGAGCACTGGAGAGTGAACCAGCTTGGGAGGAGACTGCATGCAACACCCAGTATTCCACGCACCCTGTGAAGGTCTGTAGGGGTGCCCAGAGGGCTGCCTGTTTCTTGAAACATCCCTCTTGGCAGCTAAAGCCGCCAGCAGCCCAGGACCCATGCTCACAGCCCATCAGCTTGCACACACCCGTAGGGCAGTGCTGCCAAAAGCAGAGCTGCCCCAAACCAGGACCAGCCCGAGGCACGCAGCGCCCACCACACTTACTTTGCCAGCTTCTTAAAGCCAATGGCTCTCTTCTTCGTGGGCGTCCCATTGACCCCCTTCCAGACGTGGGTGTTCCAGGGGTCGGGCTAGAAGGGAGAAGAGGAGCAGCTGATGGAGAGCACTCAGAGCTTGGAGAAATGCTGTACCCACTGTGCTGAGCATGAATTCCTCCGGCTGGCAATGGGAGGAACAGCTGGCCTTGATCTCTTATCCCTGGAGACCCCAGGGCAGTCGGGCAATGGCATACACACAGGAAACTGCAGTTTAATAAAACCTCGGTGGCTTCTGACAGCATCTGGTCGAACGCCCTCTCACCTCTGGGACGAGCATTAAGAGGCCACAGGCAAAAAGCAGGCAGGGCCAGGAGGGGAGAGGCGATACGAACATGTCTTTCCCTTCCCAGCCCACAGGTTTCTTTTTCTAAGAGGCCCTCTGGGAAGGGGAGGCAGCTGAAGCAGGGAACAAGAGCACAGAAGCTAATTCAGTGCCCTCGCAGGCGGCTGTCTGTAATCAGGGCCAGGAACCATCGGGGTTCCTGGTGGATTGCTTACCGAAATGAACAGACTGCTCCTGTTTTGTGATTGTTCCTTAAGGGCCCTTGACTAAAGGTCACATTGTGTGAAAACCAGCGGAGCGGGGATGGTTGGCTAATGAGGGTGTATTTGCTCAGGGCCCTTTTTCCCGTGGTCTGTAGTTAAATACTCCAGCAGCACCTCAGCCCACTGCTCAGCCTGCTGCGCACGAGACCCCCAGCAAAGGGTCGGGTCCCCCACGAGCCAGAGGGAGGAGGGATGTTGTGACTACCAGAGCTTCTCCCCAACTACCAAGTGAAGAGCAAAATCAGGCCCTTCCAAAAGGAGGAGCACTGCTTAGCTCTGCTTGATCCAAGGGTTGGGGCCTCGGGTGTCCCATATTTCCATGGAGGGGGAAAAAAGACAATCCCCTGGGAAAAGCTGTAATATGCAGGATGTTTTATGCTGTGCTGGAGGAAATCATCAGTTCATTCATGGGCTTCACTGCCTCGAGGGGCAGGTTGGTGAGGGGATAACATGGGATCCCTCTCTGTCCTGCATCCCCCAGTGTCCGCACTGCAGATCCCACCCTGCTCCTGGCTATTCTTTCAGGCATGCAGCACTGCAGGGTGCAGACGGTACCTGGTGCTCGAAGGAGGGGGTGAGGCGGTAGTTGAGCATCTCCTGGTGGAAAACTGGGGTGATGCTGCCGGACATGGGTGGCACGATCCACACCCAGTCGGCAGGGCAGCCCCCGCGGCACCGGTACTCGTTCTCCATGTGCTTGATGAAGGACTCGGTGGCTGAGTGGTGGTCCACGATGGTCACCTTGTCACTCTGGGGGAGGAGGAGAAAGCAGAGACGGCAGCCGAGGGTTAATGCTTCCCAGAGGGTGAAAGCCAAACTGAGCCATTCTCAGGGAGTAGGGCTTGGTATCATCTCTGGATGATCAAGTGTTCCATACAACGGATGCAGATGCTAGCAGTGACCACCAACCAGAAGTCCAAAGCTGAAGGATGCTCATTTTGGCTTCCATGGTGAACACTTCCAACTAAGGTGAAAGCAGGAGCCACCCAGAGGGGCTCACTGCCCTTCAGGATGGTGCCTTTGGAGGTGACACAGGGTGGCAGCCCCAAGTAGCAGCCCGCTGCTAACCCTGGTCTTCCCAAGGAGCACAGGCACCAGGCAATGCTTCCAGGGCTGACAAGCTGCCCTTGTGTCTCCTCAGCAGCCATGCCAGGGGATGGGTGCTCCTCCTGTTGCTTGGCATAGGCTTAGCAAGGACCAAGATGGGAGCAGAGGGCTGGAGCATCACCCTGTGCAGCCCCTGGGGAGCCTGCAGGGCTTGCAGAACTGAAGGCACAGCTCTGACCCAGCTCTGCAGTTGGGTGGCCGAGGACCAGTTTTGCTACTCAACCTCTAAGTGTAAGTGTAGAGGGAACCTGGGCCTCATTTTATCTCACAGGCGGGACAGAAGGGCTGGATCCTGCCCCTAGGGGCCCTCCCTCTGGACCAGCAGAGCTCGGATGCTGGCAGTGCTGTCTTTCCAACATCCAGGGCAGAGAGATTATTAAATTTCACTGCAGGCTCCTGGAACAGCTCAAAATTAGGAAGGCGCAGCACAATTTCAGCTGAGTTCCAGCAGCTGCCATTGTCCTTGTGCACAAGCCTGCACGCTTGTCCCACCCAGTCCCTGCACCCCTCCAGCCCGACCCAAATGCTGCAGCCTCTTGCTGCTCCCACCTGGAAGCTGTAGAGCACGGCGATGTTGACCTCCACTAAGGCCTGGTCCTTCCACAGCGAGGAGGTTTTCCTCATGTCCAGGTTCATCTTCTTGGCCACTTGCTGTAGAATAACATGGCAGGAGGTGAGCATGTTGATTGGCCAAGAACCGAGGGCCGAGGAGCCCTACTTGGGGACAGGGACCCAAAGAAGGGACCCAGGCTGGCACAAGGTGGACACTTGCAAGGAGGAGCTGACATTTTTCCTTCGTCTGAGATGTGGCCCTGCCTCTTCCTCTGCATAACTGGAGGACAGCCAGCCCGGCCCCCTCCCTGCGCCTCCTTCCCTGGGCACAGAAAAGTGACTGAAGGCTGCAGGAAAGGGACTCTGAAAGCAGTCACCCTTATGGGACGTGATCCTGGGACAGCAGGTGGCGGGGTGATCCAGGCGCTGGGGGGAACAGAGCCCCTGCCAGACCCCTGGTGTTCTAAATTGTTCTTTTTTGGCTGGTTTCTTCTACCTGGAGTACTTCCCCCACGTACTGTTGTGCTAAATAAGCCTCACTCTGGCCGTTAGGCACCAGCTGGCCTCGTAACTCCCCAAAAGCCCTCTGATAGCCCATGACATCCTTGGCCATGTGGCTCCAGGAGAACACAACTGCCACCTGCATGGGTCACTCGGGTGTCCTGCACTTTCCCACCCACATCACCGCTGTCCCCGTGTCCTGCTCCCAGTGACTTCACACAGGAGCAGCTCCCTTCGAGGAGGGGCATTACCTCCAGGATGTTGTAGCGAGAGTTGTCGCAGTAGTCGCGGACCCCGATCTCTGTGCCCATATACCAGCCGCTGAAGGGGCAGGCGGAGAACTCCAAACCACCGATCTCGAGGAGCATGTTGGACACCGCGGGCAAACAGTACCACTTCAAGCCCAGGTCTTTAAACCACTCAAACCTGCCAGGATACAACAGGATCAGGCAATCAGCAGACCCAGCATTTGGCAGGAGAATGGAGGAGGTAACTTAGCTAGGAGCCACCAGGCTGAAGGATGCATGACCAGAGAGGCAACGTCTCCCTTAGGGTCTAGGGAGAGGGATACATTAGGACTGTTACAGGGCAAAGTAAGTCCTGGGAGACTTCAAGCAAAAGAAAACCAGCCCTGAGACAAGAACGCAAGTTGCTTTCCGCCTCCAGGTCTCTTCCATCAGAGGGGAAGGAAGATCTGGAGATGGGAGTAGTAAAGCACCCACACCGTGACAAGGAGATGAAAGGGTGCATGGGATGCAAGGCAAGCACAGGAGATGGCTGAAGGTGAAAGCAGAGCAGCTGAGCCTTGCTGGTCCCCTCTGGCTTACTTGGGGTGCCGGATGGGCACTTCCAGCACGAGCTCTGGGGGAATTTCAAAGAGCTCTGGATCGTTGCCGTTGGCTTGGAGGAGCAGAGGCAGGACATCGAAGCGCCCGTACGGTGGCTTCCACCCTTGCTGAATGCAGATCTGCAGCCAATAGAAAGGGAGGTCAGAAGTCCCAGCACATCACCTGCCCTTTGGGTGCTGTGAGCAGGCACTCGTGGTGCTGAGCATCTCTGCTCCGCCCTTAGGGTTGAGTATTGACCTCCATGCAAGTGAGCTACAACATGGGCTTGTCTCACAGCCAAGATTTTATTGGGAACAGCTTTTATCCCTGCAGGTGAGGCAAACCCAGCACTGCAGGGGCTGGGATGCACTATGCAGCCCCAGCAGCCCCATGGTGCCTGGGAAGGATGCTCGTGCCGGTACCTCCGTCAGCTCCACATTGGCGGGGTCGCCCAGGATGGTGCCGTCGGGCTGCTTGTAGCCGGCGTAGCGGATGAGCTGTGCATTCCAGATGCGGAAGTCGTGCTTGCTGTCTGTCCGCTGCGGGAAGATGGTGATGGCAGATCTGCAGGGAAGAGGCAGAGCTGCTGAGCACCGAGGAAAATACAAGGGCAAAGGATGGGGAGCACCATCAGGTCACCTGGCATCAGGTCCCTCTCATGCTCCCCGGGGCAAGTGCTCACTGCAGCCATCCAGCTGTGCAGCAGCTGGCACACATCCTTCAGGCAGAATCCATGGTGACTGGCTCACCTGAGGTTTCCTTTGTTGGTGGCATATTTGATGTGGTTGCAGATGTAATTGAACATCCCGTGGGCTGTGGTGCAGTCTCGGGCATCAAACACCTGGAGGGGTGGAAGCAATAGTGGAGAAGGTACAGGATGCGTGCCCCAGATCCTAGGGCAGAGCCAAGCAGAAGGAACACAGCACGGGGAAGACCCTAGAGGCCGCTTGGATTTGTTAGGTAGAGCTCCATAATGACATGTTCCCTGCCTCTACAGCAGGTGGACATCTAATCCAGATGCTCCTGCTTTAGAGAGGGGATTCATCTCCTGCTCAGGCAAAAGCTTCCCCAGTCCAGTGCTCCCAAGCTGCCTCATCCACCTGCAGCTTTGGATTCTGTTCTTTCTCATAGCTCTAGACTCAAGGCTGAAGTGAAGAGGTCCAGGGGACACTGAGAGGGAGAGGAAACCGGGAAAGAGTCTCAGCAGGAGGCTTGGAGCCATGGCTCTGCCAAGGTTCAGAAATGCCAAAAGAACCAGCGGAAGGGAAGGCTGAAGGCTGAGAATTGCTCAGCAGCATCTGAGCTGTGCTCTGGGTTTCAGAGGGACACATCAGCTCCATGCCACACGATTCCACTGGAGATCGCTAATTCAGATCCTACCCGTATGCTTCCAGCTAGTCTAAAGGGCATGGAGACAAGTCGTCTCTTGCCACAACATCTCTGCCCCACAGGTGAGCGTGCCCTGCTACCTCTCTCCGGGCAGAGCTGTTGTTTTGGAAGCAACATGGGAGATATTGGAGCAGCATCTGATTGTGGAAAATGTCCTCTAGAGTGCCAGCTTGCAGGTGCCTCTCCAGAGCCCCAGCGCATCCCCCGCAGGCAGCCCCATGTCTCAGTGCTCACCTGCAGCTTGGACCACTGAATCCTGCCCACGCAGCGGGCTGCGTTCCTCCAAGCATGCTTTGCACCGAAGATCAACTCCGTGTCCCGCAGCTGGTAGGTGTCAGTGGCTTCAATCTCCTTGGTCACCTCCTCCAGCCT
The DNA here is from genome assembly GCA_013399715.1 of Alectura lathami. NCBI lineage: Eukaryota > Metazoa > Chordata > Aves > Galliformes > Megapodiidae > Alectura > Alectura lathami. The sequence continues at coordinate 81,688 of VXAV01007230.1, read as the reverse complement.
CTCCATGTGGGCCTTGGAGCCAGATCTGCGTGGTGAGGGGCAGAGGAGATGGCATTCACCAGTGTGGCTGGAGGGCAGGGAATCTTGCTGCTGCCCACCTGAGCACAGGTTATTTCTTTCTATGCGTGTGTACACACACGTGTGCTTTCAGATAACTGGCAACCAACTGCAAATGGGAGAGCTCAGTCCTTTGCACACAGCAAATGCTATGAGTGCAGCTCCATGAAGCAGCAGCTGCACCACAGGTTCACCTTGCTTTGTCTTGTGGAAGATCAGTGTGAGCAACCCCTTCTCTGACCAACACTTACCTCTTTATGGAGGAGTAGTACTGGTCGATGAAGTCCTTAGCCAGCAGGAGCACCTCCTCTTTCGTCCTGGTCTCCTCCAGCTTGCGGACATGCTGGCTGGGGATCACCACGGAGCCCATGCAGATCTGCTCGGTGCACGCGGTGGTCTGAGGGACAGAAGGAGACGAGCATGGCTTGGGTCAGCGCAGCACTGCTGGCTACGTGAGCAGAGCTGGGGGCAGGCAGCGGTTAGCTGCTGGTGGCATCCGACAAACAGGGACATTTCCAGTTCCATCAGTCATACAACTCAGACACCACAGGGGGGAAGAAGACTGGCCTAAATTCATCCAGCTCTCTATTTCTGGGTAGAACCATTTTGGAAAAACCACGACCCGCTCAGTTGCGCTCGGACAGCTTTTGGCAATCTGCCCTACTCACCATGGCCATCTTGAGGTGCAGGGTGTCGTGCAGCACGGATTCTGTCTCCCAGTTCTTGATTTTGACGAAGCGCGGGCATTTGGAGGGACTGCCATTGACCGTGCTCCTCGTCGGGGACTGCCGCCCCGATGGCACTGGCTGGGCAACAGTGAAGACCAAGCACAAGTTAATATTCATCAGTGGGACACAGGAAAAAGGCCACAGCAACAAGCGGCGTCTTCCGTTAGTAGACACCTGTGCTTAAAATTTGGTGATAATGCAGTGAGAAAAGGTGCATGGTGCAAATATTTGGCAGCACTGGGGAATCGGCAGTGGAGCAGCCAACTCTCCGTGCGATTGAGGAGTCGTCTCTGCTTACCAGACAGCCAGACCTGTAGGAGAGGAGTTAAAAAACAGACAGAAGTGACTGAGGTGAACACTGTGCTCACGGCCCAGTGGAACGCACGCCTCTCCAAAGTGGACCAGATGTGTCTTTTTAAGGAGCGTCACCTGCTCAGGTTTTACACGTGCCAAGCTCAGCCTCACTGATACGAGCCCTCTGAGACAGAGCTAACAGCCTCTGAGCAGGCCGAAGACTTATCTCCTTTGATAGCAACTGTGGAAGAATGTAGGAATAAGGATGGGAACATTATGCAAGTGGGAGGGCTGCTGAATTATGCATGGTTGGGTTCCTTCGCTCTCAGCTCTCAACCTCCAGCACACCCCAGCATTCTGGGCGCGCTCACCCCGCGCATCTTGAGCTGCATGCCTCCAGAAGGAAGAGGCTCAGCCAGCAGAGCGCTCACAACGCGATCTGCCTGCACCTTCTGCTTGCAAGCACTTGTGTTGGCGCATGTTTTCCAATATCACACCCCGTGTTTGCGCTGTAACCCTTGCTCCCCCAAGCAATTGTGGACTTCAAGAACAGGCCGTGTCTGCTTGGGAGCCAAGGCCAGTGATCCACAGTGGTCCTGGAAAACAGAGACACTTCTTTGGGGAGTTATGTCCTGTGTGAGGGTGTTCAGTTACTTGCTGCTGGAGGTTTCAAGGGGAAACCTGTGCCCACAATGGGGCATCCTGCCAAAATCTGCTTGGATCTGGTGCCACTTAAAGGGTTTGCGTCTCTGCAGCGTGGGTCTGGGCTTGATGGAGCCTTTCTCTGTGATCCTTGTAGTTTGTGTCCCTTTCTAATCCACCCGCAAAGGTTTGCTTGCTTTAAATGCAGAGATGGCACTGCCTTCAGATTTTCACACTCCTTTTTGGTGTCCTGTAGTAAGGCACGGTGCTGGGCTCCTGCCACGACCACAGCTCAGGGAGCAGCAGCAGCAAATCCAGCGTGGCGGCCTTACTCCCTGAAGGACCGAGAGAACAACAGCCCGCAGCATGGTGGAAGAACCCCTTGTTTCAGAAGAAACTGCTCTGCTGGTGAGCAGACCTGGGGGGGAAAGCAACAGGGGCCAGAAGGATGACAAAAGGAGATGAAGCCTTTCAATCCCGTGCTATTAGCATGTCTCTTTGTAAATGCTCCGCTTCTAACTCATTCTCACTTTGCCAGACAGGGGATTGCTCTGCTTTTCCACAGCACGGCCAAGAAAGCCGCTGCTTCTCAGGAGATAAACTGAGCCTGAACCACCAGAGGGAAGATTTCCATCCTCCCTGCCCAGGGAAGAGGATGCACCCAAGTGCCCCGTGAGCGTGGTGCTGGGGCTGACCCTGAGCACTCTGCAGGACCCACTTTGGTCCTCACAGTCTCCAAAAACTTGCAACCTCACCCCGCCTTCGCCTGCCAGCCAGAAGCCAGCACTGCTAGCTAAAGCAGGCAGTGCTGGCTGTATCCAACAGCAAGTGTTACCAGCCCAGACCTAGGAACAACCCCATCCTTGGGGTGAGGAAGTACATGGCCTGAGCTGGTGGACGTCTGCTGCTTAACAGATGCTCTGCTCTACCTTAAACCTCCCTCAAAGCTGCTCCCTTCCCTCTTTGTCTTTTCCCTGCAGGCACCAGGAAGGTTTGCATCCATGCTGAAAGAGAGTCACGGTACCAGGGCACGCTGAAATGCCAGGATGCCAGGAAGCAGAGTCACCAGGCCTCCAACCACAGCACGGAGCAGCTGCAGAGCAAGCAACACCGAGAAGGAACAGGGAAAGAACTCCATGTGCGTGTGTGTGCCTTCCCTGCACGGCATTACTGAGCCAAACGTTACCACTGCTTCTGTCAGGGAGGCTGTGGGAGATGCTCTCATGTTTTAATTAGGCAGCTGCGATATTAGTGACTCAGGAGCGGGACAAGCGGGGAGGCTCACGCAGCGGTCGGGGTGCACATGCATTATGCAAGCATCTTCCATACACTTATCGCTGGTGCGCAGCCTGCGAGCTGTCTGCAGCTCTTACAGACAGGGAGGAAAATGCACCTGGGTGCTCCCAGGGGGGGCAGAGGGGCCAGCAGCAGCTCCGTGCTGCAGACCTGAGTGGGCTCCAGGGGTCCTCAGCCCTCGTCCTGCATTCAGCTGGGCACTGGGTGTCCTGGCACGGGGGACATACAGCACCCGAACCAAGGGCATCGGCTGCGGGACCAGCCTGGGAGCATTTCCCTGGGTCGTGGATGTATCACTGCGCTGGCGTTTCCTACCAGGCTGCATCAACCCTGCCAGCTGAAAGCGTTTTTCATTTTTACAAAGCATCCTCACAGGCGTGGAACCGATGCGAGTCCCTTCCCCTGCCACCCATGCCTGCATCCATCCCCTGTGCTACCCTGGAGCTCCCAACAAATCAATCCGTACTGCTGACACGCAGCTCGCGCAGGACGCGGCTGGTGCAGTCACAGCATCCTCCCACCCATCCATCGGGCTTGGGCCTCCTGGGAAACGAGCAAGGCACACTTCATGATTTTGCAAAAAAAAAAAAAAAAACCAGACCCAGAGGAGAGATTGATGCCCAGCCGCTCTTTCAGCACCGTGTTACAAGCCTCAGCGAGCATTCCCCACCTGGCTGAGTGACTCCACCCAATCCTGCTTTAAAGAGCAACGTGTAGAAATAGCTGGTGTTTGGCTTGGCTCGCTGCTGCATTAACGTTATTTGTGGTGAGAAGTTCTGCAAAATTCCCACTGCCTATTCCTCCCGGCCGCAGGCAGCCTGGGAACCGGCCCTGCCTCCAGGCCAGCTGGCACGCTACGCTGGGGATGAGAAGGATCAAAAGAGAGCTGGCACGTTGGGGGGGAAAGAACATAAAGAGTTTAACAGCAGCTTAAGTCTGGGGATTTTGGCAGCCCTAACATGGGGAGGAATTAAGCTCCAAACACAGAAGGTTATAAAGTGCTTATAGTAACAGACACATCCATGCACGGAGCTTAGCGAAGGAGGCAGAGAGTCAGTGCCATTCCAGAAAGGGAGTGGAACGGTGACCTGCCCCCGCGGAGCCGGGCTCCAGGACACAGGTCCAGGGGGTGGGGGGCATGGCACAGGCTGCCCAGGGCAGTGGGCGCAGCCCCGAGCTGCTGGAGCTCAAGGAGCGTTGGGACTCCGACCTCAGACGCAGGGGTTGTGTTTGGGGTGTGCTGTGTGGGGACAAGGGTTGGGCTTAGTGATGCCTTTGGGTCCCTTCCAGCGCAGGGCCTCTTGTGGTTCCAGGACACAGTTCTATGAGCTCTGCGTCGCCCAGCAGCTGGTTGTGGCTGGGGAGAGGCGTCAGCCAGAGGAATCTGCTGAGCGTGTTCCTGAGCTGAGGAAACACTTTTTCTTCAGAAATCTTCATGTGACCATGAAATCGCTCTTCTCCCCTCCCTTGGGGAGCACAATGTCATCCTGATGGGGTGAGGGAGGGCAAGAACACCCAGTCCCTGGATCGGTCCCCCATGCGGTGGGTTAATCCCCCTGGGACACGCACTTGACTGCGCAGGCACACATGTCATGTTGTCCCCAAGGTAATTCTGCCTGGCATCCCTGGCTGCGCTACAAACAGGGAGTTAATCCATTTTTGGCAAGGGATCCTGAGAATTTATGTCCGTGGAGTGTCAGGAGATGAAAAGGTGCGGTACAACATGTGATCTGAGGTGCTGCACCACGTGGGCTCTGTGCCCCATCAGCTCCAGCTCTTGGGATCAAGGGTCCTCAGGACAAACGGGCCAGTTCTTGTGGGCTCTCCATGGGGTGAGAACCCACCAGGAGTGTCCCTGCCCCACAGCCCATCCCCACCCAAAGCAGCATAAGCGGCGGGCACTTACCTGCTCTGCTTCGGAGTAGGGGTTGTTGAGGACCACAGGCGCGTTGCTCTTCCCCCACAGGTCGCCAAAGACACGGTCATTCTCCATCTGGGCCGGTAAGGCTTTCTGCAGCTTGTTCTCCCCTTCCCTGAAACTGGAGGGTTAAAACCACCTGGGTGAGGAGGCTGGGACAGGCAGCGGTGTTGCTGCCTGTGTTTGCTCCGGGTTCTGATGGAGCAACTTCCCCGCAGAAGTGAAAACTCACGAGTTGCTCCGAGAGAGGGGAAGGAATACTCTGGGTTGGCCAAGAGGATGAATCACTGCTGGGAGGGCAACCAAAGCACAACGGGCACAACAGGACACCTGCGGCCTGCCTAAAGCAGCCCCAGTGGGGCTATGTGCCAGACACCCCCCCCCCCCCCAACAATCTGGAACCACCCAGACCCCTGAAAAAGCAAGCAGAGAGCTGGGAGAAGAGACGTGCACATTTGTAGCTGCAAAGCCTTGCAGCCACACCAGATGTGTTTGCAGAGAGCAGGTTGGTGTTGATGAGCGGAGGAGAGGAAAAAACCCAAGGAAAACTCGGTGCTCCCAGGAGGGAGAGGCAGCGATCGCTCCTCTTCCTGACCTTTACGGATGCTGCAAATGCCGGTGTGCGCGAGCGGTTTTACCCGGGTGAATCTGTTTGAGCAAACAGCCGCCTCGCCTACGCAGCGTGCATCTGTAAGGCTGGGGATGAGGAAGTCCCACTGCCACTGCCTCTGTCTGCACAACGGGGCTGGTGCAGCGCTCGCTGCACAACGTCTGCGCACGTGTTTTGTCTGGAGACCGTCTGTGGGGTGAGGCTGCTAAATGCCATCCAGCCGGGGGATGGAAAACCACTGCCATACAACCCCGCACGAAGGAGAAGAAAAAGGAGGTTTGGAGATGTGAGACCCAGGGCACGCAGGGTGCAACACCCGTGCTGTAGGCACCGACTTCCCTGGTGCTGCCACGCTTGGGCAGGAGCATCCCATAGGAGTGGGTTGTGCTGCATGGGGCCATGGACTGGTGCAGAACAGCATGATGCTGCCTTGCCCTCGCTCAACAGCCCATCGAGCTACAAGCTCAGGCAATCATGCTGCTCCAGCTGCCAGTCCTTAAAAGTCTTCCAGATGCCACTAAAGTCAGTAATGAGCCTTCCCATTAACAACAGTGGGCTCTGGGCCCCGACCAAAGTTTGATGCTCATGCTCAGGGCAAGATTCACACCTGCACAGTGCTCTTGACGCCATCTCAAGGGGACACATACGTGCAAACAAGTCCAGTTTCATCACCCCCCTCACCCTCAGCTTAGGTGAACCTTAAGCAAAATGCTTCATTTAAGGACTGTCTTCCTAAGACATTGGCTGTCTTAGGGTAAACGTGGCCAACACTGAGCAAAAGAAGGGTGCAAGTGTCCTGGGGGCAGTTTGTACCCAAATTTGTAAAGCCTGCCACTTTTTTCCTTTTCTTTCAGAGAAGAAAGCTGCCCTCGGCTTAGCATCAGGACCAGCGTCATTGCTTTGGGTGCCAACCTAAACCGGGTCATTGATGCTGCTGGAGACTGCCACGAACCAAACACCCAGCCCTCTGCCAGCCCATCAGGGTCTCTGGGCACCTCCCCTCTATCTAGGGAATTCCCAGCAGCAGGACAGCATCAAGAAAACTCATCAAATTTGGCTCTTCTCCCCAAGATAAGCCCAGCTATGAAAACTACTGGGGAATACCCATTCCCACAGCTGCACGCTCCTGCCCTCTTGCCTTGAGCCCCAAAAAAAACAGGGATCCTGGAGGCTGGTGAGCACAGGCACTCTGAGAAACGATGGGCATGCACAACAGGCATGCACAGACCAACCTTCGTAGCTCATGAGTCTCAACGTCCTGCTCCACCACTGGCCCAAAAATTGTGGCACAAGCACTAAATCCCTACAGCGATGGAAGGACTCGGCTGGGCGGCCGCACGCCAGTGAAGTCCTGTGCCAACGGCATGGAGAAAGACCAGATGTTCAAACTGAGTCACTGTCATAGCTGGCTACTTCGTGCACTAGAAGGAGGATGGATTTACTGGAGCAAATAGGAGAGGCACCATCCCGAGGAAGAGGGCTGGATGCTCAGGAGCACATTTGCACCTGGGACAGCACCGGGTTGCACGTTGCTGTTTCAGTTTACGCACAGAGCAAGGTGCTGCCCTTGGACCCTGTTGCAAAAGCTGCAGCAAGGCCACCAGCTCTGCGCTGGTGATGGCTCAGTGAGGGTCAGTCCCCTGCAGAACAGCTGTGCCCTGGCTGAGCAAGAGCAGAGCTCTTTGGGATGCCCAGAAGTATCCGGCCCTTTCAGAGAGAATGATGAGGAGAGAAAAGCCCATTCAGAGCCTCGCCCCAGTCCTAGCCCAGAAAATAAAATCAATTGCTTCATTTTACAAATATTTCCTGCCGGTTTCTTGAAGCTGCCCTGTGTGCGAGTGCAGGCAGCAGAAGGGGCTGTTGGTCCTGTTGTTCTCCTCCCTTGGCCCCGCTCCCCGGCCGGCAGGGCCACGGGGTGAGCTGCCCACGCAGGATGCTCCCGGCCGGGCGGCCAAACCCAGCCTCCGGGCACTGCTTCCAAAAGCACCGAGCGGTGGGCGAGCCGGCGGGCTGCCCCTTCTGCTGCTCTGTTTGCCGAAAGCCACACGGTTCGCCATCAAACTGCACGCTTGGATTGGGAGCAGGTTTTTGGGAGGGGACCTCAGGTTTTTTGTTGTTGTTGTTCTGAAAGCAGAATTTGCGCTTGTAAAAAAGGCAGAGGAATCCTGTCCTCCCCCACCCGCGCAGATTGCTGTCTCACCTCGGAAAGAGCATCTGGCTGTTTGGGAGAATGAGAGGCACCACTGTTTTCTTTTGACTAATTTGATGATGTTGCAGTGCTCGGAGTGATGAAGCAGAAAGGAAGTTGCTGAGAACAGCCCTTTGAGAAATGTCTCCAAAGCTTTTCCAAAAAGGAAGGGGAAAAAAAAAAAAAAAAAAAAAAGGGAAAAAAAAAAAAAAAAAAAAAAAGAAAAAAAAAAAAAAAAAAAAAGTTTGTCACTTGGCTCCTTTGAATTTGCTTGGCAGCAAGCTCTCTGATTTCCCAGGCAGAGATGGGAGGTACAAGCGGCTGCTGCCATCCCCGGGGGCCAATTTGGGTGAAGCGACGGGGACAGGGACGTGGCTGTGTGCGTGCTGTGTTGCCGGGGACACGGTTCCCTCCAAGCCCTCATCCCAGCAGCTGGAACCGCGCGTTTGAGACCTGCATGGGGTGCTCACCCATGCTCAAGGAAAAGGATCACGGCTTCGCCCGTGGCTAGATCAGTTCTCAGCTGTAAGAAGCTGTGCCCAGTGCAGGAACCGGGGGTGAGTGAGCGGGGCCGAGCTTCAGGGGGAGGCCGTGCTCTGAAATCCAAGGTTGCTAAAGGGGTTGGATGGGTGCTGGCAGATGAAGACCTGGGAAGGGATCCCGGTGCCTCAGCGGAGCCCAGCACCCCTCAAGAAGCGGCCAGTGTCAGGCCAACCTGCAGCTTGTCCTTGTCCCTTCCCAGCCACGCTCGAGGGCACCCAAAGGGGTTCAGCCTCAGCATCCTGTCCAGAGCCCATGTACTGGGCACCCTGATTCCCCCTGGGTGAGCCCGATGCAGCCAGCATGCCGAGGAGAAAGGATTTGCAAAGGCAGAAGGGGAGGAAGAGGAGGGTTGCTCACTGGCAAGGCTTCCAGCTTCAACGTGCTGCAGAATGAAGGAACAGGGTAGTTCCAGGGAACCTTTTTTCATGTCAGAGGTTTTAAAGTTCTGTGTCCAAGTACAGAATAATGAACACGTCAGAAATGCAAACGAAATGTTTAGAGCAACACAAAGAGATTATGGCGGCGGCGAGGGAGGTGGGAGGAAGAGAATTTTCTCTCAGAGAACTGCAAAATTACAGGGTGTGTTCCAATGCAGGATGGAGCCTGAAACCTTGAAACCCTTCATAAACAGAATTCCTGCTCTCAGCACACTTCTCCCTCCCAGGGCTGCTGCTGCTGCTGTTTGCCCCCAGACTGCCATGTCTCCATCACGCCGCTCATGGTAGGGAGCAGACCTGAGAAGGAAAATAAGTGCTGGCAACTCGGTGGGGGGGGGAGGAGGGAAGATGGGACATGACAATCTCCCCAGAGCTCAGAGGGAAAAACAGACCTAGGTTAGCTGGCAGGGAGTGAATCAAACTCTATTTTTATTTTCTAGCCCACGGTGAGCCTCATGGCAGAAATGCCAGTTCTCATCATACCTTGCTCCCCACTTCCACGCTCTGTTTTGTGCTCAACCTCGTGGCAGACGGCTTGAGCCACGGAGCAGGCATCCAGCCGTGGCCATGGCTCGTCCCGCAGGCACGCACCGCGTCCGCAAGGCACCTCGAAACCAGTGGGGAGCAAAAGCCTGCGGGGGCTGATCACCGGGGAGCACAGACCCTGGGTGCAGGGGATGGGGATGAGGTGATTTTTATTTCGCTGTGCAAACTTCCACTTTTTCTTGCGAGAAACAACAGGGGCTGAAATCCCACAGCATCAGGTGTAGCTTGAGTCACTTTCAGCTAAGCCCACCTTGAGCAAGAAATGTTTGGCTGCCTGCAGATAACCTCAGCCTTGTGCCGTGCCTCCGTGCCCTGGGAAAGCTGTCAGAGCTCTGCAAGCCCGAGCAGCTTTGACAAATGCTGCTGGCAGTGAAGGTCAGCACCGGGCAAAGATGGAGACAGAACCTGAGACCTGGATCGATGGCCAAAGGATTCGGGCTGGAGGTCTGGAGCTCAACCTTGGGCAAGGATTTGCACCCTCCTGGTGTTTAGGTAGAGCCCTAGTCCTGTCTGATTGATGCCAGCCTCCCTCAGTCCCCCCAGCCTAGAGGAATCCCAGAGCTGCAGCAATCCATCAAGGCTCTCTTATTTTGGGGCATTTCTTTGGCATCGACCAGTGCAGCTCTCCACTCCCCGTCGCTCCCTGACCTTTCTGCACATCTCCTCCAGACCAAGAGAGCTCTCCCTGTATTAGACCTTCCTGATGCCCCAGCTCTGAGACCAAATGGAGGAGATGAGCCATCTGCAGCACATGGCAGCAGTGGGGGCAGCGGGGAAGGGCCCTTTCCCCGCAGAGCAGAGCCCGACAATCCCCCCTGCAGCGCATCCTCCTCGTCCAAACGAAGGAGTGAGGCTGCAGCTCATCATCAGGCAGAAGATTGAAGGCTAATTTTGACTGAAAAGTGAATTTTCAGTCCCAAGCCTCTTATATGTATATATAGACAGATTTTTAAAGGATATTGGAAAGTAAAGTGAGTTGGTGAAGTACCCTCTTTGCTAATATTTGTGTTGGTTTGAGGTCCTTCGGTTTAAGTGAATTTAGACTGTTTCTATTTAATCTCTTCAAGAGTAGAAGAGGTTCCTCAAATAAGAAAACAGAGCAGAATTTCCTTGGAGAACCTGCGGCTGCTGGGCTGGGCACAGGGCTGGCAGGTGAAGGCTGCTCTTGTGACAGCTCTGGGACCGTGCCCTGCAGCTTCGCTGCTCCCCTGCAGCCACGCCAGCAGAGAGGGGGGCAGGAGGGATTTTTAAGCTCCCTTAAGGGCATCTCTGGACTTCTCATTGCACCTGTGGCTGAGCACAATTCTTTGCTTAAACCGCTGTTCTCCCTGATCATGATAAAAAAAACGGAATACATTTTTTTAGAAGTCTTTTTTCCTCTCCCTGAGGATAAAAAGAAACTTGAAGCAACAAATCCCACTGCCACCGAACCCTCAGCCTTCCTGCCTGAGCTGCAACATCCCATTCATGAGTGACGGCAGCTGCAGGCTGCTGCAGCACCGTGCTCCGCTCCGGCGTGCTGGGGACTGGGGGGAACAACAGGGAAAGGCAATGTACCTCTGCTAATGAGTGGCCAGGAGGGGAGAGAGCTGGAAAAATCCCTGCCAGAAATATTCCTGTGAAGCACGAAGGGCTCCAGGGATGCATTGGTGCTAGAGGCTCTGGAACCCGTTTCCCTCATCCTGCCGCTCTGACCTCCCCTCTCCCTGCAGCTCATCAATAGCAAATTCCAACCTGAGGGCTCCAAAGCTGAGCAGCAAGTACAGCCTGCACATGAACCTTACTCGGCATTTGGGGAAGCTGAGGCACAGGGCTTTGTTTAAAGCTTGCAACCACTGAGATCCAGACTAAGGAACAGAAACCGTCCCTGGACCAGCCTGTGGTCCCCGCATCACCCATCAGATCATCGTTATCTATTCCCTAAGCCTCCCCGGCTCTTATGTCTCCCTTTCTTCTGCCCCTTGCTCCCAATTTTCCATCCTTTTCATTTTCCCCTCACAACCACCTCCCCTTTTCCTGCACCCCGTCCCCATTTTGCCACATTGTACGGCCATTTCTGGAGAGCCATCCACTGGCACCTCGACAGCCAAACCCCAGCACATCACATCCAAGGTAAAAAATGTACGTAGGGACCTACCAGTCCACCTGGACTTCTGCATCCCTTGTCTCTACCTTGCAGGGTGCATCTCCACCGCTGTCCTTACTGCTGCTCTGCAGGAGGTCCAGGACGGGCTCGATCTCTTTGAGCAGCTCGTTGTCTTCCACCCCACCGTTGAGGCAGAGGTGACTGCAGGCACCGTCCTTCCCCTTGCCACCATCCTGTCCCTTGGGACCGGTGACCAGCCCATTGACGTGCACCACGGGCTCCGCGTCCCGCACCGTCTCCCTGGCCCACAGCGAGCCCATGGCTGCAGGCAGCTCCTGGCCGGGGAGGTCTGGGTTGGACAAATCAACGGCTCTTGGCGCGGGGCAGAGGGGCCTGGTGACGCGGATGGTTTTGGGCGTCCCGTCGCCTGTGAAGGTGGTCTCCAGGTGAGTGGTGAAGCCCTCGGGGCCGCGCAGGATGAGCACCACGTAGGTCTCGGAGGCGATGCTTCGCAGGATCTCCAGCGCGCTCTCGTAGCTGGTGTCCACCAAGGGCCGGCCGTTGACAGCTAAAATGATGTCCCCAGCCTGAACGAGGCCGCTCTGCTCGGCGGCCCCTCCCCGGATCAGGTCGGAGACGATGACGGGCGGCTTGCTGACGCGCTCCTTCACCAGGAAGCCCAAGCCCCCCACCTTGCGCTTGAACAGCCTCACTGAGATGACGTTGGGCTGCAGCTGCTGCACGCTGAACACGTTCTCCTCCATGGCAGCCAGCCTGCAGGCCAGGAGCTCGATGCTGAGAAACAGGGCACGGGTGGGTTATGAGCACCTCGTCTTACTGCAAGACGCCTCGGCGCTCCGGTCTGGCTCTTTGCAGCATCCTCGCAGCAGGTCTCAGTGAGGAGAGGGGCAGGACGGGCATCGCTCAGCGAGCAGGGAACAGGGGGATGACATTGGGTCAGCCCTGGGCCCCACAGTGGTGCTGGAGCATCCCGCAGGCTACTCAGGCTGCAAGTGGGCTGACAGCTGCTTTATCTAGAGGAGGGAAAGACAACAAAGGAGAGAGGAAGAAGTGACACGGGGTGGGTAGAAAGCACCACAGACACCCGCATGCATCAGCCCGTCCCCGCAGATGTCGGCCCCCGGGCTGCAGTCAGAGTCAGGCTGCAGCCTCGCAGAGCTCCGGGCTGCTTCTCCTCCGCTCCCTGCAGAACACTCGGCACCATCTGTTCAGCAGGGGGTGCAGAGTACAGCCAAGCAGGGAGCTGGGAAGGGGCCGTGGGACAGCCCCACTTGAGCCCTCCCTGCTTCACGAGCAAAAATGCCCAAGTGAGTCGTGCAAAGCGGAGCAGTGTGGAGCTCAGCAGGGTTTTGCTGTATGTCTGCCTGCTCTTGGCAGAGCATCACCAACATGATGTGCCCGATGGGTCGGGGGAGCAGGATGCACGCCCCTGCCCAGTGCAAAACCTGGCCCATAGGCACCTTCCCACTGTCAGGAGGAAGAGCAGCAGCAGCCAGGAGCAAAACGAGGTGGTAGGGGAGGAAAGTCAGCTCCTCTTACCCAGGGTTTCACCAAGTTATTCGCACTGACAAGTGCTTTTAAGCCTGGCTGACGGGACTGCAGCCTCAGCTCCTCCTCTCCCCATACCCCAGCACAAGGGTGAAGTTGGGCTCCCTTGAGCCCACCCTTGCCAGATCCAACAGCTCCCCAGCAAGCTGCCTGCGAGGGTGAAAAGTCACCCCAGGCGCCCAGCTCCCGGGGCACCCCACGCATCTGGGCATGACTTGGTGCAGCGCCCACGGGTCATTGGCTGCTGATTGGGCCCTGTGCTCACGCTGCTAATGGCAGCTCCCAAACCCTCTCTGCATTCCTCTTTCATTTCCGAGGTGCTCTGGAGATGTTTCTCTCTGGAGCTGTGCATGGCATTTAGCAGCAAGCTGAAATGCGAGTGATTTTTGCCTTTAAATCTGAATTTTAGGGAGAAAAAGGAGGAGGTCTGCAAACCAAATGTATTGACATGCCAAGGCAGCCCCCTGACCCCCAGAGGTACCACACGCAGGGTGTTTGCACCTTCAGGAGCCCCACACTGAGCACACTCTGCCCTACAGGGGCCACAGGGTGCAGCCGTGGGCTGAGATCCACCACCCGCGTGGGAAAACACAGGGATGTGAGATGTAGGGCGGTGCTGCCAGCCTGGCACAAGCTCACTTGGGCGCTTTAATCTGTGTGGGACAGAGGCTGCTGGCCACAGGGTGGCTCTTTACAGGCGAGTGGAGAACAAAGCAATTAGAGACCCATAACTTCAGGTGAGGGATTTCACCCCTACTGCACTTCTCCATCCCAGCTCCATCAGCATCACCAGTGGTGCCTGAAGGACTGGCTGAGCCTCCTCCCGTCCCCGTGCCCCCAGCTCCACGTCCCCTCTGCAGAGGAGGTCACCGCGACCCCGCCGCCCAGGCAAGCCTCTGAGTCATGCAGGACTTGTTTTCACCATGATGAAAGAACAAGCAGGGCTTTAAAGCAGCATGAGCACCGCATGACATAGGACCACCAGCCTCCCTGCCAAGGGTACAGCCCTGTTATTTGCTCTGCGTTAGTCACCGGTGCATGGTGCACACAGACCCTGTGCCCACCAGGGCATTTACCGTGCCCCCTGCAAGGAGAAAACCCCACAGCCCTGGCACGCGCTGCTCTCAGGTCCCCAGTCCCCAGGGCATCCCAGGGGACCTGCGCTCGGTGTCCCCAGCACACCCAGGGAGCCATCGAGCTGCAGATCAGCTTCTGAGCACAAGCGCAGTGTCAGTGCTTTCTTGGACACCTCATGCCTCGCCTGAGTACTTTTGCAGGGAGCAGCCAGTGGCAAGGTGCAGGCTTGCTGGCAGAGCAGCATCATGCTGCAAACCAGCATCATCAGTGACTCCAGCCTGCAGAACCCCAGGGAGCGACAGCACTGCTGCATGCACCCACAAACCCACCGGTAGCGTTCCTCGTGAGGGAGAAGAGGAGAGGCAGATGGGAGGAGAAACCTCTGCATGCAGAGAGGGATTTTGCTCAGATTGGGGTGAGCACCCATGTGCCCCAGCACGCCCCAGGATGTCCCAGCTTTGTTCCCACCAATGGCACACATTTCAGCTGAGCCCCACAGCGCTCGACCCTGTGCAAAGCACCAGGGAGACGCTGAGCTTGCGGTGCACACAGCTGGGCTGGGTTCTGCCTCCGAGCATCGTTAGCAGCCTGATTTACGAACCCAGCAGCAGCAGGTTTGTCAGGTTTAAAGCTGCCGGCAGTGTCACGTCTCACTCCTCAAACTCTGCGCAGCGAGCAGCATATCACCGAGCTCTGCTCAAGTGGAAGCTTATTTCAGCCTAGAAGGGTGGGCGATGCTGTGGGCAGAGCGGGGCTGCCTCCCTGGTGTGCCCCAGTGCACCCCCAGCCAAGGCAGTCTGCCTCATTTTCATCCCTCAGAGGAAACGGACCCAAAATAGCAAATAGCAGCAAACTCAGCAGAGCTGCAAACTTCCAGCACTCCATCCAGTGTTCCCAAAACATTAACTCTGGTCTTGACTCACGCCCATGCTGCTGTGACTTGTTTCATGGGCAGAGCAGGACTGGGTGCAGCACTTTATCCCTGTGTCAGCTATAGGGGCTCGCTTTGAGGGCACTCACTGAAGGAACAAGTCCTATGAACCAACAGAAAAAAAGCATTTGGAGCCAACAGAGCATTCCAAGCAACAAACCCCAGCACATACATTAATGCTGATTTGATCTAAAAAGCAAAGCAGAGGGGAAACAAAACTCTTTAGCACGAGCCCTGGCCCTTCTCAGCCACAACCTGCGGGCTGCGCAAAGCCAGCACAGACCCAAACCCTTCGTGCCGCTGCCCTCGCAATTCAATTTCCAGCCTCGTCTCTCATAGATCATCGCTGCGGTAATGGCTCACATTTCTACGTGCCAGCTTTAAATGGACACCATTGTCTTATTTAATTAGTTTTTGTGGGATTTATGCCGCTCAACACAGAACCCCAGGGCTGATGGATTTATGCCCGTTTAATTTTTACAACCCGTGGAGCGTCAGTGACTCTGATGAGGAGCAATGGGATGCAACATATGCACGGTTACTGTAAAGCGGCGTGTTTGTGCGTCTGAAAATGGAGCATTAAAGTGATTCACTGGCAGGCAGCTCGCTCGTGCCAGCCCTTCTGCTCTCCGTCCAACCGCATCGTGACGGATCCACATGCATGGCCCTTCCACCCAGGGGTAGAAGCGGTCCCCCCTCCTGCCTCCATCCCTTCACCTCTCTCCAGCCCTGGCGATGCCCGCACGAAGCCACTGCCGAGCCCCGTTCCTCTGTCCTGTCCCTGCTGGAGGAGGCTGGACCTGGGACCCCCCATTTCCTTCACCTCCCGATAAACCTGATTTCGCCTGGCTGTGGAATGAAGATTTTTTTGCTGCCTTTGCCACCTGTAGGACAGCCCCGTGGCAGCGCCCCGCTGCAGGCAGCGCAGCAGGGCTTTGTTTTAGGGAAAGCAAAATGTTTTGCGTTTACTCATCACCATTTAGCGAGATTGAAGGTCCCAGCCTCTGGGCAGCCCCAAAGCGCATTCGTGCAGCAACTGTCTTTGGTGTTCATCCAAATCACCCCTCTACAGGGAATTAGATGGCCAAGGGAAGCCTGGTCCTGCCGGTGCATCCCATGTGCTCCTCGTCCTGGTCACCTCTGTGCCACCAGCACTGCACTGAAGATTCACTGTGACTTAGCAAAGCCCCCGCGGTGATTTAGTGAATCCCCTGCCACGATTTATTGAAGCCCCCGCCGTGCCCCCCGCCCCAGCCGGTGCTCGCCGCACCCAGGCAGGCTGCAAGGCGATCAGTCCTAATGTTGCCAAGACAACTGCGTTGACAAAATTCCCCCCCTCTTTATTTTTTTTAGGTGAAAGAGACATGGTTTTGTCTTAATTTGGAGTTCAAGGCTGAACATATTTCAGCAGCACGGCTGCCGTTTCTGTTTTACTGTTTCGTACAATATTTTCTTGGCGCCTGTGGTGTGCGCTGAAACAGAGTTTAGATAAAACCGTCAGTTCCGCCACTAACCCCGTCTCAAACTGATGTTCCTATTAGGGCTTGGCCCATCTGTAAAGCATAAATTTCACCGCAATCAATTTGCCGAGAGGACTGGAGTTACACCAGCGACTCCAGCTTGACAAATGAGAGCGGCGTCAACACAACAACGCTTCGTCCTAAATGACAAAATAGGTAGATGGGGAAATAAACGAGAAAATGCCGCATGATGGATGGCCTTGGAACCCAATCCCAGCATGAGAGAGGAGTTGTGGCTCCATTTAGAAAAAAAAGAAGGGGCTGTGAAATCGCAGCCGGTTGGCTCGGGCTCTAATAGCTCCGGAGCCGCCGGCAGCATCGGTAGGGCCAGCGGCGGAACTCGGGAACATTCCAAGAGCAAAGCTCCACGCTCGGTGCTCCAACGAGGGAAGCAGTCCGGTCAGGATGCTAAATGGCAGCACACCTTCTTGTCACCACCTTGCACCAAGGGTGATTTGTGCCACTATTTAAAAACATCTGGAAAACATCAAGCCCCGAGCTGCTGGCTGTGCTTTCCTTTGGGTTTTCTTGTAGCACGTGTTGCCATAGCACCAACAGCGGCAGTGAAGTTCTCCTGGGATCCATCCCCTGTCCTGCAGAGGGCTCTGGCTCTAATTTGGGCAGGATTGGGGTGGGGGGATGTAGAGTTTTCAGCTTCCTGACTTCTGCTGTGGGTGCTGCCCTAACGTCCATCTCCCCTACCTCATAGGACAGCCGTGTGCTGGTGATGCTGCTCATGGCTGAAGCACCCCACCAGGACCAGAGCCCTAGGCCGAGCCGTGCCACTGCTGGTTTGATGGTTTGGGGGATGAAGGGTGAGTTCTGCTCTGAAAACAGCGAGATTTTGTGACTCTGACGGCAAGGACAGGCTGTGTGCTTTCAGCATGTCTGAAAGCATAAGCCTGAGAGTCTGCAAAATGGGATTAAGAAAAGCCTGCCCTGGAAGGGTACTGCAGGATCAAATAAAGCATTTCGGAATTGTCATGTAAAAGAGGGGCTATAGAAAGAGTTGTATTAGCATAAATACCTCCAGTTTTATCGACGCACACGCAGCACTTGGAGGCTTCCACACCCTGCATATCGAACAAACACTGATAGCATATGGGTTTTCCAGACCTGTGTCTACACAGCACCTTGCTAGCTCCCACGGCCAGACCCCGAGCGCTGGGTGCTGCCGGGAGGGTGCTGGCCTACCTTGCTTTACAGCTGCCACGCAGGGTTAGGGCCCGGCGCCGCACACAGCCTAGCGGGGCTCCTTTGAAAGGAGCAGAGGAAAGCAAACGTGCTTTTATCCAGCTCCAGCCACAGGCAGTGGCTTACAGCTCCTCTACTCGGGACACAATGTGTTTATTTTTGGATACGTACGAGAGATCGGATCATGTCTATAGATTTCATCTAATACAATCAGAGCAGCGGGAGTAGAGCAAGGGCTTTTCAGTTCCATTCATAGCCCTTCAGAACCTGTCCCTTGCTATCAAGGTTGTATTTCTTTAGTCAAAACTGATGGTATCAACAAGTATCAGACAATATCCTCGTTACTCGGGAAAGGTAAATGCTAATCTATGTGCGCCGAGCTCATGTGACTTATCGGTTACTATATATAGTTGTTTTCAGGCACTGATTTAGGCAATCTGGCAGATTTCCTAAGCCTTTTGTACAGATCCACTACGGAAATACAAAACACAAAATACACAAGCAAAGCAGCAGCAGGGGGAATAAAGCCAACAGGGTCAGAGCATCCCCTGGGCCCCCACTCAGCAGACACAGCCCCAGCCACAAGGCAGGATCCACCCGAACCCTGCTCCCTAAGATGGCCTCTCTGGTGCTCGTGCTCAATCACTGTCAGAGGGAACAGGAGGAATGCAAAGGGCGCAAGGGCTCGTTGCTCTGCTCACAAGGGAGTGTAACGCTTCCTGGTGCAGACGTCTCATTAGAGAAATTTTGCCCCCAAACCATGGCTGCTGCGCGAGACAACGCTCTGTGCCGGGAGTTTGTTTGCAAACACAGGCACATTTTAAATCTGGAAGAGTACGTGGCTGAGTTTGTGGCATATTTATGAAAATATTCTGGGTGACACAAGCTGGAAGAAAATAGGGAGAGTAAGGAATCATTGTCATAAAACCAAACTCTTTAAAATAAGTCTTCTCTTCCTGAGACCTTTAGCGGGAAAGGCATAGCCAAGACGTGCAGGTAGAGATCTACAAGAGAGTGCAGCTTTGCATGCCCCCACCCCAAACCTCCCCACAGCTCTCCATCCACGTCCTGTTCTGCATCTGGAGCCACCAGCATTTGGGGATGCAGAAGAGGGAGACGCGTGACAGCAGGCAGCATTCACAACAGTCGAGCCCCCGGCCCCTGCAGTCTCCCGCACGCCTCTGGCTGCTGCTTCTCCCACCAGAAGGAAGGAGACACTTCCCCTCCATGTCAGTGAGAGGCGGATCAGCTCCTCGGGGATTCAGCAGATAATTGTCAAGTTGCCTGCCAGAATTTCCTCCTGACAGTCGTAACTTGAAAGCGTTGGAAGAAAATGTCTGCACCTGGGCTGCGGAGCCAAAGGAGCATGAAGCAGAGCAGGGAAATGCTCTGCAGGGCTGGGGCTGGGGTGGGAGATGCCCACTTACACCCACCCCAGCGCTGAGGGCTCCAGATGTGTGTGCACAGAGATCTCTTTTCATCTGCTTTGCCATTGAAAAGCAAAAGCTTTCTATCAAAAGCTTTCCACCACCCTAGCTGATGAGCGCATAGCAAGCCGAGAGCAAGACTGCAGGCAGGGCAAGCTGGGTTCGCCTCCTTTGCTCTCTGCCACAACAGCTCCCGGTTGCAGAGAGGGCTGTCGAGGTCCTTGGTGCACAGGTGGGGAGAAACAAGCGACATGGTCCAGGCTGTCCCCACTGAAGGACAGGAGCCAGCCACAAGCGCCACGTCCCTGGGCTTCGCCTGGGGGCTGCAAGAGGGTACCCATTCCCCAGCCAGGCCTTATCAAGACCCCGCTCCCTCCCCACCCCACTGCCCCGGAGACGGAGGCGACACGCGTGGGGCAGGAGGAGCGGCATGGCTGGGGGCAGGGCGGGCTTCCCCTGCAGCCCCGAGACCCCGAGCAGTGCCGGCGTGCGGGCAGAGGATGCGGTCGGGGCGCGCGTTCAGCACCCGGGACAGCTCCGGCACCGCCCGCTGCCGAGGGGGAGATCGGCGTTGGGTCCCCCCGGGACCCCGCACGTGCCCCCCCGGGAACCTACACTCCACCCCCGGGAACCCGCATATCNTATCCCACCCTACGCCGAATCTGCACCCCCCACCTCCCCGTCCCAGACGTGCCAACTCCCTGCCTCAGCCATTGCCGGACGAATTGCATCCGCCCCAACACCCCCGCCCCGGGCAGATTGCCGCCTGTCCCGGGCACGCTGCCCGCCTTCCCCAGGCAAATTGGGCCCCTGCCCGCCCCACGCACCCCGCCCNNCGCACACCGTCCGCCTGTCCCTGGCAAACTGCCTCCCCCCAGCGAACTGCCCCCACCCCAGCAAACCGCCCCCTCGTGCCAGCTGCCCTCTCGCCCCATACAAACTTGCTACAAAGAGTTGTAGGGGCAGGAGGTACGAGCTGCCTCAACACCCCGCCAGCCCGGGGGGGTCGCGGAGGGGAGCCGGGGGCTGAAGTTTGCAGCGGACCCCTTGGGGTACCGGGGAGCGGGAGGGCACACTGATGGCCGCGGCGTCCCGCGGGGTTCTCTCACCGCAAAGTTTCCCGGAGAAGCGGTGCGGGGCTGGGAGCTGCCCCCTCCCGCCCTCCGTCCCACTACCTACCGTGCGGCGGAGAGCAGCCGTCCCCGTCCCCTTCGCTGTCCCCGTCCCTGCCCGGAGCATCGCTCCCGGCAGCTCCGGAGGGACGAGCGCAGGGCTCGGCTGGGCTGCGGGGAGGGAGCCAGTCCTCGCTGCGCCCCTTTATCCCAGCATCACCGAAACGAATCCGCTTTGACGTCCAACCAGGGTTTTTATGGGTGTGGAGCGAGCTGGTGCAGCCCTCATTAGGAGACACTCTGCTCTCCAAATCATACATCTTTTATATAACCTCATTTCCAGCCTGGCT
>VXAV01007230.1:48176-61154 GCA_013399715.1 Alectura lathami | reverse complement strand
TTTCCCCCCCCCCCCCTCCCCTTACCGATGAACATCGCCCCCTCCCCAGCTTCCCCACCAATTAAAGAGCTGAGAGAGCCCCCTGGCCCCTACTTGTTGCCGGGAAACCCAGCTCCATGCCCCGCAGCCCTCTGCAGCCTGCCCAGGGACAGAGGGGGCTCAGCCGGCCCCCACTCAGCCCCATACCCCCAGAAAGCTGCAGCCCCCTTGCTGCACCCTGCTGCCTTTGGGGGGAATGAAGCAATGCGGTCCCCTCTTTCCCTGAGCCCCCCACCAGGCTTATCCATGCACCTCTGTGCCCAGGGCAGGTGGCACCAGGGTTCCCCAGTGCCCCCAGTGTGGAGCTGGACAGTGTGCTGGGCACGCTGGGGCTGCACACAGGGGAGAGCACAGCTGGGGGGCTCCTCCTCATCCCATTTCCCCTTCCGACCTGCCCCTGCCCCCAAAAAGGCCCAGTGCAGACCCAGGCTTGACATCAGTCTCCAGGCTTTGCAATTGTGCTCATTCCCATGGCAACAACAAACACACAATTAGAGATATATAATATTATATAAACCCCACCGAGCTCTCGGGCAGGAGCTCACCTGCTCGCAGCCCCCTCCCAGACCCCAGGGACAGCTCCCCTGGAGCACAGGCACGCGGCTCCAGCCCAGCACAGGCACGCTGCCACGGCTGCCCAGTGCTCCAGGAGGCTCGCGGCTAAACCGCAGCGCAGCGGGGCGGTTTAAACGGCAAAACTTCCCTCTGGGAAAGCAAAGCCAGCAGCCCTGATCCTCCCTCAGCACACGGGAACTCTTACAGAGGTGATGAAGGGGAGAGGACAGCAAGGAACAGGCAGCAGCAGATTTGGGGCTGCACCCTCCGTGCTCCCCCTGCTCCTCGCGCTACACATACATCAAGCTGTAACGCACTGTCTGGGGCTAATGAAAGCATAATTATGCCTATTTAGATGCAGGAGGACTAATTTAATAGCAGGCTACCAAATGACATCTGCTCTGCTCCATCGGGCAGGGATGCCTGCCCCGCGGAGGGGCAAGACACATGGGGTGGGTGCATGAGCGCAAACAAGGTCTTGGTGACCTGGTCACAGGCCAAAAAATTGTCACCTTCAGACTGGGCAGCCCAAGCCCTTCTCATGGCACGAGGTGCAACCTCCCACCACCCGCACGTCAGCAGCCCTGCTGGAGAGGCAAAACCAGGGAGCAGAGTGCTGACCGCTGGGTGCCCGGCTCCCAGCACCCAGCTGTGGCCGTGCTGCCCACCCACCCCACAAACACCCCATGCAGAACCCTGCCCTCCCCACCAGCCCGGAGGCTCGCTGCTGCTTTTGAGGCTGGGGGAAGAAGCCGAGCTGTGCCCATCCACATGCCGCCAGGATGGCCACCACCATCCCCCTCCCCAGGGCACCTCCCTGCATGGCCCTCAGCAGAGTGATGCTCACTTTTGGGCCAGCTGAGGCTTTGCAGAAGCCCACAAAACCCAGAGCACGATGCCGGTGTCAGAAGGGAGCTGGTGGCCTCTGCTTCTCCTGCCGGTCCCCCTGCACCCGACAGGACTCAGCCTTCCCTCCAGCTGTGAATCGCAGCAGCCAGCCCCCCAGCTGCTGGGGATGGGGAAGGTGGCGAGAGACCTTCCCCAGCCCCTCTGCTCCCAGCGAGCCTGTTCTCAGTTTGACAACCGATGTCTGCACCCCAGCAAAGAGCTCTTGTAAGCAGGGTTTCTCCATAGGGAACACGCTGCTGCAATCCTGCCCGGGGAGCCAAGAGTCACGGAGGAGATGTCTGTGCTCTGCACAAGTCCCCCCGCGCCTCGATCATGCACGTTGCCTCCCTTTGTAGGTAAGACTGAATGCAAACGGTGCTACAAGCAAGAAATCCCCAAAAGCAGCTCGGGGGGGAACAGCCACTTCCCTGCCCCTCTCCCTGCTCCCCGTCTCCCATGAAATCAGCTCAGAGCCGTTTGCCTCCAGCCATATGCTCACGGCGTTAGGGGAGCCAAATATAAGCAGCAGCCCCTGCTCGCCCAAGTTTCCTTTCCCCCCAGCTCCGGGCTCGCTCCCCCTCCCCTCGCCCTCACCCACCTCCATCGGAAGCCTCAGGGGGCTCGGGGTGGGGGGGGGCCGGCGGGGGAATTCCAGCCGCCGGGACTGTGCTCGGAGGTCCTCGGATCACGCACACACACGCAGCATCCCCGGCAGCTCCTCGGCTGCTATTTCTATGCAACCCGAAATGCGTCCGAGGGATTACGGCGGCCGGAATAAAGGAAGGGCTGGCCGTATTTGTACCGAAGCTTAAGGAGCCGATGTCAGCGCGCACACACACACACACACACACATCCACCAGCTGATGGGGGGTCTGGCAGCGAGGCTGCAGCGATTTGGGACAAATCCCGGGATTGTCTGCCCGTGCTCCAGTTCGGAGCGGGTGCGGATGCTGGAGCCGGCCTATGGGTGGCAGTGAGCCCGCACGCTGCTGCCCGAGCGCATGGGAAGTCCCCAGCCGAGCAAGCTCCGGGACTATTTTGGAGGGGGGAAAGCTTGGACATGCCACCGAAAAGTCAAACGTGTCGCACCGCGGGCCGTGGTGCCAAACGCGCTGCTGGGACGAGCCTTTCCGAGCGCATCTCGCCGCCTCCGACGGCTCAAAGCGGGCTGTAAGGGGTGAGCTCTCTCACACAGCATGAGCACGCACGCACACACCAAATCTAATAAAGAGATATTAGTCGGAGAGTATTTGGCTTCTGGCATTAAACTAACTCCAGTTTCATACAGACACCAAAGAAATGAAATTATGGCAGCTCACAAACAAGAAATTCCAGGGGGATGAATTAACGTTTCATCACTGGTACAGGGCAGAGAAGCACCTGCCCGTCTTCTCTTTCGCATCTCTGTCTCTTGTACTTCAAAACGTGAAACTCCTGCCTGCGAGAGTCACAGCACCGCGTCTCCTCCTGCATCAGCCCCACACCTTTCCATCAAAACCCGAATTGTTTTCATCCTCGTTTTAAGGACACGCTGGAGGTTTTACAAACACACCAAAGCCCAAGGACGCCTCGTAAATCCGGGCTTTAATTCAGACAGATGAAAAACCTGCTTTGAGACCTCGCTTCGCCTGCCGGAGCGGGCTCGAGTTACTTCTGCGTTATTCAGATGCAAACGCTGCTTTCAAGCACAAGTGTCTGAGGCATCCGCGAGCAGCTGGAAGTTTGGGGGCAGAAGCTCGGCAGCGGCGGAGCCGCGCGGCTGCACTGAAGTCAGCAGAATTGAGATCATTAAGGCTGGCAAAAAGCAGCCAGTCCTCTGTGTTCTGTAGCATCCGAGTCCCTGTCTCAAGGCTGTTCCCCTCCAGGAGGATCAGGCCCCTAAACGCTGCCTTTTCACCTCTGAGTTGATTACTGGGGTGATTGCTGACTGGAAAACCAATTTCTGCGTCAACCTTTAACAGTACATTTCGAGATTTTTTTTTTCTATTAAGCAGCACACTGCAGAGGGCTGCAGGTCAAAGGCTCCTTCTAAAAGCCCCAAATACCTAATCTCGAAGCAAAAGTTATCGGCGGGGGACCTTGGGGTGGGTGGCGACAAACGCAGGAAGGGCCCTGCGTCAGCGAGCGCCCTGGGTAAACAGGCGCGGGGCACACGGAAGGGCCGAGGCAGGCTGACGAGGCTGATAAGCCCAATCTGCAAAGCATTCACGGCAAAAAGAACACAAAGCCAGCCCGAAAGCAGAGCAACAGCTGCTGCCGAGTTCTTGGTTTCCAAAAAAGACCCCGCTAGCAGAAAAAGAGCCGCAAGGAAAACGCCAGAAATATTCCACCGTGTGCCAGTGGGGAGGGGGCTGCAGCATCCCCGGTGCCCCCCAGACCCACTGAAGCAAAGCAGCATCCTTGGGGCACCCCATAAGGAGGAGCGAGCTGTGAACCCTGACCCTCAAGCAGCAAAGTGGGGCAGCCCCACCTGCAAAGCCCAGGGGCAAGGTGACGACGAGGAAGGGTGGCGAGGGTGAGGAACGCTGCTCCCAGCGCCCAGGCAGCAGCTCCAGCACGCGGACGTCGGGGTGCTCACGCACCTCTGAATCAGCGTCCTGCAGCCAGGGCCAGGCAGCGACCCAGGAGCTGCCCCGGTGAGTCAGCAGCTCCCCAAAAAGAGAAAAACAACAACCGTGGGCTCAGAGCTCTGCTTCCCCCCCCACCCCTATTTCTTTTTTTTTTTCCCCGCACAAACAAAAGAAAGACGGCGCTCAGCCTTCCCACCGAGTGGTGAGAAGTTTGTGGAAGCCATGCCAGGAATTTAGATTTATTTCTGGAATGACTTTAATGGGATATTGAAAGGCTGCTGCAATTTAGATGTATTAAGCAGCTTCTCCCAGTCAAACCAAGACAAAGTTCGGCGCTGAAAGGAGCTGGCTGCTTGGAAAACAGCACGGCTGCAACATTTCACCGCCACTTAACACAGTTCATTCCGCTGGCCACCAAAATCCCTCTTCAAGAGCAGGAAAGAAGGAAACAGAGCTCCCTGAGCACAGCCAAGGCAGCCTTTCGGCACCCTGCCTTGCCAGTGCTAAGCCCCAGCCACGGGGTTTAACACCCTGGGTGCTGAGCTCCCAACCCCCCAGAATTTTGTAAAACAATTTAGAGCTTTTGGGGACATTTTGCAAGACCCTGCCCTAGAGATCCACCCACCTGCTGCTCCCCGTGGCCAGATCCTGGCACCTCCTGGAGCCAGCCTCGGTGATTAGAGGTGCTGGGCAGCTCTGAGTGTCTCTTGAGGGTGCGCTGCCTTGGCATAGGGTGACCACAGTGGCTGGGGACATTCCTGAGGTTTCCCCCTCCCAGGTTCACGAGCACCCCACAGATTACAGCCCAAACGCCGGTCCCTCCCCTCGGTTCGTTCAGGACAGCTGGAGCCCAGCTCAGGTGCCACACTAGAACTTGATCATTTTGAGGCCTCAGCTCTCCCATTTTGGGAGAAAATGACTCAGCCTTGGGGCACAAGAGCACAGCTGGATGAACCCCATTTCCTTAAGAAAGTGGACCAAAGGAATCCCCAAAAATAAAGCCAGCTGGAGGGCTGCTGGAGGGGCGGTGCTGCACCCATGGTTAGAAGCTGGGGGATTCCTCTGGCCTCCCCTCGACACCTCTGGGGTGTGACAGCAGCCCTGCCACGGGTGGTGTTGCTGCCCCTAGGAGGCAAATGGACCATTTTGGGGGCAAAAGTGTGTTTGGGGGGCAAAACTGCTCTTATCTCAAGCTTCTCCCACTCCCAGCCCAACTCCAGACCTGCAGGTGACAGGGACCCAGCGGCCCCTCTGCACCCAGGAGGCACCAAGAGGACTGGAAATCCACAAACACTGCAATTTTCATTTTATTTCATTTTTTAGCAGCATCATCTTCCCCTCCTTGTGTGAGCAGGAGCAGAGCTGAGGGTCTCAGCTGGCAGGCACCCATCCGCACAGCCTGAGGGGAAGGCTTTGAGGCTAAAACTGTTGGAAACAGGAGAAGGAGCCCAGCAGAGAGCCTGCCTTGGTGGGGGTGTGGAGCACAGCCGTACAAAATGCCGGCAAACAAACACCCACCTCCCCACCTTCTCTATGACAGATGGGGAAACTGAAGCAAAAAAGGGGCAGGGGCCGGCTGGCGCGACTTAAAAAGTGGAGAAAAAGGCTCCAGGAGCTTTCTTCATCCCCAGCCGCCCGTGGGCTGGGGAGCAGCACGCACAGGGCAGGCTGGAAGGGGCTCGTCCCGTGGTGCCAGCCGCGGCGGTGCGTCCCTCTCCTCTGCAGCCGTGGGCGCTGCGTGTATCCCCCGGCCCTCGGGGACCCTGCTTGCCTTCCCCCTGTAGCCCTGAGGCAGAGCAAATCCCACTCTGGATGTTTCCTCGTGCGGTTCAGCTTCTCCACAAAGGAACCACTGTTCTCCCGGGCCGCGCTTTCCCCCTCGCTCGCTCCGCAGCCCGCTGCCCTGCCCGCTCCAGCTTCCTGCTGGCTCACAAAGCAGCCTCTCTCGCCTCCTCTGACTTTTGGAGCGGTATCACCACTTCAGACGGGTTTTGCTTCCTCTCAGCCCCCTGCAGAGGAGCACAGAGCAACCTACAGCCCTTGCAGGAGCAAGTTGCAACGAGCTGATGCATCCAAGAGCTCGCCTGATGCAATGGGGATGGGCGCAGCCTTGGACAGGTTTCCCCCTCCCCATTTTTTTTTTATTTTTATTTTTTCAACTTCTTATTCCCAGTGGCCAAGAACATTTAGTCTGGCCGGGAAAAGGAAATCACATTACAGAATTATGGCTCATCTAGCAGGTCCCACTGGAAGCCCTGCAATAACCACTGGCTTCCTAACAGGATTAGCCGGTGTCTGAACCTCCCGCCCGCGCTGCCCTCGGCTCCTCTCCCTGCAGCATCTCGAGGACCCCAGAAAGTAGCACAGAAACCCCACACGGGGGTGGACCCAGGGAAGGGAGGATGGGGATATCCCCACCGTGCCTCGCTGCGTTGGCCTCTCCCAGCCCAACGGGGTTGTTGGATCCCATAAAGGGTCCGAGGGTATCGGCCTCATAAAAACAGCTGGGCAGCGGGGTAAGGTACGTTCTGCTGCAGCACGAACCAGGACTTGGTGCCTGCTGCACCCAGAGGCCTCACGCCCCACCAGCAGCAGCTGCCACGGCACGGAGGCAGTGCTGACGCATCGGTGCAAGCTGGCTGAGGGTCCTCCTGGCATCAGCCCTGCAGCCTACCTGAACGTTTGGGCTGGCATCGCGCTGCTGGGGAACACGTCTGCTGGGATCAGCTTTCTGTCTTTGGGAGGTTTAGGAATAAATAATTCAGAGGTGAAGATCAAGGGAGAAGCCAAGTTACGTGGTGCCACCAGAAAAGCTTTGCCTTCAGCGATGCTGAAATCACATCGCTTCTCCCATCCCTGTCCCCAGGAGGTGGTGAAAGGGCAATAAACGAACACGGCACCACTTATCGCTGTGATTTCACGGGGGCTGAACATCTGCCTGCTGCCACAAGCCAGCTCCCAGTGCTTCAGCACCACGCCAGTTTACACGCACCAGCAAGCGCTGCTTGCGCAGCAGGGCCCCTGCAGAATGCCCACAGCAACCAGCGAGCGCAGCGCAGACCGTCCCAGCAGCGTTCCTCCACGTGCGCCTGGCAAAGGAAGGGTGCGGAGCGGGGCCAGGCATTGCTCCGTGTGCTTTCCCCCAGAGCAAGGGAAGGGAGGCACAGCCCCAGCTGGGTGCTCGCATGGCACAGCTCACAGGTGCCCAAACCTCACCGCGCTGCCGCAGGGGGCAGGCAGGCTTCCCCGGGCTGTGCACCTTTGGGCTGAAGGAGAGCGCGGAACGCTGCTTTCTGCAGTAGTTATGGCCACGAGATGGAGGCTCTTGCAGCACTGGATGAGCTTTTTGGGGTTAAAAAAAACCTTGCATCGCTTTGGCCACAGCAATTTTTTGCCAAGAACCAGCACCCTGCTCCGCCGCAGAGCCCACGCTGAGCCCGTGCAGCGCTGCCCTGCCACCTCCCAGCCCAGGGTGGGACCCCCAGCCCCACCCAGGAGCCCAGAGCTCCCGCCTGCGGGGCTCCAAGGGTGGCTGAGAAACCTCATTACTGCCGGGGACAAAAGGCCAAGTGGGGCTGGATTTTTTTGAGGCAGAGTGCCACATCCCCATCCCCACAGCTCCAGCTCCTCCTGGAGATGTTCCCATCATTAGCAAAGCTCTCGTCTGTGGGCAGAGGAACGCGGCAGCCGCTAACGAAGCTGCGTGGGCAGGGTCAAGCGCCCGGGGCTGGAGGAGCGAGGATGCTCCTGGGAAGGTGCGGGGTCATGGTGGGCTTTGCATTAACGCTGGGGGGTGAGGAGGAGGGAGGGGTGGTGCAGAGCAGGGAAGGTTTTGCTCGTGCGCACACGGTGCGATTTGGTTTGGAGAGAGGCACTGAAGGAAAGAATCCAGCACAAGGCCGAGAGGGCAGAAGCGTTTCTGCGGCTAATGAGGACGCGCGGGCTGCAGCCGCGCCTGCCGGTGCACACTGGAGGGGGTGAGGAGCCCCACTCTCAGCCTCCAGCAGCCCTGAGTCAACGGAAGCACAAGAGGGGGTCCTGCCTGGGGAGGGCACGGTGGGCGATGTCGGTCCTCCCGGCGCCCCAGCTCGGCCGTCTGTCTGTCCTGCAGGGCGTGGAGGGTGGGCAGGCACCGCCTGTGCCGAGCAGCGCAAGCAACTGTCCAAAGGGGCAGTGCCAGGAGCCAGACAGGCTTCGTGTACACGCAGGAGGAGCAGGAGCGGCCGCCTTCACCGTGCAGTGGTTTTCCACAGGGCACTGGGCCCGGCACTGCCCAGGACAGGGGGTACCAGCGGTCCCCTCTCCTCCTCCTTTCCCACCTCAAGATCCCGCTCTTCGCAGAGCAGCCATGGAGAAGAAACAAGCAATGCTCAGCCCTGGACCTGCTCCACGGGCACAAGGAATAGGCTGGGCACTGCTTTGCTCACATCCCCTTGTCCGTGGTTTCGTATTCAGAAGCCAACAGGTCCGTGTGACGTCTGAAACCAGGGCAAGAAGAAGCCCCAAGGTGCCCCTGCCTCCTCCTACCCTTCAGGTCCCACCTGGCTGCATCTCCCAAAGCAGCCCGCAGTTCCCCCACCCTCTTCCCCACTTTCCCTCGCCGTTTGTTTGTTTGTTTTGCCATCCAAGCGTTCAGCAGCAGCAGCGGGGTCTGGCAGCCCAAACTTCCCCAGGGAAGAAGTCCTGGCATCCAGCAGCCAAGTGGAAAGTTGCTCTGAGCCTGTCTCATCTCACTTTTGACATATCACCGCTGTCCATTTCCCTTCCCAAGGAAATCTGATTTGTTCCAAAGTTTATAGTTTCAGTGACCTAATCCCAGCATAGTTGTTCCTGTTTGCCTTTAATTTACTGCCTCAGCTTGTATTAATTGATGTATTGCAGAGGGCTTGAGCCAAGCTAATTGTTTTAAAAGAAGAAAAAAGAAGAAAGGAAGGAAGATGTGAGGTCCCTTAGCGGATTACTGAGGTACTTGAGTGGGGAAACAGCAGCCACCAGAAAACAGTAATAGCTCCAAACAGAAGCAACAGCCCGCAGGGGTGGGGGCCCTCCAGCTGCCAGGCAGCCCCAAATCCCTGCCCCGGGGTGACCCGCGGAGCAGGCGACGAGAGTGGGGCTGCGCGTCGTGCCCTGCTGGGCTGCCTCGATCCCAAGGCTGACTGGGGGGGGGGGTCAGGGAGCTTCCTGAGGATGGGAAGAATGCAGGTATCGAGGGGTGACATCCCAGAAGAGCAAGGAGGATGGAGGGAAGCGCTTGCCTGGGGAGGTGATGCAGCAAATCCTCCTGGCAGCTGTTTCTGCCCACGACAGACAAGAGCGAGCGGGAGGTGCCAGCAGGGATTTTCCAGGTGTTAATCAAGGCCAGCAACCCCGACTGCCGTCGGGGTGGGAAGGCTGGCTCTGCGGGCCGGCTGTGTAACTGCCTTTGACAGCCTCCCGTAGCATTCTTGTGGTCAAATCGGTGAAATAAAGGATGGATAAACAGAGGGATCGGGGGCAGAGTGCGCTGTAAGAACGTTTCCAGATGATCTCAGACCAGAGGAGCTGTTGGTACACCTGAGGGCAGGGCTGCTGCCCAGGGGGACGGTGACGGGCTGGACACACAGCGCAGCTGAGCTTGGGGGGCCTGAGGGCAAACAGCACGTCCTGTCCCGGGGTGGGATAACCCCAAAAACTGGATGGGATGAGTCCAAAAGGCTGAAAAGCAGCGGTGGGGGGAAAGGACCTGGGTGTCCTGCTGGCCAAGGGGATGACCCATGGCTCAGCTTGGCCAAGGCAGTGCTTCCAGCGCTGCACGAGTGACGCAGAGCCAGCAGGACAACAGCAGGGACTGCTCCCCTCTGTTTGACACCTGCAGAGAGAATGGCGTCCAGGGGAGCGAGGGCCTGGGGCACCCCACGCACAGGGCAGCTCCTGGCCGAAGGAGCGGAGGCAAGCGGAGAGCCAAGAAGAGGTGGCATGCACAGCCTAGGTTTTTTGAGACCTCACACTTAGTTTCTCTGGCTGGCTCTGAGCAGAAGACAGAGGAGGGGGAGGAGATGCACCACCTCCACCAGCTCCAGCTGACCAGACCTCAGCACTTCTGGCACCCGACACGTGGTGCGGTGCTCTGGGGGCAATCCCCTGGGATCACGCAGCAAGGAGGGGAGCGCAGCCCTTCCCAGCCCCTTCCTGCTGAAAGTCCAGCTCCAAGGGGGGAAGCCAGACCTCTGCAGCCCTCACCCGGAGAAGCGTTTTGGGGACAGGGGTGCAGGGAGGGTGCAACGCCCAGGCTGGGGGTGCCCTCTCCAGGGCAGCCCATGGGGCTGTGGGCAGCCAGCAAAGCCCAATCCCACACGTCCCCAATCCCTCTGAAGCCCAGCACTGTGCTATCAAAGTTTTCCAGAAAATAGAACTTGGTGTTTTCCAGACCAGGCCCCCAGCCCTGCCCTTCACGTAAATCAGCCCAGGCTCTTTCAGCGCAGCTCTCACTGCGAGGTTGATTTATTTGGGAGCAACACAGGGAGTTTCCAGATTAACACTAATTGCTCTTCCAAATTACTTAATAGTTTAAATTGCAGCCCTCTCGTTGGAAATCATCTCAGACAGTCCAATAAAAAAAAACCTATCTTCGAAGAGACAACTGCAAATTGATAAAGTCTTCGAGACCAGGCTAATATCATTGCTGTCTGGTAAACGCATTCATCTAAAACAAGACGAGAGGGATAAACACTTGCGCTCGGCGAGGAAGACACCGCCTGCTACTGAGCTGCTCAATTTTCCCTTCCAGAGCTGCTCTTATTACTGGGAGAGAGCTGGAACAGCCCAGCCGGCTGCGACGCTGTGAACAAACAGCACCAGCCTTCTCCTCGGCGAGAAAAAAAAAAAAAAAAAATTAAGAAAAATGCAATAATAACAATAATAACAGGCTGCAGACTTGTGCTTGCTGCGGCAGGAGCTCGACCTTTGCGGGTGTTTCTGCCCAGGGCCAGAGCGGGAGCTGGCGGCCGCCGCGCTCCTGCGGGGCTGAAATTGTCACCCAGGAGGGGAGGGGAAAACTCGTTTCGTTTTGGCTGTTTCCCAATTTCCCGGCCCCTGTGGGGGCAGGAGGTGCAATGTCGCTCACAGGGGAGGGCTGGGGAGGGAGGGGGGAAGCGGGCACCCAAGGGCATGCAAGGGAAAGTGGGATGCTGGGGGAGCTCTGAGTTGCAAAGGGCCAAGGGTGTGGGTGCAGAGGGAGCCCTGGGTGCTGGGGCGATGCAGGCCTGGGGGGGGAACCCTCCGGCATCATCGGGCTTTGTGACATTTTGCAGTATGCTGGCGCAGCCCAAAACGTGCACACCCAGGACCTCAGAGGGGCCACCCCACTCCCACCCAGCCTGAC
Organism: Alectura lathami; assembly: GCA_013399715.1. NCBI lineage: Eukaryota > Metazoa > Chordata > Aves > Galliformes > Megapodiidae > Alectura > Alectura lathami. The sequence goes on along the minus strand of VXAV01007230.1, from coordinate 49,742 downwards.
CCCATTTCCCCGCGGCACCACTCACCAGGAGCAGCCCTCCCACCCCTTGCTGCACCAGACGCCCCGGCGAGACGCTGGGCTCTGGGTCAGGGAGGGGACCCGGCAGCGAGGGGGTTACGGCAGCCGCTGCCCCGCGCGGTGCCAGGAGCCGCGGGGGCTCGGAGCGAGCCCGGCCAATGGCTGCCATCTGCTCCTGGCACCTCGGGCCGTCGTCGGAGAGCAGGAGCAGGGGGAAAAAAAAATAATAATGATAATAAATAAAAAACCTGGCTCGTGAGGTCGGGGCGGGCAGCGCTCTGCACCCTGTGCAAAACGCTGCTACGCCCGTCCCCGTCACCCACCCGGGGATGGGTGCTGAGCTCTGGGTGCTCCAGGCTGCACCGACGGCGTTGGTGCTCCGGCAGAAACACCGATCCCGAGGGATCTCCCCGAGCTCATCCTCCTTGGGGACGCGTGGGATCTCCTAGGACTGCTGCACCAAAGGGCACCGACCCTGCGGGACTGCGGCTTCGAAACTCCCCCAACACCCAGCAACGGGCAGCCCCATGCCCGCCTCTCGCCAGCTCCGGGAAGGCGACCGAGGGCTTCGGGAGGCAGCCAATAAAGCGAGAAACGGGCAAAAACGCAAGCGCCCGCCCGCCTGCCGGCTGCCCCTGAGCCAGCGAGCGCAGGGGGAAAGCGGCCAAAACCCGGCCCCACGTCGCGGCCCCCCATGGGCACGGGGAAGCAAAGCCCTGCAGAAAGAAGTCTCATTCATCATCCAGCCTCTGTTTGTTTTCTGCACTCCGCTAAGCTCAAACAAGCAAAACAGATTAGCTGGTCTCATTTGTTTCCTACTTAATTACACCTCTTCGGCGCTGATGTAATATTTCAAGATTTGGGTTGCTAAGGATGAAAATCCACCTTCCCCCTCCCACACCCACCTTGGCTTTTCATTCCCAATAATGAAAAAGCCCAGATGGGTTGTTGGTTGTTTTTTTTTTTTTTTTTTTCAAAAAGTCTAATTATCGAGGAATTCAAAAACTCTGAATTCAGAAGCTGCCAAAGACCGCTCAGGTTGTCAGAAGCAGATGGACTCGGGCTCCAGCTTTTCATCGCCTTATCCAGCCCCTCCCCGAAACGGAGGGGGGAAGGACCCCGCATCTGCAGCCGCACGAAGCCCCGGATAACTTCAGCTGTGCCCCCCTCCCCGAGCTGCTCTGCCGTCAATAGGACTCCCCGGGAAGCGGAGCAGCTGCGTGCAGGCGCGGCTCTGGGATGAGCTCCTCGCCCGCGGAAGGAGCGAGCTCTTTGTGCTGCTCCCGGGGGTGGGAGCCAGCCTGGGACGGGCGTCGGAGCTAAATTAAAGATAAGGGTCCTAAACAGGAGCAGGGTGGGAGGTGGGGAGCGAGCCCAGCACGGCTCCTGCGCTGCGGGACCAGCAGGGACAGGGGGGTCAGGACGCCCGACCTCCACCACCCCGCCGCCCTGGCTCGGCCACCTCCGCTGTCCCCCAGGAGCCCCCCGGCCGGGTCACAGCTGGGACACCGCAGGGACGACGGGGACACCCCACAGCACACACACACC
>VXAV01007230.1:8292-41990 GCA_013399715.1 Alectura lathami | reverse complement strand
TTTCTCTTAAAAAAAAAAAAAAAAAAGAAGAGGAAATTAAATAAAATCCTCTAGAATGAAAAAGCAAGCCCCAAAGGAGCGACGCGAGCACTGGCTATGCTGATTGGGATCAGAGAAGCCCTGGTGTTACATGGAAGCCACCCGCCCCTGCTCGCCGGGGGATCAGCAGGCCGACGGCCCTGCGGCCACCGCTGTCCCCCTGCCACCGCGGTGTCCCCACGCGTCCCCGGCCACCGGCTCCTCTCCGGTGGGGAGAAATGCAGCGATGGTCCCATCCCGTCCTGGTCCCATCACGCAGTGCCCGCTGCTCTTTCTTCCTTGGCACGTGGAGGAAAGCAGCGAGGAAGAGAAGCGCAGGGGAGGAAGGCACTGTCCCTCAGCTCCTCCGGTCACAGCCTGGAAAGGAGAGGAGATGGCAGCGTCAGCACTGGGCGCTCAGTCCTGCAGCATTGTGGTTTTGCAAAAAAATCCCCAAATGCCCCCCCAGAAATGCATACATCTGCACCTCCGTGCCCATCCTGCTGCCCGTTGGTGTCGGCAGCTCTCGGGGTTTGGTTTGCACTGGGACATGGAGGTGGCACAGGGGACACTCAGGCCCCCACCTAGGGGCACAGGGGAGGTCTGGGTGTCAGGTGCAGCGGGAGAAATCTGCACCCCAAAGCCCTCAGTGGGGTCCCAGGCACCTGCAGCCATCAGCTCTGCTGCTCCCCCTTGGTTCCCCCGGCTTCCTCCCATCTCAGCCCACGTTTCCAGCATCCACGGGCCAGGAATGCAGGAAAAATCTCCCCAGAGGTAACAGAAACCTCTGCACGGGGCTGAGCTGAGCTTGTGGCCATATTTCTCAGCCTCAGTGTGGTAAATTCAAAGAAAATTAGTTTCTAAGTGATTCTTGCCCATTTTTCCTGCTGTAACCAAAGGCCAGATCCTGAAACCTCCCCTGGGGACCCGGTCATGCTGCGAGGCTGCGCAGGGATGTCACTAGGGCCGAGCTACAAAACGAAGCAGGAGGGGACCGTCCCCTCCTCCCCACAAAGGCTCACCCAGGGCAGAGCAGAGCACCCAAGGCATCCCGTCCCATCCCTTCCCATCCCATCCCATCCCATCCCATCCCATCCCATCCCATCCCTCATCAATTAATCTAGGAAAAAGGAGTTAAAAACCCCTTCCTGGGGGGAAAGGCTGCTCTGTGCGTGGTACACAGGGAGGCACAGGAGCCCCTCAAGAAAACATTCCCACGCCCCCCTCCCCTGGGACACCCCCTGCCTCTGCCTGCAGGCTCCTCCTGCTCATCCCCAGCTGTTTTTAGGCTTTTTTACCCCAAACCTGGCATGCAAGGAGGGCAACCAACTAGGGCACAGCAGTGTGACCGCGCAGCAGGGACCCACGGCAGGTCCCCATGGTCCCCAGGGACGCGGGCAGGGACTTACTCCGCTGACTTCCAGAAGTGCCCCGGGTGGGACAGGCGGCGGTTGCGCTTTGGCAGTTTCTCCAGCATATCCATGAGCTTGGTGAAGGAGGGCCGCTCCTCCTGCTCGTAGGCCCAGCAGAAGAGCAGGATGTCCTGCAGCCAGACGGGGCGAGCGGTGAGCACACAGGGACGGACCCTCACCCGCCACCCATGCACCATACACCCATCCTGTATCCCCTATAAGGAGCCCCATCCCCATCCGACATCCCCTACAGGGAGCCCCATGCCCACATCCCCCCTGCAGGGAGACCCATCCCCATCTCACATCCCCTACAAGGAGCCCCATCCCCACGCCCCCACCCACACGCACACACGCGGACCTGCCTGCCCCACGGCACCTACCGAGATCTCCTTGCCCATCCCAATCTGGCTGAGGTTGGGCTTCATCCCTCGCCCCACCTGCCATATTATTGCCTCCGCCGGTTGCGTCTTGAAGGGCCACTCCCGCGCGTGCAGCTCGTACCAGATGGTGCTGCAGGTGGGGGACACAGCGGGGTCAGCGGCTGCCCCGAAGGGGGGGCAGCCAGCTGCTGCACCCACATCTCCCTGCCCAAACCCAACACAGCCAGCACAGGGTGCTCGGCATCTTCGCCTCACCCCCAGACACGACACCGAAGACGCTCAGCGCTCACCACCAGGCTGTCTCTGCTCCCATTTCCCAGGTGGGGAAACTGAGGCCGAACATCCCGACACGTGGGAGTTACGGCAACGCCCCATTCTCCACTGCACTTGATCCCTGAGCCGCTCCTGCCTCACTCCGAAGCAGCATCCATCTCACGCGGCCAGCGTGCCGCGGCCAGGCAGCCCTGCTCATGGCCGCTGCTTTGCTCCACGGCCATCATATCCACCCTGACGGGATGTGAACAAATTTCTGCATCGTGCATGACAGCAGCCGTTGTGGCTGCAGGGACCGCAGGCACACACCGGGACCCGCTGCGGGATTTTGACAGTGCCTGAACTCGTTAAACGCCATAAAATTCATTTCTATTTGGGAATTGGAGGGCTGCTTTTGTGTGTGTGTGTGTGTGTGTGCCTTCCCCAGAGTCTTTAAAAGCTCTTTCCCTGGTGTTGCCGCCAAATCACGGGAAAAAAAAGCAAGAAGATGCGGAAATCTTTAAAAGAAAGTGCTGGCTGCTTTCCAGAAGGGCAGAGCTTGTTCACTCTCAAATAAAAAAAGAAAAACTAAGTCTGAGTGACTGACTGAGTTTGATCATATCCCCTAATTACTTCTTGTCTTTTTCCTTTGTGCTGACGTTCTGCCTCGGGGGGAAGGAAGCTCCGAACCCTTTCAGCTTTCATTAGGGCCGTTTTGATGGAAATATCGCCTCGGGTAACAGCCCCGCAGACTAATCGCTGCAGCCCGCAGCCTGTGAGGTGCGCACGATAAGATCAGTCCAAGGGACAGAACCTACAGCCCCACCGAAGGAAAGGTTTGCTCCGGGCGTGCTGGGGCTCCTGCCACAAAGGATGCTTTCTCCTAGATAAATAGCGGCACTGACGACGAGCTGCCGGCTGAGCGCTGCCGCTGAAGGAGACTCATCAATTCTCCCCTGCTCAGCCTCTTGGCATCTCCTCCCCTGCGCGTTCAGCCCCCAGCGACAGCCGCCGCCGCTCAGACCATCTGCAGGCATCCAGCGGGGAGGGCAGGGGGGCTAGGGGGGCTCTTGGGCCAGCATCCGCGTCCCAAGGTGTCCCCGTCCGTCTGTGTTGTCCTGCTGCGTCCCCATCCTATGGCATCCTCGTCCCACTGCATCACCCCACTGCATCTCCATCCCATTGCATCATCCTGTCTCGTCTCCGTCCCACCGCATCCCCATCCTATGGCAACCTCATCTTTTGGCATCCCCGTCCCTCTCCATCATCTCACCACGACCCCATCCCACGGCGTCCCCATCCTATGACACACCCCCCCCACTGCTTCATCCCACCACGTCTCCACCCCACCACGTCTCCATGTCTCCAACCCACCATCCCAGTCCATCACACCACCATGCCCTCATCCCACTGCATCCCCATCCCACCCCCATCCCACTTCCAGGCTCTTCCATGCTAGGAAGAGACAATTTCCCAGGTTCACTCTTGTCTGTGTGTGAAACAGGCAGATTTGGGGGCTTTTAACCCAAACTCTCTCGAAGCAGTGACCCTGGTGGTCACACCCCACGCAGCCCCACCGGACCCCCGTCGCACCGCGGGGACTCACCCCAGCGCGAAGACGTCCGAGTGCTTGGAGAAGGGCAGCTTGTCCTCCTCGGTGTCGGGCGAGAGCTGCCGGATGATCTCGGGGGCCAGGTGGCACAGCCAGCCGTTCTGGATGCGCAGCTTGTTCTCCCTCCTGCGGGCACACGGAGCCGAGGCCGTGGGTGCCGGGGGACGCCGCTGGCAGCCCCCAGCTCCCCGTTTAAGCCTGGTTTTCCCCATTTCACCCTCGCAAGGCTGGGCTCTAAGCACGCTGTGATAAGCGCAGGGCACAGTTTGGGCTGGCACCTTGTGGCTGTGGCTGTCACCACTGCACCAACAACGCATTCTGTTGGGTAAATCCCATCGGCATCACCACCCAAGCTGGTCCCGCTTGGATCTGAGCAGAGCAGGGACCTCCAAGGGTCTCTTCCAACCCAAATCACCCTACGGTGCCCAGCAATCTGCGTTTTCAGGTGGCTGACCCCCTCCAGGCCACCACTTCCACTCCCCAGGTCCCCCCGCTCGGCACGAACACGTTGGGATCACTTGGCCAACGGCGGAGGGTGACGCTGGTGCCTTCCTCCTCCCCTCCTCCCGCTGGGACCCGGGTGCGCCGATGGCACAGCCTGCTCTCTCCCGCTCCTTCCAGAGCTGCCAGACGGCACCAGCGCTCCTCCAGGTCCCGCAGCTGCTCCGTGGCACAGCCGGCTGCCCCGCAGGAGGCTTTCCCATTCTGTGCCCTTCCTGGGGTCAGCGCGCGCGGTGGCTGACGGTTCCCTGGGACTCAGCTCCTCTCCTCGATGCCCCAGCAGCAGTTCTACCAGCAACGAGGGCTGGGCTCCGGTGCAATCCCAAATTTGGCTGAATTACAGCAAACCGGGGTTTCAGGACTTCAAAACCTCAAAACCAAGCCAGGCACATCACAGCACCACTGCACGAGAGAGCAGCAGCGAGAGCAGAAGAGCCCTTCAGGCCTCTCCAAACCACCTCTAATTACAGAGCAGCCCTACCAAGCCCTGCAATGTTTAACTATGGGAAAAATAAACAGGATTTCAGCAGGATAAGCTGTCGGGTGGCGAGCTCTCTGCAGAAGGTGGTTTAGACGCGATGGCCTTCTCGTTTTGCAGCAGTGCTGTCATCACTGCACCAGGTGTGTTCCAGAACTCCAGGAGCCTTGCGCTGGGAGGATGAGGAGGGTTTTTAAACGACGGTATTTTTAACCCTAGTGACAACAGGCCAGGCTGGAGTTCTCGCTCACGGGTTCTCGCTCAGAGGGGCACGTGTGCACTGCACAATCTGCAGCACTTTTTTGGTTTATATTACCCAAACCAGAAAACAAAATCTTTATTCCTCCCCCCGTCTTGTTTCCTTTCCCGCTCCAACTCCAGCTTGGCTTCTCTTTGCTGAACCTCCCTGCACTGCTGTGCCTACAGCTTGCAAACCTCCCAAAACAATGGCAAAAAATAATAATAATAATAAGGAACATTTACCAAACGCCCTTGATTTCAAACCCAAAATGTGTCAAGGCTGTAAATGTCCCGAGCTTGGCTCTCTGCTCGGCGCAGGCCAGATGTCGGCAGTGTCCCAAATGCCACCGGCCGGCATCGCTCGGCAGCCAGGGAGCAGATGCCAACGGATTACAGGGATGTGGGTGGGGAAAGGCTGAGGAATGAGGCAGCTTTCCCGGCCCTGCTGAAGCAGAGCCTGAGGACAGCCAAAGCCCACCTCATCCTCGTGCCCACCAGGGTGCAGACCCAGGTACACGTGCAAAGAAACTTTTGGGGCTCGCTCCCCGTGTTCCCAGCCCGAAGGGGAGCTCCGGGACGGGGACGAAGCGCGGGGTTGCCGTCGCACCGCGTCCTACCTGCCTGCTTGGAGGACGCCCGAGATGCTGAAGAGGCCGAAGTCCGTGATCACCACCTTCCCATTGTCGTAGAAAACGTTTTTGGACTTGAGATCTTTGTGGAGGATCCCTTTGGCGTGCAGGTAGCCCATCCCCTAGGGTGGAAGAGGAAGAAACAAGCTGAAAAAGGAGCACACGCGAACAGCATCGTGGCAGAAAAGTGGCAGCCCCATGACTGATCTCTGATTGATTTCACAGAGGGAGCAAAGCTGCTCGCTGCCCTGCAACACTCCGCTGAGAAATTGATGGTGGGGTTTTCGCCTGCCTTCTCTGCTGGGGTTGGGAGCAGAGGGGGAAAAAGTCGGAGCCCTCCATCCCCTGCCGGAGCCGTTGGGGCTTCCCACGTGCTCCTGGCACGGTGAGCATGGAAACACAAGCCTGGTGGGAGCCCTGCCTTCGTGCCTTCCCCTAGGAAAAACCGCTTAATTAAAAGGATTTGCTAATGATGCAAAAAAAAAAGGCCGCGGGTGGGAAATCCAAGCTCGCCTGCGCCAGGCCCGTTGGGTACGGTTTGGTGGAGCTGCCTGCCGCCAGCCCTGCGGCACACGGAGATGTGCTGGGGGCTTTCGGCTGGCTGCAGCGGGGCTCACGACGCTGCCCTGCTTTTCATCCTCATTGGCAGACTGGGGAAACTTCTAGATGGGAGGGCCTGGGGGTAAATGCTGAACGGGACAGGGAGATGTTGTCTGAGAGCGGTTACCAGCTGCCCATGGCTGACACGGGGGTTGCCACCATCCCAGCTCTGATGGTTTCATGCGGACGCAGACGCCCCAGGTGCCACAGCCGTAGCTGGATTAATGAGAGCTCTCCGAGCCCCAGCATGCGGAGCAACGCTAAGGTTTAAAACTGCTGTAAAACACCACCATGGCCTCCGTGCACTGCGCCCTTCAGGCAGTAGATGCACGGTTGCGCACCGACCATGGGGTCATGCCTGGTGTTTGGGGGCTGTCGATCACCCCACAGCGCACAGCCAACAGCACACCGAAGTCTGGGCTCACAGCTGGACCCAAAGGGTTTGTCCCCAAGCCCTGGGAGGAGGGTGCAGCCTGCAGGACTTCCTTCCCAGGGATTTGGGAAGGGGCTGGGCTGCAGAGCAGGATGCAGGCGTGCCGGCAGCAGGATGGGAGAGGGTGCTCAACAAAGGGGCTGTGGATGCCGATGTCCCTGCTGGGGCACAGCCGCCCTCCAGAGATGTCACATCGGCTCTGCTCCACCATGCGGGACTTTGGGAGGCTGGGGAGTGGGCTGCAGGATGGGAGCACAGCGCAGCCTTTGCCGGAGCAACTCCTGGAGCGGCGCTCGGCCCCTCCGACGAGCCGCTGCCTCCGCAGGGGATACCACAGATCCCATAGACCCACGGGTTGCAGCCCCGGGGACGAGCAGAGCCAACCCGCCCGGCTCAGCATCGCCTTCCTTCGCTCTGGTGTATGCGAAAAGCCAGCTCCCTCTGCCGGCTCCGCTCCTTAAACAAATTAACTTTGGGCTGCGGAGGTTCACAGGAGAGCCCTTGCACTCAGTAATCCCATAAGCTTCAAGGATCCTGTCTCAAAGGAGAACCTTGGACTTGCTGGTGCTGCTGCCTGGCCGTGAGCTGCTGGGGTAGGACCTGTTCCCGGTCCTTTTGGTGCCATTTTGTGTTAAATACGTGGGGGTGCTGAGCAGCGCTGCCTGAGGGATCGCAGCACTGTTTTTGGAGACGCTGAGCACCGCCCTGCACAGCGCTCTCAGCCATAGGGTTTGGGTTTTGGGTGCTGTGTGGCGCCAGGGGTTGGACTCGGTGATCCTTGGGGGTCCCTTCCAGCTCGGGATGTTCCGTGATTTTAGGATTCTCCCAGCACTTCCCAGTGACAGCTGGGGACAGAAGGTTCCACCTGCAGTGTTCCCTCGGGGTGGGTCAGGGAGCTCAGAAACCCCGCGTCTGAAGCCAGCAGGTGCTGCTGGTCCTTGGGCAGCGCGGTTGGGTGCCCACGGGCAGACAGCAGGGTCCTGCCCCGGCCCTGCAGCGCCGTGCCCCCCGCCACACTGTACCTTCACAATCTCCTGCGCTATCTGCCTTGTCTTGTTGACATCCAGGACGATTTTGGCGTCTCTCACCACCGAGTAGAGAGTCCGTCCCTTACACAAACTGGAAGGAGAGGAAAAGGGAGAGGATAACAAACCCCTGCTGAGCAAAACCCCCAGGAACGACACCAACAGCAGGGGTTGCAGATTGCCACCAGAGGCTTGGCTGCATCTGGGGGGCTGGGGGCTCGGCAGCGGGACTGGGGGCGCTGGGATGCCCCATCCCCATCCCCTGCTCGTCCCCAGGTCCCAGCCACCAGCTGTGCCCTCTCTTTGCAAGCCTTATTTGTGCAACACTGCCCGCATCCCCTCCCTGCCTCTTCCCCCGTGGGATACAATGCTCACAGATGTAACATGAGTCAAAAGAGGAAAGACAGGGAGAAAGGGAAAAAAAAAAAAACACACACACACACAAAAACCCCAATGCACTGTACAATGTCCTCCAATTTTCCTTCTCGTACCAATTACAGTAAAATCTATTTACAGAGCCTTAATTACCAAAGGCAGCTGTGGGGGGAGGGGGGGCACATAAACCAATTAAAAATATATTGACATTTGAATATCATAATGGAGAACGTGGGTGGATGCTGCCTTGACTCCCGCCCACCAAAAAAAGGGGCTTTTTTAGCTTTTCTGCATCCACCCACGCTCATTACAGGCAACTTTAGAAGGATGGGACTGGATACCTGCGCCCGTCACATAGGCTTCAGCGAGCGCAGCCGCTAATTGATCTCGTTCTCATTAACGAACATCGAGTCGCAGGTTTTAATTCCTGTCCTCGCTCCGCTCCTCTCACCCGCCACCAGGATGCAAAGCACAAGGACAGGACTGGATGCCCCCAAATTTCCACCAGATTTCTGTGCTTGCCTCCAGAACGCTGAGCTCCCAGCAGCGCTTTTGGGGTTCACACTGGTTGGGATTGGGATTAATCCTTGCTTGCTCCCTCCTAAGAGGATCACAGCTCCAGCAGCCCCTCTTGCCCCAAAGCCAAACGCTCTGCGTGGCTCACAAGCACCTTTCTCATGTGAGGCAGCAAAGCAGGAATGGGAGTGATCCAAAATTTCACAGATCTGGGGAAACAACAGCACCCCTCAAAGCACACTGTTGTGCTGGAAACTGTCCCGCCACGTGCAGATGAGCTGGGCACCGCGGTGAGGGCTCAGGGCATCCTTGCAGCACGCCGCAGCCTCCTTGCTTGTTGAGCTGCAGACAGGATCTTCCTCTGCCTAAAGCAGCCACTTTATCTGCTGGAATAGTTTGGCTGCAGCCGTGGACAAAGAGGAGTTTTTCTGAAGTGCTCTCAATATTGCTTGGAAATAAGTGATAAAGGAAATCTGTGCCCTTGGCTTTCTGCAGCTGGAATTAAGGGGTGCAGAATAACAACGGACGCGAGTTCTCTTTCCACCATGAAGTGCTGTGCGCTGGTTTGCTGAGCGGACCTGCAGGGCTCAGGCTGCAGGGTGCGGCAGGCTCCCTGCCACCTCGCACACACACGTTAGCCCAGCTCGCCCCAATCCCGAGCAAACGCTGACCTCCCCCCGGAGCAAACTGTTCCCAAAAGTTGCTTACGGGCTGGATTAGTCATGACTCAACGGTACAAATCGCACAAAGAGCTTAGTGCTGGGATAGGCTTTGATTTCAGCCCTGGAGTGAGTTAAGATCAGCGGTTTTCCTGGGAAAAGGGCTGATTAGGAGAAAAAAAAAACCTCCAATTTCTGCGTCTCTAAACTACAGTGATAACCCACAGCCCCGCTGCGATGACATTCCCAGCCCTGTGTCGTTCCTAAGCAGGGGGAATTCGTTAAACGAGGCAGCGGCCGCCTGCGGCACCAGCCCCGGTGCAGGGAAAGCAGCTGCCGTTGGGACGTGGGATGGCACTGTGGGACATGGCACAGTGGGGACATGGCCTGGCATGGTGGGGACACGGCACAGCACAATGGGACATGCCACCACCGCTCCCCCGGCCCCGGGGACATGTCCCCATGACTCACTCCCCGCTGACGAACAGCTCCTCCGCCCCAGCAGCCGGAGACGCCTCGCTGGCTCAGGCGCTGCCAGTGCAGCCACAAAGCCCCGCGTGCGCCCATTGTGCAGCACCTGAGCCTATTGAGCGAGCACCTGCAGAACCCTTTCACGGCAGCGCTCGGTAATTTGGGCCCCCCTCGTTCCTCGCCCTGCCTTTCTGCTTGGAGAGGTGGGTGCTGAAAGGCTGCGGCCGACGGCGCCGCAGATCGCGGTGTGACACCGCAGCGTGACACCGCGGCGTGACAGCGGGGACAAAGGCGGCGAGGCTGCGCCTTCAGCCGGATCCCGGCTCATTCAGCGCTGAAGTGCGCTTTCCTAAGCAGGTATTCATCTCCTCCACCTGAACCCATTTGCACCCCTCAGCAAAGCAGGCGAGGTGGTGACACGAGACCAAACCCAAGCTGATGGGGGCATGCTCAGGTCCCTCCAACCCATGGTCCCCTCCTGGCCCTCACGGCGACCCCAAACGTCCCCTCGCAGCCTCTCCGGCCCCAGGACAGCCTGGCCCCATCCCGCTGCAGATGTTTGCTATTCAAAATGAGGTTTTGAAGTGTTCAGCCAAGCAAGCCAAATCCCAAATTGCTTTATAAACACTCTGCATTTCACCAGCGTGGGCTGGAGACATCAGTAACGGGAGCGAAGCCAAAGCAACTTGCAGGGGAGCGATTCGGGAGGGATGAGCTGGGAAGAGCAGGAGCACTGCCTCTTGATGCTTTGCCCATTCGATGGGGAAGCAGCCTCATCCTCCTTGCAATATTGATGGCCTTCATCTCGATAGTGTCTAAGACCTCAGCCTGGCTCCTGCTCGCTCATGCTGGAATAAACTCAGCTCCAATGGCACCTCAGTGGCCGCGCTCAAGCCGTGACGCCGCGACTTCAGTGGGATTTTTGTGCTTGTCCTCGCTCTGCCCAACCATCCGCGCTAATGTGACGGTGGCCCATTAGCTAGGATGGCTTTGGACACCCCAAACGTGATAAATGCCAGTTCCCAAGGAGCTCATTGCCTGCTGCTGGATTGATTTATGGGGAACTGGCCCGTGGTGATAGCCGGCATCCCGTGCCCAGGGGAGGAACGGGAGGAGAGAGTGGGAATTAATGAGGAGTGCTCTGATAGAAAGCTCCCCCTGCCAGCAGGTTACATCTGAGCTCCAGGAGAGGCAGAGCCAAGGAGGGGCTCTGCAGGGGCTGCTTGGATGCTTCCACGTGCGCCATCATCTTACTGCTTGTTAGCAATTTGTAGAAAAGAAAAAATATTTGGGAAACATCTGGGAAGCCACTGTCACAGTGAGCAGGGCCACTTGGCTGGGACGTGTTGCTTGGCTGGGAGGGCCAGCAAAGGGAAGGCTGGTGGTATCCCACGGCTGTGCACCCGGAGCAACGGGGGACTGAGAAATCCCAATTTCAGCAGGGCACGTCGCAGCCCTCCCCTGAGCCACACGCACCTAACGCCCTCAGACTGAGCACAGAATGGACTCCAGCTTGCATGCCACCTCCCGCCCTGTCGCTGCGCCCTCTGGCAGCCAGGGAGCCGCCTTTCCTCCCCGCTCCCATCACCCTGACGGATGCAGCGGGGTTTCCTTCCTCCTGGGGATGGAGAACACAAGCCCTCCTTGCTGGCCTGCATCCAGCCAAAAAATAGCGTCAGCCCAAGGCACTGCAGGAGCCCCCCTGCCAAGCAGCATCCCTCGAGCCTGGATCCTCCTGGAGCATCCCTCAGTGGGGAAAAAAAAACAGGACAAAATCCACCTCCTATGTGAAGCCTGCTAAGGCTGCACAGCCAGGCTCTCTGTGGTGTTATCAGGCAGGAAACACTTGTTTCCCTACAAACACCTCCCAGCCGGCAGCTCCCAGAGCTCCAGCAGCAGGGGAGAGGACTCCCCACCTACCAGGAGCAAGGTTCTCAGCCCCAAAGCCCACCTCCCCCAGCCCGCTTTGCTTCGTGCGGGGCAAAGTTAGCAGGGGGCAATGGAGCTGTGGAGACGCATCGCTGTGCTCGGCCCCTGCTCGCCCCCCCCGGTGGCAGTGCCACTGTCCTGTGACGGACGCAATGGGGGCAGCTGGGTTTTCCTCCCCAGTGCTACAGAGCCAGGAAGGCTGGAGGAAGAGGAGGAGGAGGAGGAGGAGGAGGCGGCAGATCAGCCTCCTTGAAAAGTGCCTCCAACCCCATCACGGCTTTGGAAGAAGCTCGTTATTTAGAAAAAGCAAACTCCATGCATTTTTATTTCAGGGAGATAGCGGCAGAGCTCTCTCTGCTACAGCTGCTTGGAAAACAGCTCTGAGGCAGGTGAATGCAAAGCAGCCGCGCTCCGAGCGCCTTATCTAAAGCCCTGGCTGCAAACAAGTGGTCCCAGCATACCCAGTGCTGGGGGAGGGCTGGCTGGGGGCACGGCGCGAGGCGGCTGTGACCCCTCCCCGCCGTTGAAGGAGCTGAACGTGCTCCCTGCTCCTGGGCTGAACTTCAGGAAGCCAAGGAAATCAAGAAATCCCTGCTTGTGAAGAAGAGGTGGTAGGGCAGGGCAGCCAGAGCCGCGTGGGCAGGGGGGTGCTGGCCCAGCCAACTGCCCTCCCTGCCTGGGGGGGCTCCGAACCTCATTAATCCCACTGTGATGTCAGCCCCAGCACCAGACAGAGCTGGAAGCCCCACAGAACCATCTCCTGTCCCCTCCTCTCCAGGAAAGAGCTCCAGCACCGAGCCCCACTGCCCTGAGCACCTGCCTGAGGAGCGCTCGGCCAGCACAGAACTATTTGCACGGCGGTTTGAAGCACTTGGAGAGCCCCCAAAGGAGCTCTCACTGCAACACGGGACGCAGCACGGAGCACCACGGCCGTGCCTCTCCCCATTCCCAACCCCTCCCTGCCCCAGGTGCTCGGGGCTCCTCCCCGCCCGCCCCGCTGCCACGAGCATCGCTGTCTGCAGGTGGAAGATGCACGCGGGCTTAATGTATGTATTAATACACCTATTGACTTCCCTCTTGTCAGTCGTTATCAAGATTTATCCAGCCTGATGGCCTCCTATTGATCGAGAAGAAGTGTATTCCCACGGGTCAATCAATTCTGATCCAGCCTGTGGCAAGAAGTCGATACCTATTTATTATATGATCTATGAGCTTCATTACTTTAAATGCTATGGAAGGCGAAAGGCAGCAGACGCTAGAGGAGAAAAACAACCGAAAAGGCAGGAGAGGAGGCAGCTCCTCCAGCCCCCAAAGCAGGTGCTGGAGGAGTCAAGCACAGAGAGGTTCACAGGAGGCAAAACCCAAGGGGAGAAAACCCCGTCCTCTGAATCCCGTTCAATATTCATCCGCCAGCTCCCTAAGCACTAAGGTCTACAAGCCCCAAATCCTGAGCAGCTGAGCCGGGATGCTGTAAATGTCAGGAGGAGAGGAGCTCTCCTTACTGCAGAATTATTGGGTCTTTGGGTGCAGAGCTCCTTGGTGCTGCAGTGCCATCCCTTGGTCCCTTTGTCCCATCGACCTGCTGCTCTGGTCACTGAAACCGCAACCCCCGGGGTCTTTTCCTCCTTTCGTTCCTTTCCTGTTTGGCCCCAGACTGAGCAGGATGCAGCAGTCCCTGTGCCTTCCCCGTCTCCAGCTGCTCCCGATCTCACTGGGATGGGAAGCGATGCAGGGACACAGGAAGGATCAGCAGCAACCCCCCCCCGCTAAATTCCACCATGAAAAAAAAAAAAAAAAACAGCAAAAAAAGGCACTTTTCAGTTAGACATCACCAAAAGGGCACGTCTCATCCTCAATGTCTGGCGTGCAGAGCAGCGCTGACGTCTCGTTACGCCGAGCTGCTCCCTGCCCTCTGCCAAGCAGCTGCTTTGCATGGAGATGCCTTCAGAGCCTCCCGTCTTAGCTGCCTCCGTGCTCAGGGCAAAGAGTCTGGAATGCTCTCCCTTGCTTTGTGCCCGCCCTCGGCACTCACAGGGACCGGCTACGGGATGCGCCGTAGCTCAGAGTTCCTCTGCTGAAAGTCACCTCCGACAAATTAATCCTCCTTGCATTGCCCTTATCAAGCTTAATTTGTGATGTTCTCCAGCGAGCTCCCTGCTGTCCCCACCAGGGACACCAGGCAGCGTGCTCCCGCCGCCTGCTCGGCCCAGGATGGTTCGCTTGGCCTGGGTTTGGGTCCTGGTGGCTCCCCGATAAATCTGGGGTCACTCCAGCATCACAGTGCGAGGAGAAAGAGCCCAGAGCACGGCCGGGCACATCCCGGGAGGGTGGGTGCACAGCCCCTGGGCAAATCTTGCTCCTGCTTGTTGCGGGACGCTGTTCCTGTCCCACAACAGCCCCGTTCCCAGCACGGCAGAACCGTGTCACCCCGCCACGTCCCTGCGTGGTCCCCTGCCACCTCCCTCCCTGCGGCCACAATAGTGACGGCAGCGGCGTGCCCTCGAGTTCTCCCCGCCCCGGTTTGCAGCCAGCCGAGGGCTGCGGGGCCGCTTCGAGCAGCTCCCGTCCTGCAGCACCACGGCTCCCACTCGCTCAAGACTAATTAAGATGAATGCTAACTGTCCCCACCGCTCATTACCCAACAGAAAATCCATTAGCAGCTCTGACGGAGCCACCACCGTGCAAAATGCCGCTGGTTTCCTGCAAGCAGGCGAATTTCATCTCCCTTTTGCTGACATCTGAGGAGACATCTCAGGGCCAGAGCATGTTTAACACATGGAAAATCAGCGCTGCCTTGGTTTCCCCACAGCTGCGGTGTTGTCTCCGCATCGGGAAGCTGCACACGGGCTGAGGGTTTGGAGGGGGAGATCGCTGTCTGCTAACGAGAGCAGCCTGGAATAAGACGAGCGAGCAGGAAGGAAGACGTAGGGATGGGGAAAAGCAAAAATAATCCCTCCTATAAATAACCCCTCCAGGCTGCATGGCAGCAAACCCCTTCCCAGCACAGGCAGCTGCTTCCAGCGTGCCGCAGGGAGACGGGGGCTCTGCTACAGCCGCAGGAGATTGCTCGGTTCTCAGTGCAGAAACTTCTACGTGTCCTTGACCGGGCACCCCCAAGGAACAGGGAGCCTTCTGCAGGAGCCAGCAACACCTGCCTCCAGCACCCCGGGTCCCTCCCAGCACCCTGGCAATCCTATAACGCTGTACTTGGACCTGACAAAGGACCGAGTGCAGCTGGGGAGAAAAGAAAGCCCAGCCCTAATATTAATGCATCACACTGCTGCAGCACACGTATTTATTTTGTCAAACTGTCAAAAACGACACCTGAACGGTTTTATATGAAGAGGCATTAGAATAGAAAACACTTCAGAGTTAAAAAGAAATCTATCTATCGCTCCGGTTCCGGGGCTGAATAGGACTGAAAAGCCGAGCAAAGGGCTTGCTGCTTTGATGCAGCAGCACAGAACCTGTGCAGAAAGCACAGGCTTTCTGGAAATTCGGCTTCACCTTGGGAAAAGTTCCCTGAGCAGCATCATGGTGAGACCTGCGGCGGCACACGTAGTCTGGAGGTGAGGGAAATAGCTGAATATTCAGAGAGAAATGTATTTTACATGATGGCAGGTCAGGCCTCGGTGAGCAGGAGACACGGGGTGATTTAAAGATCTCTCCAGCAGTGCCTCTGTGTCTGCGCCGAAGGGAGCAGCTCCCTCCCCTGGCCCCGTCCCAAGCTCACCGCGAGTCCCACGCACAATTAGCGGTGCACCACGGGGACAGATACCTGGGAAAGGAAGGAAATGCTCCAGGAGACCGAGACCCGTCTTGAAAGGGCATGGGAGCGAGGAGCTCCTTGGAGCCCTTGAACGTGCCTGATTTTCTCCAGCTCCACTGCCTCTCTGCACCCTGTGTGGCACCACGCTTGCACCCTGTTCAACCTCCAGACGCCCCAGCCATCCGTTCTCACCACACCAAGTTATTCTGCAAGCCTGCCAGCTGGTGCTTTGCATGCTTCACACCCCATCACCCATCCAGGTACCAACTAGGGGACGTTGCAAAAACCCTGCTGGGACAAAGCTGCCAACCCCACCCCACATCCAGCACCACCAGCTCCTCCTGATGAAAGCAAACAACCAGGCTCCACTTCTACAAGAGACAAATCACAGGAGGTTCATCTCTGGAGATGGAGGACATCCCTGTAGGGATGGAGGACATCCCTGTAGGGATGGAGGCTTGGCACGGTGGCCAGCCTTACCTCCTAGAACCTTGGCGAGAGGCTGACCACAGGACAATGTTTTGGGAAGAAAACCCGCCGAGCCTGAGGCGCCGGGGCTCACCTGGTGATGATGGCGAGGTGGGGAGGGCTCATGCAGGCCCCCATGAAGAGCACCACGTTCTCGTGCCGCGTCTGCCGGTACGCCATCACCTCCCTCTTGAAAGCCTTCAGCTGGTCCTCGTTGTCCCGCTCGATGTCGATGAGGCGGATGGCCACCTCCCCGTGCCAGCGGCCGTGGAAGACCTGCCCGAAGCGGCCCTTGCCGATGAGCTCGCCGATCTCCAACTGCTCAAAGGGGATGTCCCACTCCTGCAGGAAGATGCTGGTCTGGCTGGCTTTGCGGGGGAAGTTGCGGGCGGACAGGAGCGACAGGTTCATCTCCTCGAAGTCGTCCTCCGACTCCTGGGCCTCCTCCGTGCCTTCCTCGTTCTGTGGGGGGACAGGGAGGTGGCCACGTGGGGACCTGCACCCACCTGCCACCCGGGCGTGCAATGGGGCTGCACCGCACAACGTGCAGGGGAGCGCTCTGCCAGGGAACATCCTCACCTCCGTGCCTGCCCCTACATCAGATTTTCAACGCATCCCATGATGTCTCTTTCAATATAAAGTTGAGGACACGAAGCCCACGAGGGACCCATTGCATGGGGTGGGAGCACAGGTGCAGCACAGAATCCCAGAATCATCCAGGTTGGGGAAGACCAAGCCCAACCACCAAGTGACCTACCAAGTCCCATCACTAAGCCATGTCCCTCAGTGCCTGGGCACGGAGTTAGCTGCCTGTTACCTCAGCTGTCAGCAGCTTCGTTGCAGAGATGCTGATCTCACCTGGTTCCCAAGAAATGGGGAACCCTTGAAATGCACACTATATATGGAGGTGCCAACAGAACCCAAGACTGAGCCCAGACAGTTCTGCACAATTGTGCCTGAGGTGTACTGATGATGAAGGCCTCAAAACATCAAACCCCGATCCCTGGCTTAACCAGCTTTGGTTTCTGAACTTCTCCTTTCACCCCAGAAGAAAAACAGACAGCATCTCACCTCCGACGTGGGCTCCACTTCAATTTGAAGTAACGGATTTCCTTCCAGGCTGTTAAAAAAAAAAAAAAAAAAAAAAAAAAAAAACACAACAACCAGGGTGTGAAAACCAACATCAGGCACATCACCCTTCCCAAGGGGTCCCTTTAACTCTGCAACTTGGCCATTAATTTCCACACTGACAGGCACTGGTGGAAAGAGCAGCCCCATCCCCATCCCTCCAATCAGTTCCCCAACAAAAAGCCAGGATCCTTCAGATCCCGACAGGCTGCCAAAGCACAGCCCAGCCTGGACCAAGCTCCTAGCCATTAAATTTGTCTCTGTCACAACCCTTCCCAAACAGCATTTCCAAAGGGACTTCACTCACATGGGGTTGGAGGTGACAGGGTGCAGGACCACCTGCGGGGCTCGGGTCGGCGTCTCGGGTACAACATCTGGGGAGGAGAGAGCGCGGTGAGAGCGGGCTGGGGAGCAAAACCCCAAACCCTCACGGCATGCCCCGGTGCAGTTCGGTCTGGGTATAAATTAGGGCCACCCTGCCCTGCAGCACCTTCACAATGCGTGGTTCTGCAGCAATATATTCTTTGGGGGGACAAACTCCACCCCAATCTCCTTGTAAAACCCAGCCATGAACCCAGTCCCCACAAGGATGAGGATGAACTGCTGGGTCCTGCCCATCTCCAAGGGATCTCTCAGCACCCTGCATTGTGGGAGGGACTTTCGGGGAGACTCACCCGGAAAAATGAACTGCTGCTTGTACTTGTAGTAATGGGAGGCTGCAAAAGAGAGAGCGGGGTTAAGCACTGACCCCGACCCCGTGGGGGCTGAGCCCAATCCTACACCACGAGCCCTGAGCCCAGCCCCTGCCCAGCATCGCTGTAGGGCCGGGATAACACGATCCACCCTGCACACGCTCCCCTCCTGGCTCCCTAAATATAGCAATTGTGTGCAGAGGTATTTTCCCTCCTGCATTTCTAGCCTATCCCCCCTCACCATTTTTACTGTAAGCTTTTCAGCGCTTTGTGCCTGCACAAACGCCAGCCCCCGGGCAGTGCTGGGGGATGAGAGCATTGGGGTCGGGTCAGCACCTTGTCGTCTGTTGAAGCTTCCCCACCCTTGCCAGCACCAGCAGCTCCTTCACACCAGTAATTAACATTTGGAGAGAGCTGATGCTGCCTGTGGGATTTGGATGCACGGCTGCAAGCAGAAGCCCATGGGGTGCGAGCGGTGCGACTCAGCCCGCAGACACCAAGCGATGAATTTGCAGCTGTCGCACCCATTTTTGCCTGATCCAGCCTTCCTAAATGTGTGGTTTTGCCAAGGTTTGGGGACGTGTCCCTCCTGCTGCACTCAGAGTTGGCAGGGGTCGGCAGCTGGTGGCAGACTGGGCTGATTCCACTTGCATGAGCACGAACACAGTTGGTCAGAGCTGCTGAGCCCGCTGCAGGCTGGCCCCAGCTGCCTTCTCTTGACCTCCAAGACCCCAAAGATGAACCCTCAGCTTCTTCTCTCAAGCTTCGAGACCCCAGAGAGCATCATCAGCTCTGCAGCAGGACCCCAGCACCCCTGAGCCAAGATCAAAGGAGTCTCAAAGGAAATTCCGGGCGAAAAAAGCCACCGTGCTGCAGTTTCCCAGCTCAAATCTTAATCCCCACGATGACCGTCTCACTGGGGCCGCTCTGAACTTCCCTCATGGGAAGATGAAAGCACGGTAGGCTCTGCCTTGAGTCCCGCCAGCTCCAGCTCAGCACATGCATTGCTCCATTCCTGCCAGCCCCAGGTAGCCCCAGCCCCCCAGGTGCCGGCCATGGGCTTTCCTTCAGCGGTTTCCACTTTAAACAACACGAAACCACGTCTCAGCAGACCTGGAGGGAAGTCTCTGTTCCTGATGCACAATGTGACAATGCCACCAAACATTCCTGGGGGACACTTCCTGGAGGCATTCAAGGCCAGGCTGGACGGGCCCTGGGCAGCCTGATCTGGTGGGTTCCAACCCCACGGCAGGGGTTGGGGCTGGGTGGGTTTCAAGGTCCCTTCCACCCCAAGCCATGCTGTGATTCTGCAATACAATTCTACAACCCTCCAGACCACACAGGGACCACAGCTTGTCCTGCAAGTGGTTTGGGGACATCTGGGGACACGCTCCACAGACACCAGAATGCTTCAGCCCCAGAGGGCGGCAGTGGAAGGACAACGCTGGCTGTGCTGGAGGCACGCTTTCTGCCCCATCATCCTCATCCCCTCCAGCATCCCACCTGGCCCCGGGCGCTGCAGCCAGCGCGGTTCTTCTGCACGGCTGCAGCCTGTCCGGGCACACGAGCACCTGGGCTGCTTTGTTTCCAGCTTTTGGAAATAGTTGTTGTTGTGGAGGTGGATCTGCCCAGGTATCTCCTCCCTCCTGCTCCTTCTCTCCGGCTGAAGGCTTGGCAGGATGGCGAGGAGCCATCGCTGCGGCACAGTGGGACCAGCAGAGCACGAAGGTGACGTCTGGTTCCTCCAGAGAACCCATCCCACTTATGGACCAGCTCATTGACCCTGGGCTTTGGGATGCAGGAGGAACCCAACCTCCTGGCCACCACCTTCCTCAGGAGGGGCCACACAGAGACACAAAGCCCCCCAGTGGGGGTCACCAGGGGATGACTCCTGGGGATGGGGCAGAACCAGGGGTCCCACTTGTCCCCCCTTTTCAGGGGCAGCTGGAGAGGTTGGGCAGGGCTGGCTGAGCCAGGAGTGACACCGAGCTGTCCCCACGCCTGCGAGAAGTGACAGCTGGAGGGTGCTGCCCTGAGGACACCCTGAAGGCAGCAGCACCAGGGTTGGCATCGCTACGTCTGCAAACCAGGAGGGTTTTTTTTTTTGTCCATTTAACGCATCCTACAGCCACGCAGGACCAGCACACCATGCCCACATTTCCCTTCCTGGACAAAGCTCCAGGAGCCCCCCAGGCAGACAGGTCCCCCCACCCCTCGGTACCTGGCAGGTTGAACTGCTTCTGCTGGCGCGGGCACTGCGGGGACGGGTGCAGAGGGGACGGCGGCGTGGCGCTGGGCGGCAGCGGCGGGGCCGGCGAGGACGGCGTGGAGGAGGTGGTGGAGGACGGGTTGCTGCTGGAGTCGGGCTGGTAGGGCACGGGGATGTGGTCCTGGGGGAGAGCAGGTGGTGAGAGCAGCGCCGGCGAGGGCACAGCAACAGGCTGCAGAGTGGGGGACACCAGGGCACAAGTAGCAGCCACACAGGCCACCCCATGCCATGCTTTGGGAAGGTCTAGAGGACAACCAGAGCTCCAGCCTGTTTGTTTTTTTTTTTTTTCCAGAGTCTTCTGTATTCATAGTTTGCACCAAGGCCAAGACCTCCATACTGTGCACCCACAGCTGGGGGCATCCCAAATCCACAGGGACCAGTGCTGGGGGTGCACATTCCCAGGGCTTGGTCCTCACGGGTGTAATGGACCTGGCAGCTCCTGCCGAACTCCTGCAAACCAAAGCCCCGTGCCCTGATCAGAGCAGGTCTGAAAGGATCGGCCACAGCTCTCCAGGCAGCACCTGAGCATCCCAAGACATCCCACGCCAGCGGACCCTGCCTTCCGTCAACCGATCCGGCTCAAGGCAAGGAAAATTGTTACGGGGCACAATGGGATGGGGCACTTAGGGCCACCTGGGGCAAAACAGGGCTGAGAACTGAAGGATATGAGCACCTGGAAAGGAAACTGAGGACACTTTCCCACCCTGCCCATGGTGCCCATTTTGGGAACACTCTGCAAGCTCCAAATTTGCACAGCGCTGAGCTCCCATCTCCAGACGCACACTCGTGGCAAGACCCCTCCGACACCCCCACCAGCCGCCCCCAGCAGGGCATTTTGTCCCAATTCATTAGGTTTAAAAAGAGCTGAGCTTCTACGCACAGAGAACAGGATCTCTCTAAAGAAACACGTTTAGAAGCACCGAAGAAAGCAGGAGCCCTGATGCATGAAGCACGTTTACAGAGGAAACATTACCGGGAATGGGAGTGCTGGGGTCACAGCCTCAGAAGAAGCACGAGGACTATTTCCCAGCTGCTGATGCAGGCACTGCAATCAATCCTCTTCGAAATGCCCCATTGCACCCCCTAAGCCAAGCACAGCTCGTCGGGTTTGCATACGCACCCGTATATTAGGACATACATCTCTATGTCTCGGTGCGTGCACGAGTTTCATCTGTAGCTTTCAGAAGCATAAAATGCGTATGAAAAACGGAGCGCGCAGCATCCTGCGCTGGTTAGAGGGAAGCTAAGGAAGGAGCTGGTGCAGAGGCAGGAGAGCAGTGCTGATGCCCTCTGACTGGGAGCAGTTTTCCTGAAGTTTCAGGCAGGGATTTTTGAGGCATTTAAAGGAAATGAGCTTGGTGGATGCAAAACACAGGGAGAATCCCCCAGAGGCTGGTGCTGTGATGTGCCTGGAGGCACGGGGAGCGCCAGGAGATGCTCCAGCCAGGGGAGAACCCAGGGTCCCCTCCTGTCCCAAGAACAGGGCATGGTCCCTCCTGCTTTTAATTAATTCCTCCCTTTAGAAATGCCTTTCAGAGCTCTTCTCCCGCTTTGAAAACGGATTTGACAACAGAGAGAGTGGGTGATGGCTGGACCAGACAAGTGGTGGCCAAAAACCCAGCAAAAACTCGTTGAGATTTTGGGGAAGCGGGGCCAGATCCCCTCCTGGGGAGCACAGGAGGGGCTTGGGGCACTGACTCAGGAGCAGAACCTCGGGGGCTGCTGGGTCCTGGGTGCCACCAAGGCCCCCCGAGAGGGGACAGAACCGTGCCGCGCGCTCACCTTGTTGAGCTTGTTGGTTTTGGGGAGCGTCTGGCTGACGTGCAGGTCCGAATAGCGGGGCGGCTTCCGCAGGGGGTTGTTGATGTCGCAGGGCACCGACTCCGTCCGGACTAACCTCGCTGCGGGGAGAAGGTGGGGGGGGCACAGGGATGGAGAAAAAGAGAGAGACACCAGAGATGTCAGGGGGCATTGGGAGAGGACCAGCAGCCACCAGGAGCCACGCACGAGCCATTCCCCACCCAGAGCCACCATCCTCTTCCTCGCGGCGGGCGAAGGAGCCGGCTCAGAGCCTCCCGCTCGCAGCGGGGACGTTTCAGGAGCTTTTAAGATTGGGGTTTTTCACGGATGCCCAACGCTGGCCAAAGGGGCTACCCTAAAGCCACAGTGCTGCGTGCCCTAATGTCACACGCGGGCAGCTCCAGATTCTTGGGATTCGCCCATCTCCGAGCCGAACCGCCCTGGCTCGCCTTGCGGGGTGCCGCCAGCACGGCGCGTTTCCCCGTATCAAAATGCTGAGCGTGCCCTGGGCGGTGATTACCGCGCTCATTAGCTCCAAATTAAATGCAGAGGCTGGAGCTGGCATTGAAAGCATCGCCCCCAGGCGATCTCAGCCCCTCGTCCTCGACCGCTGGAGCACCCAGCCACAGCCTGGAAGCAAAGAGGTGGGAAGCGGCGCCCGTCTTCCAGCTGAACGTCTCCCTTCTGGGCTTGCCGTCGTGCCCACATTTCTGAATTTCCAAATTTCTCCACGTTTCCAAAAATCTCTCCGTGTTTCCAATGGGCTCTTGGGGCAGGCAGCTCCGAAAGCACCACGAGAGCATCCGGAGGGGCACGGCGGGGGACCCCCACGCACCGAGAGCCGCGCTCCCTGAGCTCTCCACATTAGCAAAAGGCGAAAACCTGTTGGCACTTACCCCGGGCGGTGGGGAATCTGAAAAGAAAAGGTGGCAGGGGGAGGGTGGGTGGAAGCGGTTTGCAATGCAAATCTGCCTCGCCCCGCACGGCTCGTCTCCCTACAAGCGGAAAAGACGGTCGGTAAAATTTTCACCGAGCGCCCAAAGCGGTTTCGGGAGCCTCGAGGACGAGGGTCGGGCTCCCGAAGTCGCCCGGGGGCTTCTGAAAGTTTTACCTGGAGGCAGCATCCCGGGAGGCAGAAGCGGAAGAAGGGCCCTTACCTCCGCGGTGGATGATCAGCAGGTGACACGGAGGGGCCTCTTTGGTGCATTTGTTGTGGCACTTGAGCCTAAAGCGGGGGGACACGGAGAGAGGCGTGAGGGATGGGCACGGCCCCGGGGCTCTTGGGGACGCGGCGGTGCCATGGTGAACCCCACCTGTACAGCCCCGCAGGTGCAGCCAAGCCCAAAGGTGGCTTTTTTGATGTTTAAGTGAAATAATGAGGGCAGTTACGGGCTTTTTGGTGAATATTCTGCAGAGCCGGGGGCTGGAGCCCACGGAGGGCTGCACCCTGGGGCCGTGCCTATAAGCATCAGCAGGCTCCCACGCCCCAAAATGTTCCCAGTTAGGGATGGAAAAGAGTCAAGCAGATGGGGAGAGGCAGGGGAAAGGGGAAAAAAAAAAAAAGAGAAAAGGATTCCAAAACCCAGGACAAAGGAGGAAAAACAGCAGCAGCCACAAGTCAATGAGCTGGGTAATGAAAATTCAGGAACCTTGCGTGTTGGCTTTTATTACAGAGCCATTCCTAGAGGGAAAGGTAGAGATTAATTCAGTATGTGAGGCTTGGGGGCTTTTTATTTTGCTCTGTTTGTTTGATTTACCTGCTTTTTCCCCTCTGTTTTGGGTAGGGGAAAGCAGCACTGGGCCGGGTGGCTACGGGAAAGTCAACAAATATAAATACTTCGAGTTCAGCCCAGCTTTCTGAAAGCACAGGATTGATTTGCTCTTTTCTAGCACAGGAAGCAGGAGCAGGACAGATCCCGGCCATTTTTCAGCCCTTAGACACGGGGGGAAAGGGTGAAGCATTCCCAAAGGAACGGGGCGATGCGTGCAGGTGGCATTCAGCGCTCAAGGGAGCGACAAGCTGCAGAATCACCACTCTTTTTAAAAAAATAACTAAATATATAAAAACAAAAACATTTTTAATATTATCACTTCCAGAAAACACTCACCACCACCCAGACCCACACCACAACCCCGCATCCCTCCCCCGGCTTTCAGTCCCCGTTTGCTGACCCGCCGGCGTTTCACCGACGGCTCCAGCGATCACTATCGCTTGATAGCCCCGGCTCACTGCGTTACCAGCAGGCAATCAGCAAATTCCCAGCACTGATCCCTAGCAAGGCAATTGCCTCTCCAGAAGCAGCTTCTCTAAGTGCTGATGCCTGCCCGATACGGCCCCGGAGCTGGGCGGCCCTGGATTTTAAATGGCACCAGCGTGCGCCTCGCTGGTTTTTTTCCAGCCCTGCCTGACTTCAGGGGCTCCTCCACCACGGTGCCTCTCCTTGGCCGTGGGTTTGGGTGGGTTGCGTGTGCCTGCCAATAAGCAGCAGCCCCTAAGACTTTTGCTGGTGCATACAGTACCCCTGCTCTGCCCCATTTTGGGGCATTTCCACCTCATCGAAGCAAGGTGGGGAGACGCTGTCTCCCTGCCCCCAAGCCCCTCCTGCCCCTGCCCACCAGCAGATCCCGAAGGAGCTTCGTACTTGCAGTTTTTGCACTTTAAGCCGAACAACATTCCTTTCCCGCAGACGGTGCAGGTCTGGGACATCCAGTACTTGGTGGAAAACCTGCGGGAGAAAGGCAGAGCGCAGCTCCTGCAGCACCAGCACCTCCGGCTGCGTGCCGAGCCTCCACCTCCCCACCCAGGTAAACGCAGAGGCACCTCTCTGGGGATGCCAGAGCGCACCTCCGGGTCCGCCTTTGGGTTGCGCAGAGGGGTACAGCCTGCTCCAGGGGCATCAGGACAAAGGACCCCAAGGAGGACAGCCTGCAGCTGTCCCACCCGAATCCAGGGTTCCCAAACCCAGGACGTCTGCCCACCCGAATCCAGGGTTCCCAAACCCAGGACGTCTGCCCACCCGAATCCAGGGTTCCCAAACCCGCAGCCCCTGCCCCAGTGCTCCCAGCCCGTGCTGAGATTGTTTCCAGCGCTTCACCTTCCTGCCGGGGACGCGATAAACTGAAAATTGGAAATCTGCTGAAGGCTGGCAGGGTCACGGCTTTTATCGATAGCGGCTCCAGCCTTATCTAACCCAAATCTGAGCCGAAATGGGATTTAAAGGGGCTGCTGGGACAGCAAAGCCAAGCTTGGGGAAGGGGGAACCCAATGCAGAGCCGCCGTGCTGGCCAAGGGGAGGAAGCTGAGATGCCCATCGCGTCCGACGCACTGTGCGTGCCCCAAGGGAGTGGGGACAGGGACAGCTCCGGTGTCCCCAGCACTCGCTCCTGTCCCACGTACCTGTGCTTTATCGAGTTGCCCAGGTCTCGGCGGGGGATCTGTGGGGACCAGCGAGGCACTGACAGCGTATCTACAGGGGATGAGACAGGGAAAGCATCAGGGTTAATACCTGCGTGCGAGAGCGGCAGGAGCCACGCAGCCACCTCCAGAGAAAGGGAAAACGAAGCATAAACGGCACCGGCACCGTTTGTTGGTGAGACATCACGCCTCGTGGCTGCATTTCGGGCTGAAGGTCACATTCCCATGCCTGCACCCACAGAAGGAGCCCCAGCACCCCCAAACCGCCCCACATTGCGGCTCCTCCAGCCCCAAGCACCCTCAGGGCACGGTCAGCTATTAGGGTGCTTGAGCCTGTTGTGCCTGTTTTTATATTTTTATTGACATTTCTGATATTCTTGACTCCTGCACCTCACACAGCATCACATCCCTCCTGCTATCCCAGCACCTGAGGGACGGATTTTGGGGACAAATCTCAAAGCTTGGGGTAGAGGCAGAAAGGAGTGGGAGCACCCCAGCACCAAGAGCTGCTCTCCCCTAAATGCCAACAAATAAAACCCAGTCCTGGATGAACCAAGTAGGCCAGAACAGCTCCTCTCCCCCAAATTAAACCACAAGCTCTGCTTTAGCATCCACAATTGATTTGCACCAACTTTCAGCTGGCCCCAATTAAATCCTGCCAGCCAGGGAAGGGGGAGAGGGGTGGGACAGAAAGATGGCTGAAGCTTTTAATTACCTTCTAAACATGCTCACTGCAAAATTTATTACAGTGTGCCGGGGATTTTAACCTCCAAACAAAAATAAGAGCTGCGTGCTTCACGCGTAATTATTTCCATTACAGGGACGGTGCGCGGCAGCCAGCAGCGTCCAGCAGCGGGGCTGTGGCCTGCAGGGTGGGCGCACACCAAGGATTTGGGGGGGTTCAGGTTAATTGGTGATTCTCGCCTTTCACCTGTGCGTGTAGAGAAACAGGTTTTCCTTGTGTCCCAGGTGTGATATTAAGCAGGGGTTACCCCCAAAGGGGGCGCTTTTGATGCAGGCAGCAGCACCCTCCTGGTGGGGTGTAAACACCCCTGTCAAAACCCCAAAATCACCAGGATGAGTGGCAAACCTCTCATCAAGTTTCAGGGTGGCTTCCTTCCCCTCTTCTCCTGGGCTGCACTTAAGGTGCGTGACACAGCAGGGACCCTGCCAGCCGAGCACGCGTCCCCACCCTGCGTCCCCCTCTAGAATCACCCAAAACTGACCCCGTGGTGCTACGCTGGCTGCGCGTCCCCCCCACGGAGCATCACCGACCCCAAAGCCAGGCCGCTGGGTACCCCGAGGGGCCACCCCGCACCCCAAACCCTTCCTGCATCGCGCTTGCAAGCGGCCACGGCACGCTTCATCCTCCAGCCAACAGCCTGCGCCTGACGGGGATCAGACGTGCCCAGAGACGGAGAGGAGGGACGGTGACAGCCGCGTCCGGCGCGGTGCTGACAGCGGACAAGCGGAGAGGAGCCCCTGTCACCTCACAGCGGTGACAGGCGCCAGTGATGGGTCCCTGAGTGGCACCCGTGTGCGTCGCAGGTGACGGGGCCGTGACGCCCTCCTGGCCCCCGTCTGCTGCGGGAGGAGGATGCTGGAGCGCCGCGTTGCATGGATAAGGGCAGCCAGAGCTCCTAGGTTTTGTTTATTTGGGGTTTCCAGCCTCCTAAACTCAGGAGGGATGGGCTCAGGGCTCAGCAGCACCCTCGCCAAATGCAGCCTCGCCAAACGCCCCGGGAGCATCACCGAGGGGTGGGGGTGTGCTGAGGTCAGCTGCAGCTGAGATGGCGTTTTGGCACAGCGTGCCCCTCGCTCATCTCCTGGCACCCCTCTGCACGCGCAGGGCACTCGTGGCAGTTTGTCGCCCTCACGGTGACAGCCCGGCAAACAAACCCTCCTCCTCCTCCTCCAACACACAGCACAGGGCTGCTTCCACAACACAGATGGGATGGATAAAAGCAAAGGGAATGTGGAAGGAGGACCAGGATGAGTCACTGTGAACCAAGGAACAACCATAGGACCATAGCCCAGCTGGAGCACCGTGCTCATCACCACACCTCGGTGTCCCAGCACTTGCCACCACATCCTAAAAGCCATCTCCGTGCAGCACAGCCCATGCTCTCTAGCGAGCCAGCAGTTACGGCTTTTGTTGCTGCTGAAATCGTGTTCTTCCTTCCTAGTGGGAAAGATGAGGGGTTTCCTTCTCCTCCGGGAAACCACGTGCCAAAACCAGGACATTTTTCCCCACAGCTCACCAGCAAACTGCTTCTCTGCACGGCACCTCTGCACCTGGCCCCTTTCTCTGGCTGGATTTAAGGCCAAAAGGGGGTGATGGATACCCCCAAATGGCTCAGATGCAGCAGCAAGGGAAGCTGCAGCAAAGCTCACAACAGCATCCCTGGCAGCTTTCCCCAGGCGACACCAACTCTGTGCAGAATTCAGGCTGTGGAATTCAGCCTGCCTCCTCCTTCAGGGTATTCAGGTTTGAAACACGCCACGTCCCAAAGCAGATGGCAGGAACTCGAGGTCATAGAGGCTCACGTTGCACCACGGCACAGGAATGTCCCTGTGTTGTCCCTACTGCAGCTGGAAGGATCCCACAGGCTGAAACAAAACCTGGGTTCATCACCAGCAGCCGAGGCAACCAGGGCAGAGCTATTCCCAGAGCGTCTCTGGTAAGAAGGCAGAACTCACTTCATAACGACAGCAGGTCCTCTTTGCAGCGTGGCGATCCTATTTATAAGGCTGAAAGGCTGTGTTCAGTCACTCCTCTGACTTAAATGTGATTTTTCTCCCCTTTTGGAGCCTTACAGGGTTAATCAGTCTTGCTCAGAAAAAGCTGTGTTCTCGGGCTCAATGCAGCCAGGATATGAAACCCTACAAGAGGAAGACGCTGCTCATAGCTCCAGATCCCAGGGGATTCTCCGTGGCTCCCGTTGTGTTCCCAGGCCACAGAAAGAGCCCGTGCTTTACGCAGTAGGAAGGCAGTTAGCAAGGTCCTTGCACATGGAGGCTTCACAGCTTGCTTCAGTTTGCTGAGGACAGACGATGCGGTTTTCCCTCCTGGTACTTGCAGGGTGTCGGGTTGGGTAGGGTTGGGTTGGGTTCCCTTGGATCCTCTTTTTCTGCAAGGTCGGACACAGCCGGAGGAAGGGCAGCAGTGAGGACAGTCCCGGCTCACCAACAGCCACATCCAAAGGTCCTCGGTGTCCCCCTGGCCCCCACACCACGGTGGGGAGCAGAGTCCTCTTTCACTCCATCCCCGCTCCCACAGCGTCACCAGCCAGAGGCCGGGGCCCAGCAGCTCCCTGCCCTGCTGCTCTCCCCTCTGCTGCCTTCAGCATCACCTCCGCATCCTAAAGATGCTGGAAACTTGAAGGATAATTGCATCTGCACCGACTCTGGCAAATCTAACCCTGGGGAGGAGAGAGCTCCTTGAGCACCCCTTGGAGGGGCACACAGGCACGAGAGCTCCCGGCACCTCAGCCCCACAGCCACAGCACTGCTCTGCTGTGCTTTTTGTTTTTTTTTTTGGTTTTTTTTTTTTGCCTTGGGCTCATTTTTTCCCCTTGCTTCCTATTTGCCCACAGCCTGCTCGTTGCCCTGGACCAAGAGCTGATGGACACAAGGAGCCGGCGCTGAGGCTGATGCTAAAACCCCTAAGCAGGGCTCAACCTCTCTCCACGGCTCATGTCGAGCTCCGAAAAGGAACATCTGCAGCAACCCAGCGAGTGGAAGGGCTGGGAGGAGGGAGGCGAGAGGACGCACCTCCCCAGCAGCGCCAGTCAGCTGCTGGTCCGTCGCTTCTCGTCGTATCGCCTTCCTGCTCTGCCACATTGCATCAGGCTATCACACCACGGGATGTAATCCGGTGCTGATGCGTGAGGAAGCCTAACGCAACCGGACACATCCACGGCTTGCCGAGAACGGGTTTCGTTGCCTGGCTTCTGCCCCGCGGCCCCCCCCAGCGCTCAGGGCTGCACGGGGAGCTCGGGCGGTGCTGCAGGGGTGGGGAGAGCAGTGCAAAAATACGCTCGCTGCAGGCAGATCTGCTGGCCGCGCCGGTCAGCGTCAGGTAGCTGCATCCCCCGTGAACAACATCGCCCGCCCTCGGAGCTGCTGCCACGTCCCGCCGTTCCCAACGCCGAAAAGCGCCAGACGTGTCGGGACGCCAAGTGGCAGCTGATGGGGGTGAGGGAGGGAAGCGAGGAGGCAGCAGAACGTGGTGGTCCTTAAGGTTCCTTCCAACCGCAGCCATTCTGGTCCAACGAACTGCAAGCTCTTTGTAAAGTCCCCGCCAATCCCTTTGCACCCCAACACCCACTGCGGGCCATTTTGCATTCACACACACACACACACATTCGAGCCTGCAGGTTTTGCACAGAAGCCCCGGGTGCCCCCACATCGCCCCCTGCCCCGGCTGGGACTCACTCGCTGAGAAGGTGGCTTCGGTGTGGACGGGAGGCGTGGAGGGCAGGAACGGGGGGTACCCCACGAAGAAGGAGCGCAGGGAGCGCTCGGAGAGCAGCGGCGAGCGCTGCGCCGGGATGTTCTCGCAGCTGCCCACGCTGTTGTGGATCTTGAGGTTCAGGGGCTTGTTCTTCTTCTTGGTCCTGGGAGGGGAGA
This sequence comes from Alectura lathami, assembly GCA_013399715.1. Lineage (NCBI taxonomy): Eukaryota > Metazoa > Chordata > Aves > Galliformes > Megapodiidae > Alectura > Alectura lathami. Next base: position 12,287 of record VXAV01007230.1, on the reverse strand, counting down.
AAGGGGGGATGAGGCTCAAAGGAGCGATGGGAGCGGTGCTCACGCGGGGATGCGCTGTGCTGCCCCACAAGTTTATGGGGTAATGAGACACGCGTCGCTGTGAGAAGTTTCAATCCCTCCCCACCATCAAAAAAAAAAAAAGGTAATTTTCATGAGGTGTTAAGGAAAGCGTTGAATTTGAGAGCTCTGCCTCACACAAAACCTGGCTGCAAAGGGTCAGCTGGTCCGAAAGCACCTTCAGCCCCAGCCCTGCCTCACCCGTGCCCCTGAAACACATCCCCAACGCCAAGACCCACACGGGGATGTGTCAGACACCAGTGCCCTGAGGGCACAAATCCCATGGACAGGATAGAAATAGGGATGGGAGAGGATAGAAATAGGATGGAACCGAATGGAATAGGAAGGAACGGAACAGAACGTCGCAGGCTGGAAGGGACCCACGAGGATCGGAGTCCAGCTCCTAGCTCCAGGCAGGGCTACCTAAAAACCAAACCACACGTTTAGGATTTCACACCCAGGCCTGCCTGCGTGGCTGCAGGTGATCCAGTAACACCCGAGCCTTAAAAACCTTTCCACGAGATCCCAGTGGCACTGCTGAACCTCGCTGGCCCGACAGCTCCCATCCCAGCCACGCTGCAACGGTCGAAGGTGGGGAGCAGCACCGGCTGCAGTGCCCTAGAGCAGCCTCTGGGAAAGGCAGCTCAGCACTTTTGGAGGATTTGGGGCACAAAGGCCCTTTTTGAGCAAGAGCCTTTGTTTAGCAGAAAACTTGGACGTGGACAAAACATCTCCTGCACACCCAGCGTCAGAGCACGTGGGCGAGCATCGGTGTGCACCAAACTGGGGCCACGTTGCACCGTGCAATGTTCAAGCCCTCCTGCAGGAGGGCACAGCCCCCTGCCCTGCTCTCCAGAAGCTTTCCTCCAACAGCTGCAGCCCTCAAGCACCCGCATGCTCCTCCACACGCTCCGGGACCTGCTCTGCCCTCGCTCCAGCAGCGCTGACCGGAGCAGCCGGCCGTCTGGCCCTGCCAATTGGGAGGAAATGAGCACGCTGCACTCGCCAGCCCGCGTTAGCGCACGAGAATTAACCCGCCCTCTAATTAGCTAATTGTTTCCTCGCACAGGAAAAGCCACTGCAGCTTTTAGGGTCCCTGTGATGACTTCTTTGGGTGCATGGGGTGGGCGATTGCCTGCAGCGGTGTGAGCCGTGGTAGCCCTTTTGTTGATGCTGGTCGTGCCCTGCACCGATCCTGACCCTAAAACCCCATCCCTTAAGGCAAACCCACAACACAACAGGGTGAGGGGAAGCTCGGTGGGCCCCGGGACAGTCTGACCCCTGCACCTGTTCCTCACCCTTGAATCCAACCTCAATCCCAGCCCCTGCACCCGACCCCAACCCACCCTTCCCGCACACACCCACTGGCACAACCCCGACCGCCCTGCCAAAGCCCCCGGTGCAGCTCCCTCCAGCTCACCCCAAAGCGTTTCCTGCAGCATGGTGATTAGCCACTAATCTCATTTTTTTCCACCCATAAATCAGTTCCAGACCAAATATTTACCGAGAGCATCATTTCCTCGCCAAGCAGGGCTGGTGACAGCTCTCATTATTAGGAAGGATGAGTGATTTTGGACAGAGAGAGATTTTTCTCTCTCCCTTTTTCTTCAAAAAAAATAATAATAATAACAATAATAATAAATATACACAAGCAACCCTACCACCCAACAGGGGGACTGGCGAGGGTCACCACAGCCTTGTGCCCCTCCCCATCCCAAAGGAGGGGACCATGGAGCAGAGGCTTGATGTCCCCAGGGAGAGGAGCGGAATGCTGCAGAAGGATCATCCTCCCCCAAAAAGGTTCACGGGGACAGGTGTCCCCTGCGGGTGCTGCTGTGACCCCACCAAGCGCCCCAGCATTGGGAACAGAGTGGTCCTGGCCATCAGGGACCCCCACATGGGGTTTGTAGGATGGAGGATTTGCAGCAGGCACCTCAGCACCATGCGTGGCCATACAGAGGGGAGCAGAGCTCCACCTGTCCTCCTGGCAAAGGCGACTGCCCCAAAACCTGGAGACCTGCAGGCACCGCGAGCATCCAGAGCAGCGTCACGGCCCCTCTGCTGCCCCGCCGCCTCCCCCAGCTCCTCGGGGCGGACGCGGCGAACCGGGGAGCTGACAGCTTGACGGACAGACAGACGGACTGACTGCCCTTTGCGGGTCGGGAGCATCGTGCCCAGGATACGGAGCAGCTCCTTTCTGGCTGCTGCTTGTTTGCCGTAAACACCGATCCCCTGCCGGGGGAAACGCTGGGACACCGCTCACCGCGACACGGGGCGAGGGTGGCTAGCCCCAAACCAACCCCAAAGGACGCGCAGAGCCCGGCGGCCGCCCACCTGGGGACGCAGCCCTCAGGTCCCTTTTGGGGTTGTTCATGCACCACCGGGGTGCAGCCGCCCTTCTGGGATCGACGCACCCGGGGCTGCTCCAACCCGACCCTACTGCAGGCAGCGAGCGCTAAGCCCTGTGCGGGAGGAGGGGGGAGGCAGCCCCCGTAGGAGCCCGGCGATTATGTGGCCACGGCAGCGTGACGGGAAGCGCGGGGCTATTTAGATGGCAGCGATAGCGCCCAGCTGTCGTGGCACGGGGACGGCCGTCCCGCGTCACAGCTGGGCGGCCGCCGAAATGAGACTCGGCCCGTGCTCGGGGAGCTCTCAATATCCCGGTTATTTGGGTTGTCTGCTGGTTTAAAAGCTTTGCGTGGAGCAAGCAGGAGCCTAGAGCCCCCCTCTAGGCTCAAAGCCCCCAGACCTAGGGAAAAATGCTGGGGTGACGGCACTGCACCACCCCCAGAGACAGCCACCACCACGGGGACAAACCTCCCTCCCCAAGCCACTCCCAAACCGGCAGGAAAACCCCAACTCTGAGCACCCCACCTATTTCTTTTAGCAACTCAGGAGCTCCGCCACCCGTCCCCATTCCCCTCCGCAAATTGCCCCCAAACCTTTGCTTCCCCCTTCACCTTCCCCACAGGTGCCACGGGGCACAGACGTGAGCCCTCCGCAGCCCAAACCCTGCCCCACGGCACCACCGGGACCCCAGCGCGTAGGAAGGTGAGCGTCACCGCGGAGGACATCACTATCATTTCATGCAGGATTTTCCGAAACACATGATGATCATTTGCTGAAAGGGAAAAACGAAGCGCGAGGCAGCGCCAGGCGCTTCACGCAGATCCCCCCAGGTGTCAGCCCGCCCCAAGGGCTCATCCCCGCCTGCTATGCAAAATCGCTCCAAGCTCGTCACCTCCACAGGCAGCGACAAAGAGGAGCAGACAAAAGGCCCCTGTCAGGGCTGCAGGTGTGGGGTGACAGGCGCTGGGGGACGGAGCCGGGGGTCCTCGAGCGAGCGGTCGATGTGTGATGGGCATCCATCGCCCACCCATATACCCATCCACACCCACCCTATTTCCCAGGGCTGGGGGGGATCCACACCCACGGCCACCCCAACAAGGGGCAAGGACGGCTCCCTCCCTGCCAGCCCCGTGCCCTGCTCTGGGGTAAAGCACGGGCGGGCAGCAGCTGGGTGGATGAGCCAGGGGAAGCTCTGCGGGCGTGTGGTGACAGCTCGTTATTTTTTCAATACAAGGATTAAAAGAGGCAGGTGATGTGCCCCTGCAGCCGCCTGCACCAGGCTGGGTTTTATTCAACGCTCCGCTCCTCTCCAGCACGCTCTGATCCCGACACCGGCGTTGCTGTTAAAGGAAGGGAAATTGGGTGGAAAAAAAAATGGCAGAGCTCATCGGCACTTCGGTGGGCTCCCTGCAGGGGACTGAAGATTGCTGCCACCTGGGCTGGGGCGGTCAGGATCCAGCCCGGGTGATTCATGGCCTTGGGGCTGGTTTAATCGCTCGATATTCTGAATTAAACCAGGGCGGGGAGCTCCACGTGCTGCCTGCAGCCCCAGCCAGAAGGGATGGGGAATGGCTACAAAAAAAAAAAAA